>JAEIFP010000555.1:0-64242 GCA_018903935.1 Drosophila insularis
ATATACTACACCTCCCCTTTTTAGAGAATAACGTAATATTATGGAGTTATTAATAATCATTAAATATTTAAGTAAGGGTAAGAAAAATGTGTATATTGGGGAAAAAAAAAATTTTTTTTTTTGTTTGTGTTTTAGTTTGTGTCTGCTCAGACAAATTTTCTTTCTCTCTTTCTTTTCGAAATCATATGAATATATTTTCAATAATAGATGAATCCATAAGAATTTTTTATATATATGTTTTTTTAGGTGGCTCACCCACCAATGGTTTCGGCATACCAGGTATTTCACCAGCTACCGCTTTAATTGTAGCGTCAGTTGCAACTAGTAGCACTCCGGCATAACTAATACTGGGATCCCTGTCGGCAATAACCATGGGTGTATTTTCTTGCCCAGACAAAACGGACACTACAGACATCGTCTGAAAAATTGGAGTTTGCATTGGTTGAGAAGGGGTCGGATCCGATATATGTCGTAGTGGAGACCGGCAAACGCAAGGACAAATCAGAAGTCTGTTGTCCCACTTTCTTACGCTTTCGAGACTCAGTCAGTAGTGTTAAACTACTAAATTGAGACTCAACAGCTTTAAGCTCTTGTGAGAGTTTAAGAAAACTGGCGGACAGACTGATCAGGTTATAATTGGTTTGCCGCATAAAAAGTTCCATTTCCTCTTCCACGACTTGGCAAGACTCGCATCCACATTTGAGACCCTTTTTTAGATCCAAAAGATCCGTGCATGTAAAGCCGGCGCATTTAACATGAACTGTAGTTTTACACAGCCAACAGTAAATAAAACTATTCAGGGGTGGGGCGGGCTGCAAACCTTTTTTAATCGAACAGACAGGCATTATGAGGTAATTAGAAGAAATAATCAGAAGCCTATAAGAATTATGCACATTAACAAAACACTGAAACAAGAACTCAAAGAAATTGCAAGACAACCACAATAAACGTTGCTTGTGATTAAAAAGAAAAAAAAAGCTGATTAAGCAGGGTGAGAGAGGAAGAAAAGAAAAAAACAACAGAAGAGGTTAACAGAAAGAGAATACGAAAGAGATTAACAGAAATTAAAGTTGTTAAAATTATTAACAAAAACACAACAAGCAGTTGCGATTAATAATATAATATAACATACATCAGATCATTAATAAAAATGGTGAATAGTAATGGGCCAAGGTGAGATCCTATGATAGACCCGTGACTTTATGCTTTTTGTAATACGTAGACTTAAGATTCTTCAGTTTTGACAGCCCCGCGTAAACCAAATAAGACACTAGGGGTACCCAGTCATTAAAGATTTAGTCAACAGTTGTATAAAAAAAAGAAGTGGCGGAATTCATACTTGTACAATTGTATAAATTAGTCCAATCGGTGATAAGAAAGGCATTGCTTAGTGCGACAAAGTCAGTCTTCCGAAACGTCGGGTGCGTACCCTAGGCTCACAATTGAATATGGCCTCGCGGCTGGGAAACTTACTAGATAAAGGATGGAAACAGTCGTCTGGTAACACTATAGGACTAGTTCTAGATCAGATCCATAAATCTGCCAGACGTATGAGAAACCGAATTCAGCAAAATAAGTACATAATAATAGATAATAATAGATTCTGTAGTAGTGTGTTGTTGCGGTGCAGGCTTAATTGCCGCCCCGCGCCAGTAGAAAGGCTTACCAGCCCCTGGTTTTTATTCTCTTTCATTCGAAGAACAGTTAGAATTTACTTTGTCTTTGCTTGCACTGGTGACAGAGCGGCGGCCCGCTATGACGGCGCGCCAGTCACAGAAAATTTGGCAAGCAGGAAAGACGTGAAAAGGATAGAAAAAAGACAAATGTAAGATAAAATAAAAACATGTAAGAAATTTTAATTAACCTCCAGCGTCTTCACACATATTGCACATATGTGAGTGCAATGAAGCGAGCAGCATGCGCGCTTTGGATGCGTCAATGAAAGAATACTGTGCTATTAAGTCTTCGGGAACATGTGTGCCAAGCAAGCCATTAAGATCGAAAGAAGACGAGCGCGCGTTGCAGATTATGGAGGCGACCACAAGTAATTGCCCGATTGACAAACGTTGGCAAACTGGACTGTTATACAGGTTCGACAAAGTAGATCTACAAGATTCATACTCAATGGCCATGAGGCGTCTTCAGTCTTTAGAAGCGAAAATGGCAAAGGACATCGAACTTAGAAGCTTTATGTTGGACACTATGCAAAGCTAAGGGATACATCCGGTAATTAACAGAAAGTGAGCTAAATGAGGATAAAAGTTCATGGTTTCTTCCTATATTTGGCTGTGACATAAGTGAGATGTTTCACCAAGTAAGAGTCCACCAGAGGACCAGATGGCGTAGTGGAAACCCGGATAAGGCGGCAGTAACGTACGTGATGCAGGTTATAACATTCGGGGCTTCCTGCTCGCCGGCCTAAGCTAAATACATAAAAAATCGCAACGCAGAGCGGTTCAGAAAGGAATCTCCAAGAGCTGTTGCAGCCATTTGCAGAAATACGTTCGTCGACGACTGGCTCGAGTCGGCAGACACCGACGACGAGATGGCGGAGTTGGCATTGGAGGTGCAGAGAATTCACTTGGAAGGTGGATTCAACATGAGGCGCTGGACCTCGAATTCAGCGAGCGTAGTGAGAGCGCTCAAGAATCAGGAAGGAGACGCGCCTAGGGAGGTGGGATTCGTAAAAGAAACGCAAGATAAAGTTTTAGGCATGTGGTGGTTGCCTGTAACAGATCAACTTACGTATGTAGTCAAGCCGGAGTTGCTTGAAAGAGCATCGAAAGACTATCCCACCAAAAGAACTGTGCTAAGTGTGGTTATGTCAATTTTTGGCCCTCTTGCTTGGCTTTTTCCCTGTTCGTGCTAAAATTATTTTGCAGAATATCTGGCGAGCAGGAACGGATTGGGATGGGTCTCTGCAGGAACCTTTTCCTTTCAGGAACCTTTTCCTGAAGAGACTCAGAATTAAAGGCGTAGATATGGACACTAAACGACCCATTATACTACCGCAAAAGCATAGAATAGCGTTTCTGATTGTGAAGTACTATCACAGGAAGAATTACCATTTGCACAACGAAATTGTCGTTAACGAGGTACGACAGCGGTACTGGATAACCGGCTTACGCGCTTAGGTGAGAAAAGTCGAGAACGCCTGCGTAGCGTGCCGTATACGAGCAGCCCGATCAGTGCCACCAAAGATGGGCGATTTACCAAAGGAGAGGTTATCGCCGCATACACAACCATTCACCTTTACTGGAGTGGACTGCTTGGGCCCATTTGAAATCTTAGTGGGCCGCAGGCACGAGAAGAGATGGGGCGAGTTATTCACATGCCTTACGACCCGAGCGGTACACATAGAAATTGCTGCATCACTGTCAACCGACTCATTTCTCTGCGTATTGAAGTCGTTTGTAGCCAGAAGAGTTGTGCCGCGTAGCATTCTATCAGACAGTGGTACAAATTTTAGAAGAGCCAGCCACATATTGAAGGTACGTTCAACTAAATCTAGACTTTCAGAAATACTGCCAAAGGCCGGCCTGAAGGTAGAGGTGTTAAGAGAAGCGTTTGCTGACGTAGAGCAAATTTTGTGCCGAATTAGAAAGCGCCGAACCGGAAGCATTAACGCCGAACCATTTTCTAAAAGGCAGTTCTACTGGCCTACGTGAATTCAGCAAAATAAGTACATAATAATAGATAATAATAGATTCTGTAGTAGTGTGTTGTTGCGGTGCAGGCTTAATTGCCGCCCCGCGCCAGTAGAAAGGCTTACCAGCCCCTGGTTTTTATTCTCTTTCATTCGAAGAACAGTTAGACGCTGGTGAATTACGGGGTGGGTACTGTTGCGGTGCAGACTTAATTGCCGCTCCGCGCCAGTAGAAAGGCTTACCAACGCGCCCCTGGTTTTTATTCTCTCTCATTCTCAAAAGAACAGTTAGAATTTACTTTGTCTTTGTTGCACTGGTGAAAGAGCGACGGCCCGCGATCTTTTTTGGAGCTGGCCCACGTCACAACCTGAACATTTCCTACATTCGTAGTGTAGTAAGGAGGTTGGCCATTTCGATTGGGGCGGAATGTAAGAACAAGTAACAAAAATGGAAAAACGAATAAAAGATACTTTGACGCATATAAATTCGATACTTCTCGAGACAGGTATCGTTATCAGACCCGATGATGGGGCGGAATCTACTGCAATAAGAACTCCGCCACCCTTGCGATAATTACGATCACGTCTAAAAATATTGAAATTAGATTGTAAAACTGTGGCGTCAAAAACGTCAAACGTCAAAACCAAGTCTCGGTAAAGACAATTAGGTCAAAATCAAAAGACAGACTATCTACAAAGAATTTAGTAAGTTTAGTATTAAGGCCCCTGACATTCTGTTAGCCAACAGAGAAGGAAGTTGTTAGTTTTTTGATAGAGTAGAAGAAGGAATAAATAAGGAAGGAATGAGAAAAAATTAAGAATGAAGAGAAATAGATGGTGAAGAAATCCTTGTCTGGCCCCGTGTCTTCTTTTTCTGGATGTAAACTCCTTCATAATCAAGCTTTTCGACTAGAAGCTAGATCTGCAGATACTGTCAAAGAACTCAATTGGAACACTGATTTTAAAAGATGGAATTTCCCTAGAATATGAAAATTGAAACTTTTCTATCCATAAATTGAAAAAATTTAGTTTACCCCGAATGTGGGCCATGACATTATCAGATGTAGTATCATGGAAGTCTCGAAACAAAAATATGTTTTTTTATGTGGCTCACCCTCACCAATGGTTTCGGCATACCAGGTATTTCACCAGCTACCGCTTTAATTGTAGCGTCAGTTGCAACTAGTAGGACGCAAGGACAAATCAGAAGTCTGTTGTCCCACTTTCTTACGCTTTCGAGACTCAGTCAGTAGTGTTAAACTACTAAATTGAGACTCAACAGCTTTAAGCTCTTGTGAGAGTTTAAGAAAACTGGCGGACAGACTGATCAGGTTATAATTGGTTTGCCGCATAAAAAGTTCCATTTCCTCTTCCACGACTTGGCAAGACTCGCATCCACATTTGAGACCCTTTTTTTGATCCAAAAGATCCTTTACCGTGCATGTAAAGCCGGCGCATTTAACATGAACTGTAGTTTTACACAGCCAACAGTAAATAAAACTATTCAGGGGTGGGGCGGGCTGCAAACCTTTTTTAATCGAACAGACAGGCATTATGAGGTAATTAGAAGAAATAATCAGAAGCCTATAAGAATTATGCACAATAAAAAAACACTGAAACAAGAACTCAAAGAAATTGCAAGACAACCACAATAAACGTTGCTTGTGATTAAAAAGAAAAAAAAAGGTGATTAAGCAGGGTGAGAGAGGAAGAAAAGAAAAAACCAACAGAAGAGGTTAACAGAAAGAGAATACGAAAGAGATTAACAGAAATTAAAGTTGTTAAAATTATTAACAAAAACACAACAAGCAGTTGCGATTAATAATATAATATAACATACATAAGAACTCTCGAATTTAAAAGAACGGTGAGGAGATCATTAATAAAAATGGTGAATAGTAATGGGCCAAGGTGAGATCCTATGATAGACCCGTGACTTTATGCTTTTTGTAATACGTAGACTTAAGATTCTTCAGTTTTGACAGCCCCGCGTAAACCAAATAAGACACTAGGGGTACCCAGTCATTAAAGATTTAGTCAACAGTTGTATAAAAAAAAGAAGTGGCGGAATTCATACTTGTACAATTGTATAAATTAGTCCAATCGGTGATAAGAAAGGCATTGCTTAGTGCGACAAAGTCAGTAAATCTGCCAGACGTATGAGAAACCGAATTCAGCAAAATAAGTACATAATAATAGATAATAATAGATTCTGTAGTAGTGTGTTGTTGCGGTGCAGGCTTAATTGCCGCCCCGCGCCAGTAGAAAGGCTTACCAGCCCCTGGTTTTTATTCTCTTTCATTCGAAGAACAGTTAGAATTTACTTTGTCTTTGCTTGCACTGATGACAGAGCGGCGGCCCGCTATGACGGCGCGCCAGTCACAGAAAATTTGGCAAGCAGGAAAGACGTGAAAAGGATAGAAAAAACACAAATGTAAGATAAAATAAAAACATGTAAGAAATTTTAATTAACCTCCAGCGTCTTCACACATATTGCACATATGTGAGTGCAATGAAGCGAGCAGCATGCGCGCTTTGGATGCGTCAATGAAAGAATACTGTGCTATTAAGTCTTCGGGAACACGTGTGCCAAGCAAGCCATTAAGATCGAAAGAAGACGAGCGCGCGTTGCAGATTATAGAGGCGACCACAAGTAATTGCCCGATTGACAAACGTTGGCAAGCTGGACTGTTATACAGGTTCGACAAAGTAGATCTACAAGATTCATACTCAATGGCCATGAGGCGTCTTCAGTCTTTAGAAGCGAAAATGGCAAAGGACATCGAACTTAGAAGCTTTATGTTGGACACTATGCAAAGCTAAGGGATACATCCGGTAATTAACAGAAAGTGAGCTAAATAAGGATAAAAGTTCATGGTTTCTTCCTATATTTGGCTGTGACATAAGTGAGATGTTTCACCAAGTAAGAGTCCACCAGAGGACCAGACAGCTCAGAAGTTTCTATGGCGTAGTGGAAACCCGGATAAGGCGGCAGTAACGTACGTGATGCAGGTTATAACATTCGGGGCTTCCTGCTCGCCGGCCTAAGCTAAATACATAAAAAATCGCAACGCAGAGCGGTTCAGAAAGGAATCTCCAAGAGCTGTTGCAGCCATTTGCAGAAATACGTTCGTCGACGACTGGCTCGAGTCGGCAGACGCCGACGACGAGATGGCGGAGTTGGCATTGAAGGTGCAGAGAATTCACTTGGAAGGTGGATTCAACATGAGGCGCTGGACCTCGAATTCAGCGAGCGTAGTGAGAGCGCTCAAGAATCAGGAAGGAGACGCGCCTAGGGAGGTGGGATTCGTAAAAGAAACGCAAGATAAAGTTTTAGGCATGTGGTGGTTGCCTGTAACAGATCAACTTACGTATGTAGTCAAGCCGGAGTTGCTTGAAAGAGCATCGAAAGACTATCCCACCAAAAGAACTGTGCTAAGTGTGGTTATGTCAATTTTTGGCCCTCTTGCTTGGCTTTTTCCCTGTTCGTGCTAAAATTATTTTGCAGAATATCTGGCGAGCAGGAACGGATTGGGATGGGTCTCTGCAGGAACCTTTTCCTTTCAGGAACCTTTTCCTGAAGAGACTCAGAATTAAAGGCGTAGATATGGACACTAAACGACCCATTATACTACCGCAAAAGCATAGAATAGCGTTTCTGATTGTGAAGTACTATCACAGGAAGAATTACCATTTGCACAACGAAATTGTCGTTAACGAGGTACGACAGCGGTACTGGATAACCGGCTTACGCGCTTAGGTGAGAAAAGTCGAGAACGCCTGCGTAGCGTGCCGTATACGAGCAGCCCGATCAGTGCCACCAAAGATGGGCGATTTACCAAAGGAGAGGTTATCGCCGCATACACAACCATTCACCTTTACTGGAGTGGACTGCTTGGGCCCATTTGAAATCTTAGTGGGCCGCAGGCACGAGAAGAGATGGGGCGAGTTATTCACATGCCTTACGACCCGAGCGGTACACATAGAAATTGCTGCATCACTGTCAACCGACTCATTTCTCTGCGTATTGAAGTCGTTTGTAGCCAGAAGAGTTGTGCCGCGTAGCATTCTATCAGACAGTGGTACAAATTTTAGAAGAGCCAGCCACATATTGAAGGTACGTTCAACTAAATCTAGACTTTCAGAAATACTGCCAAAGGCCGGCCTGAAGGAAGAGGTGTTAAGAGAAGCGTTTGCTGACGTAGAGCAAATTTTGTGCCGAATTAGAAAGCGCCGAATCGTAAGCCTTAACGCCGAACCATTTTCTAAAAGGCAGTTCTACTGGCCTACGTGAATTCAGCAAAATAAGTACATAATAATAGATAATAATAGATTCTGTAGTAGTGTGTTGTTGCGGTGCAGGCTTAATTGCCGCCCCGCGCCAGTATAAAGGCTTACCAGCCCTTGGTTTTTATTCTCTTTCATTCGAAGAACAGTTAGACGCTGGTGAATTACGGGGTGGGTACTGTTGCGGTGCAGACTTAATTGCCGCCCCGCGCCAGTAGAAAGGCTTACCAACGCGCCCCTGGTTTTTATTCTCTCTCATTCTAAAAAGAACTGTTAGAATTTACTTTATCTTTGTTGCACTGGTACCAGAGCGACGGCCCGCGATCTTTTTTGGAGCTGGCCCACGTCACAACCTGAACATTTCCTACATTCGTAGTGTAGTAAGGAGGTTGGCCATTCCGATTGGGGCGGAATGTAAGAACAAGTAACAAAAATGGAAAAACGAATAAAAGATACTTTGACGCATATAAATTCGATACTTCTCGAGACAGGTATCGTTATCAGACCCGATGATGGGGCGGAATCTACTGCAATAAGAACTCCGCCACCCTTGCGATAATTACGATCACGTCTAAAAATATTGAAATTAGAGGGTAAAACTGTGGCGTCAAAAACGTCAAACGTCAAAACCAAGTCTCGGTAAAGACAATTAGGTCAAAATCAAAAGACAGACTATCTACAAAGAATTTAGTAAGTTTAGTATGAAGGCCCCTGACATTCTGTTAGCCAACAGAGAAGGAAGTTGTTAGTTTTTTGATAGAGTAGAAGAAGGAATAAATAAGGAAGGAATGAGAAAAAATTAAGAATGAAGAGAAATAGATGGTGAAGAAATCCTTGTCTGGCCCCGTGTCTTCTTTTTCTGGATGTAAACTCCTTCATAATCAAGCCTTTCGACTAGAAGCTAGATCTGCAGATACTGTCAAAGAACTCAATTGGAACACTGATTTTAAAAGATGGAATTTCCCTAGAATATGGAAATTGAAACTTTTCTATCCATAAATTGAAAAAATTTAGTTTAGCCCGAATGTGGGCCATGACATCATCAGACGTAGTATCATGGAAAAGTCTCGAAACAAAAAAATGTTTTTTTAGGTGGCTCACCCACCAATGGTTTCGGCATACCAGGTATTTCACCAGCTACCGCTTTAATTGTAGCGTCAGTTGCAACTAGTAGCACTGCGGCATAACTAATACTGGGATCCCTGTCGGCAATAACCATGGGTGTATTTTCTTGCCCAGACAAAACGGACACTACAGACATCGTCTGAAAAATTGGAGTTTGCATTGGTTGAGAAGGGGTCGGATCCGATATATGTCGTAGTGGAGACCGGCAAACGCAAGGACAAATCAGAAGTCTGTTGTCCCACTTTCTTACGCTTTCGAGACTCAGTCAGTAGTGTTAAACTACTAAATTGAGACTCAACAGCTTTAAGCTCTTGCGAGAGTTTAAGAAAACTGGCGGACAGACTGATCAGGTTATAATTGGTTTGCCGCATAAAAAGTTCCATTTCCTCTTCCACGACTTGGCAAGACTCGCATCCACATTTGAGACCCTTTTTTTGATCCAAAAGATCCTTTACCGTGCATGTAAAGCCGGCGCATTTAACATGAACTGTAGTTTTACACAGCCAACAGTAAATAAAACTATTCAGGGGTGGGGCGGGCTGCAAACCTTTTTTAATCGAACAGACAGGCATTATGAGGTAATTAGAAGAAATAATCAGAAGCCTATAAGAATTATGCACAATAACAAAACACTGAAACAAGAACTCAAAGAAATTGCAAGACAACCACAATAAACGTTGCTTGTGATTAAAAAGAAAAAAAAAGCTGATTAAGCAGGGTGAGAGAGGAAGAAAAGAAAAAACCAACAGAAGAGGTTAACAGAAAGAGAATACGAAAGAGATTAACAGAAATTAAAGTTGTTAAAATTATTAACAAAAACACAACAAGCAGTTGCGATTAATAATATAATATAACATACATCAGATCATTAATAAAAATGGTGAATAGTAATGGGCCAAGGTGAGATCCTATGATAGACCCGTGACTTTATGCTTTTTGTAATACGTAGACTTAAGATTCTTCAGTTTTGACAGCCCCGCGTAAACCAAATAAGACACTAGGGGTACCCAGTCATTAAAGATTTAGTCAACAGTTGTATAAAAAAAGAAGTGGCGGAATTCATACTTGTACAATTGTATAAATTAGTCCAATCGGTGATAAGAAAGGCATTGCTTAGTGCGACAAAGTCAGTCTTCCGAAACGTCGGGTGCGTACCCTAGGCTCACAATTGAATATGGGCTCGCGGCTGGGAAACTTACTAGATAAAGGATGGAAACAGTCGTCTGGTAACACTATAGGACTAGTTCTAGATCAGATCCATAAATCTGCCAGACGTATGAGAAACCGAATTCAGCAAAATAAGTACATAATAATAGATAATAATAGATTCTGTAGTAGTGTGTTGTTGCGGTGCAGGCTTAATTGCCGCCCCGCGCCAGTAGAAAGGCTTACCAGCCCCTGGTTTTTATTCTCTTTCATTCGAAGAACAGTTAGAATTTACTTTGTCTTTGCTTGCACTGGTGACAGAGCGGCGGCCCGCTATGACGGCGCGCCAGTCACAGAAAATTTGGCAAGCAGGAAAGACGTGAAAAGGATAGAAAAAACACAAATGTAAGATAAAATAAAAACATGTAAGAAATTTTAATTAACCTCCAGCGTCTTCACACATATTGCACATATGTGAGTGCAATGAAGCGAGCAGCATGCGCGCTTTGGATGCGTCAATGAAAGAATACTGTGCTATTAAGTCTTCGGGATCACGTGTGCCAAGCAAGCCATTAAGATCGAAAGAAGACGAGCGCGCGTTGCAGATAATGGAGGCGACCACAAGTAATTGCCCGATTGACAAACGTTGGCAAACTGGACTGTTATACAGGTTCGACAAAGTAGATCTACAAGATTCATACTCAATGGCCATGAGGCGTCTTCAGTCTTTAGAAGCGAAAATGGCAAAGGACATCGAACTTAGAAGCTTTATGTTGGACACTATGCAAAGCTATGAAGGGATACATCCGGTAATTAACAGAAAGTGAGCTAAATAAGGATAAAAGTTCATAGTTTCTTCCTATATTTGGCTGTGACATAAGTGAGATGTTTCACCAAGTAAGAGTCCACCAGAGGACCAGACGGCTCAGAAGTTTCTATGGCGTAGTGGAAACCCGGATAAGGCGGCAGTAACGTACGTGATGCAGGTTATAACATTCGGGGCTTCCTGCTCGCCGGCCTAAGCTAAATACATAAAAAATCGCAACGCAAAGCGGTTCAGAAAGGAATCTCCAAGAGCTGTTGCAGCCATTTGCAGAAATACGTTCGTCGACGACTGGCTCGAGTCGGCAGACACCGACGACGAGATGGCGGAGTTGGCATTGGAGGTGCAGAGAATTCACTTGGAAGGTGGATTCAACATGAGGCGCTGGACCTCGAATTCAGCGAGCGTAGTGAGAGCGCTCAAGAATCAGGAAGGAGACGCGCCTAGGGAGGTGGGATTCGTAAAAGAAACGCAAGATAAAGTTTTAGGCATGTGGTGGCTGCCTGTAACAGATCAACTTACGTATGTAGTCAAGCCGGAGTTGCTTGAAAGAGCATCGAAAGACTATCCCACCAAAAGAACTGTGCTAAGTGTGGTTATGTCAATTTTTGGCCCTCTTGCTTGGCTTTTTCCCTGTTCGTGCTAAAATTATTTTGCAGAATATCTGGCGAGCAGGAACGGATTGGGATGGGTCTCTTCAGGAACCTTTTCCTTTCAGGAACCTTTTCCTTTCAGGAACCTTTTCCTGAAGAGACTCAGAATTAAAGGCGTAGATATGGACACTAAACGACCCATTATACTACCGCAAAAGCATAGAACAGCGTTTCTGATTGTGGAGTACTATCACAGGAAGAATTACCATTTGCACAACGAAATTGTCGTTAACGAGGTACGACAGCGGTACTGGATAACCGGCTTACGCGCTTAGGTGAGAAAAGTCGAGAACGCCTGCGTAGCGTGCCGTATACGAGCAGCCCGATCAGTGCCACCAAAGATGGGCGACTTACCAAAGGAGAGGTTATCGCCGCATACACAACCATTCACCTTTACTGGAGTGGACTGCTTGGGCCCATTTGAAATCTTAGTGGGCCGCAGGCACGAGAAGAGATGGGGCGAGTTATTCACATGCCTTACGACCCGAGCGGTACACATAGAAATTGCTGCATCACTGTCAACCGACTCATTTCTCTGCGTATTGAAGTCGTTTGTAGCCAGAAGAGTTGTGCCGCGTAGCATTCTATCAGACAGTGGTACAAATTTTAGAAGAGCCAGCCACATATTGAAGGTACGTTCAACTAAATCTAGACTTTCAGAAATACTGCCAAAGGCCGGCCTGAAGGAAGAGGTGTTAAGAGAAGCGTTTGCTGACGTAGAGCAAATTTTGTGCCGAATTAGAAAGCGCCGAATCGGAAGCATTAACGCCGAACCATTTTCTAAAAGGCAGTTCTACTGGCCTACGTGAATTCAGCAAAATAAGTACATAATAATAGATAATAATAGATTCTGTAGTAGTGTGTTGTTGCGGTGCAGGCTTAATTGCCGCCCCGCGCCAGTAGAAAGGCTTACCAGCCCTTGGTTTTTATTCTCTTTCATTCGAAGAACAGTTAGACGCTGGTGAATTACGGGGTGGGTACTGTTGCGGTGCAGACTTAATTGCCGCCCCGCGCCAGTAGAAAGGCTTACCAACGCGCCCCTGGTTTTTATTCTCTCTCATTCTAAAAAGAACTGTTAGAATTTACTTTGTCTTTGTTGCACTGGTGACAGAGCGACGGCCCGCGATCTTTTTTGGAGCTGGCCCACGTCACAACCTGAACATTTCCTACATTCGTAGTGTAGTAAGGAGGTTGGCCATTTCGATTGGGGCGGAATGTAAGAACAAGTTACAAAAATGGAAAAACGAATAAAAATACTTTGACGCATATAAATTCGATACTTCTCGAGACAGGTATCGTTATCAGACCCGATGATGGGGCGGAATCTACTGCAATAAGAACTCCGCCACCCTTGCGATAATTACGATCACGTCTAAAAATATTGAAATTAGAGGGTAAAACTGTGGCGTCAAAAACGTCAAACGTCAAAACCAAGTCTCGGTAAAGACAATTAGGTCAAAATCAAAAGACAGACTATCTACAAAGAATTTAGTAAGTTTAGTATTAAGGCCCCTGACATTCTGTTAGCCAACAGAGAAGGAAGTTGTTAGTTTTTTGATAGAGTAGAAGAAGGAATAAATAAGGAAGGAATGAGAAAAAATTAAGAATGAAGAGAAATAGATGGTGAAGAAATCCTTGTCTGGCCCCGTGTCTTCTTTTTCTGGATGTAAACTCCTTCATAATCAAGCCTTTCGACTAGAAGCTAAATCTGCAGATACTGTCAAAGAACTCAATTGGAACACTGATTTTAAAAGATGGAATTTCCCTAGAATATGGAAATTGAAACTTTTCTATCCATAAATTGAAAAAATTTAGTTTAGCCCGAATGTGGGCCATGACATCATCAGACGTAGTATCATGGAAAAGTCTCGAAACAAAAATATGTTTTTTTAGGAGGCTCACCCACCAATGGTTTCGGCATACCAGGTATTTCACCAGCTACCGCTTTAATTGTAGCGTCAGTTGCAACTAGTAGCACTCCGGCATTACTAATACTGGGATCCCTGTCGGCAATAACCATGGGTGTATTTTCTTGCCCAGACAAAATGGGCACTACAGACATCGTCTGAAAAATTGGAGTTTGCATTGGTTGAGAAGGGGTCGGATCCGATATATGTCGTAGTGGAGACCGGCAAACGCAAGGACAAATCAGAAGTCTGTTGTCCCACTTTCTTACGCTTTCGAGACTCAGTCAGTAGTGTTAAACTACTAAATTGAGACTCAACAGCTTTAAGCTCTTGCGAGAGTTTAAGAAAACTGGCGGACAGACTGATCAGGTTATAATTGGTTTGCCGCATAAAAAGTTCCATTTCCTCTTCCACGACTTGGCAAGACTCGCATCCACATTTGAGACCCTTTTTTTGATCCGAAAGATCCTTTACCGTGCATGTAAAGCCGGCGCATTTAACATGAACTGTAGTTTTACACAGCCAACAGTAAATAAAACTATTCAGGGGTGGGGCGGGCTGCAAACCTTTTTTAATCGAACAGACAGGCATTATGAGGTAATTAGAAGAAATAATCAGAAGCCTATAAGAATTATGCACAATAAAAAAACACTGAAACAAGAACTCAAAGAAATTGCAAGACAACCACAATAAACGTTGCTTGTGATTAAAAAAAAAAAAAAGGTGATTAAGCAGGGTGAGAGAGGAAGAAAAGAAAAAACCAACAGAAGAGGTTAACAGAAAGAGAATACGAAAGAGATTAACAGAAATTAAAGTTGTTAAAATTATTAACAAAAACACAACAAGCAGTTGCGATTAATAATATAATATAACATACATAAGAACTCTCGAATTTAAAAGAACGGTGAGGAGATCATTAATAAAAATGGTGAATAGTAATGGGCCAAGGTGAGATCCTATGATAGACCCGTGACTTTATGCTTTTTGTAATACGTAGACTTAAGATTCTTCAGTTTTGACAGCCCCGCGTAAACCAAATAAGACACTAGGGGTACCCAGTCATTAAAGATTTAGTCAACAGTTGTATAAAAAAAAGAAGTGGCGGAATTCATACTTGTACAATTGTATAAATTAGTCCAATCGGTGATAAGAAAGGCATTGCTTAGTGCGACAAAGTCAGTAAATCTGCCAGACGTATGAGAAACCGAATTCAGCAAAATAAGTACATAATAATAGATAATAATAGATTCTGTAGTAGTGTGTTGTTGCGGTGCAGGCTTAATTGCCGCCCCGCGCCAGTAGAAAGGCTTTCCAGCCCCTGGTTTTTATTCTCTTTCATTCGAAGAACAGTTAGAATTTACTTTGTCTTTGTTGCACTGGTGAAAGAGCGACGGCCCGCGATCTTTTTTGGAGCTGGCCCACGTCACAACCTGAACATTTCCTACATTCGTAGTGTAGTAAGGAGGTTGGCCATTTCGATTGGGGCGGAATGTAAGAACAAGTAACAAAAATGGAAAAACGAATAAAAGAGACTTTGACGCATATAAATTCGATACTTCTCGAGACAGGTATCGTTATCAGACCCGATGATGGGGCGGAATCTACTGCAATAAGAACTCCGCCACCCTTGCGATAATTACGATCACGTCTAAAAATATTGAAATTAGATTGTAAAACTGTGGCGTCAAAAACGTCAAACGTCAAAACCAAGTCTCGGTAAAGACAATTAGGTCAAAATCAAAAGACAGACTATCTACAAAGAATTTAGTAAGTTTAGTATTAAGGCCCCTGACATTCTGTTAGCCAACAGAGAAGGAAGTTGTTAGTTTTTTTATAGAGTAGAAGAAGGAATAAATAAGGAAGGAATGAGAAAAAATTAAGAATGAAGAGAAATAGATGGTGAAGAAATCCTTGTCTGGCCCCGTGTCTTCTTTTTCTGGATGTAAACTCCTTCATAATCAAGCTTTTCGACTAGAAGCTAGATCTGCAGATACTGTCAAAGAACTCAATTGGAACACTGATTTTAAAAGATGGAATTTCCCTAGAATATGAAAATTGAAACTTTTCTATCCATAAATTGAAAAAATTTAGTTTACCCCGAATGTGGGCCATGACATTATCAGATGTAGTATCATGGAAGTCTCGAAACAAAAATATGTTTTTTTATGTGGCTCACCCTCACCAATGGTTTCGGCATACCAGGTATTTCACCAGCTACCGCTTTAATTGTAGCGTCAGTTGCAACTAGTAGCACTCCGGCATTACTAATACTGGGATCCCTGTCGGCAATAACCATGGGTGTATTTTCTTGCCCAGACAAAATGGGCACTACAGACATCGTCTGAAAAATTGGAGTTTGCATTGGTTGAGAAGGGGTCGGATCCGATATATGTCGTAGTGGAGACCGGCAAACGCAAGGACAAATCAGAAGTCTGTTGTCCCACTTTCTTACGCTTTCGAGACTCAGTCAGTAGTGTTAAACTACTAAATTGAGACTCAACAGCTTTAAGCTCTTGCGAGAGTTTAAGAAAACTGGCGGACAGACTGATCAGGTTATAATTGGTTTGCCGCATAAAAAAGTTCCATTTCCTCTTCCACGACTTGGCAAGACTCGCATCCACATTTGAGACCCTTTTTTTGATCCAAAAGATCCTTTACCGTGCATGTAAAGCCGGCGCATTTAACATGAACTGTAGTTTTACACAGCCAACAGTAAATAAAACTATTCAGGGGTGGGGCGGGGTGCAAACCTTTTTTAATCGAACAGACAGGCATTATGAGGTAATTAGAAGAAATAATCAGAAGCCTATAAGAATTATGCACAATAACAAAACACTGAAACAAGAACTCAAAGAAATTGCAAGACAACCACAATAAACGTTGCTTGTGATTAAAAAGAAAAAAAAAGGTGATTAAGCAGGGTGAGAGAGGAAGAAAAGAAAAAACCAACAGAAGAGGTTAACAGAAAGAGAATACGAAAGAGATTAACAGAAATTAAAGTTGTTAAAATTATTAACAAAAACACAACAAGCAGTTGCGATTAATAATATAATATAACATACATAAGAACTCTCGAATTTAAAAGAACGGTGAGGAGATCATTAATAAAAATGGTGAATAGTAATGGGCCAAGGTGAGATCCTATGATAGACCCGTGACTTTATGCTTTTTGTAATACGTAGACTTAAGATTCTTTAGTTTTGACAGCCCCGCGTAAACCAAATAAGACACTATGGGTACCCAGTCATTAAAGATTTAGTCAACAGTTGTATAAAAAAAAAGAAGTGGCGGAATTCATACTTGTACAATTGTATAAATTAGTCCAATCGGTGATAAGAAAGGCATTGCTTAGTGCGACAAAGTCAGTCTTCCGAAA
This sequence comes from Drosophila insularis, assembly GCA_018903935.1. Classification (NCBI taxonomy): domain Eukaryota; kingdom Metazoa; phylum Arthropoda; class Insecta; order Diptera; family Drosophilidae; genus Drosophila; species Drosophila insularis. Next base: position 16,964 of record JAEIFP010000555.1, read on the forward strand.
CGGCGGGTGCGTACCCTAGGCTCACAATTGAATATGGGCTCGCGGCTGGGAAACTTACTAGATAAAGGATGGAAACAGTCGTCTGGTAACACTATAGGACTAGTTCTAGATCAGATCCATAAATCTGCCAGACGTATGAGAAACCGAATTCAGCAAAATAAGTACATAATAATAGATAATAATAGATTCTGTAGTAGTGTGTTGTTGTGGTGCAGGCTTAATTGCCGCCCCGCGCCAGTAGAAAGGCTTACCAGCCCCTGGTTTTTATTCTCTTTCATTCGAAGAACAGTTAGAATTTACTTTGTCTTTGCTTGCACTGGTGACAGAGCGGCGGCCCGCTATGACGGCGCGCCAGTCACAGAAAATTTGGCAAGCAGGAAAGACGTGAAAAGGATAGAAAAAACACAAATGTAAGATAAAATAAAAACATGTTAGAAATTTTAATTTACCTCCAGCGTCCTCACACATATTGCACATATGTGAGTGCAATGAAGCGAGCAGCATGCGCGCTTTGGATGCGTCAATGAAAGAATACTGTGCTATTAAGTCTTCGGGAACACGTGTGCCAAGCAAGCCATTAAGATCGAAAGAAGACGAGCGCGCGTTGCAGATTATGGAGGCGACCACAAGTAATTGCCCGATTGACAAACGTTGGCAAACTGGACTGGTTTACAGGTTCGACAAAGTAGATTTACAAGATTCATACTCAATGGCCATGAGGCGTCTTCAGTCTTTAGAAGCGAAAATGGCAAAGGACATCGAACTTAGAAGCTTTATGTTGGACACTATGCAAAGCTATGAAGAAAAGGGATACATCCGGTAATTAACAGAAAGTGAGCTAAATAAGGATAAAAGTTCATGGTTTCTTCCTATATTTGGCTGTGACATAAGTGAGATGTTTCACCAAGTAAGAGTCCACCAGAGGACCAGACAGCTCAGAAGTTTCTATGGCGTAGTGGAAACCCGGATAAGGCGGCAGTAACGTACGTGATGCAGGTTATAACATTCGGGGCTTCCTGCTCGCCGGCCTAAGCTAAATACATAAAAAATCGCAACGCAGAGCGGTTCAGAAAGGAATCTCCAAGAGCTGTTGCAGCCATTTGCAGAAATACGTTCGTCGACGACTGGCTCGAGTCGGCAGACACCGACGACGAGATGGCGGAGTTGGCATTGGAGGTGCAGAGAATTCACTTGGAAGGTGGATTCAACATGAGGCGCTGGACCTCGAATTCAGCGAGCGTAGTGAGAGCGCTCAAGAATCAGGAAGGAGACGCGCCTAGGGAGGTGGGATTCGTAAAAGAAACGCAAGATAAAGTTTTGGGCATGTGGTGGCTGCCTGTAACAGATCAACAAGCCGGAGTTGCTTGAAAGAGCATCGAAAGACTATCCCACCAAAAGAACTGTGCTAAGTGTGGTTATGTCAATTTTTGGCCCTCTTGCTTGGCTTTTTCCCTGTTCATGCTAAAATTATTTTGCAGAATATCTGGCGAGCAGGAACGGATTGGGATGAGTCTCTTCAGGAACCTTTTCCTTTCAGGAACCTTTTCCTGAAGAGACTCAGAATTAAAGGCGTAGATATGGACACTAAACGACCCATTATACTACCGCAAAAGCATAGAATAGCGTTTCTGATTGTGGAGTACTATCACAGGAAGAATTACCATTTGCACAACGAAATTGTCGTTAACGAGCTACGACAGCGGTACTGGATAACCGGCTTACGCGCTTAGGTGAGAAAAGTCGAGAACGCCTGCGTAGCGTGCCGTATACGAGCAGCCCGATCAGTGCCACCAAAGATGGGCGATTTACCAAAGGAGAGGTTATCGCCGCATACACAACCATTCACCTTTACTGGAGTGGACTGCTTGGGCCCATTTGAAATCTTAGTGGGCCGCAGGCACGAGAAGAGATGGGGCGAGTTATTCACATGCCTTACGACCCGAGCGGTACACATAGAAATTGCTGCATCACTGTCAACCGACTCATTTCTCTGCGTATTGAAGTCGTTTGTAGCCAGAAGAGTTGTGCCGCGTAGCATTCTATCAGACAGTGGTACAAATTTTAGAAGAGCCAGCCACATATTGAAGGTATGTTCAACTAAATCTAGACTTTCAGAAATACTGCCAAAGGCCGGCCTGAAGGAAGAGGTGTTAAGAGAAGCGTTTGCTGACGTAGAGCAAATTTTGTGCCGAATTAGAAAGCGCCGAATCGGAAGCATTAACGCCGAACCATTTTCTAAAAGGCAGTTCTACTGGCCTACGTGAATTCAGCAAAATAAGTACATAATAATAGATAATAATAGATTCTGTAGTAGTGTGTTGTTGCGGTGTAGGCTTAATTGCCGCCCCGCGCCAGTAGAAAGGCTTACCAGCCCTTGGTTTTTATTCTCTTTCATTCGAAGAACAGTTAGACGCTGGTGAATTACGGGGTGGGTACTGTTGCGGTGCAGACTGAATTGCCGCCCCGCGCCAGTAGAAAGGCTTACCAACGCGCCCCTGGTTTTTATTCTCTCTCATTCTAAAAAGAACTGTTAGAATTTACTTTGTCTTTGTTGCACTGGTGACAGAGCGACGGCCCGCGATCTTTTTGGAGCTGGCCCACGTCACAACCTGAACATTTCCTACATTCGTAGTGTAGTAAGGAGGTTGGCCATTTCGATTGGGGCGGAATTTAAGAACAAGTAGAAAAAATGGAAAAACGAATAAAAAATACTTTGACGCATATAAATTCGATACTTCTCGAGACAGGTATCGTTATCAGACCCGATGATGGGGCGGAATCTACTGCAATAAGAACTCCGCCACCCTTGCGATAATTACGATCACGTCTAAAAATATTGAAATTAGAGGGTAAAACTGTGGCGTCAAAAACGTCAAACGTCAAAACCAAGTCTCGGTAAAGACAATTAGGTCAAAATCAAAAGACAGACTATCTACAAAGAATTTAGTAAGTTTAGTATTAAGGCCCCTGACATTCTGTTAGCCAACAGAGAAGGAAGTTGTTAGTTTTTTGATAGAGTAGAAGAAGGAATAAATAAGGAAGGAATGAGAAAAAATTAAGAATGAAGAGAAATAGATGGTGAAGAAATCCTTGTCTGGCCCCGTGTCTTCTTTTTCTGGATGTAAACTCCTTCATAATCAAGCCTTTCGACTAGAAGCTAGATCTGCAGATACTGTCAAAGAACTCAATTGGAACACTGATTTTAAAAGATGGAATTTCCCTAGAATATGGAAATTGAAACTTTTGTGAAACCGAATGTGGGCCATGACATCATCAGACGTAGTATCATGGAAAAGTCTCGAAACAAAAATATGTTTTTTTAGGTGGCTCACCCACCAATGGTTTCGGCATACCAGGTATTTCACCAGCTACCGCTTTAATTGTAGCGTCAGTTGCAACTAGTAGCACTCCGGCATAACTAATACTGGGATCCCTGTCGGCAATAACCATGGGTGTATTTTCTTGCCCAGACAAAACGGACACTACAGACATCGTCTGAAAAATTGGAGTTTGCATTGGTTGAGAAGGGGTCGGATCCGATATATGTCGTACGCATATATGCCGGCAAACGCAAGGACAAATCAGAAGTCTGTTGTCCCACTTTCTTACGCTTTCGAGACTCAGTCAGTAGTGTTAAACTACTAAATTGAGACTCAACAGCTTTAAGCTCTTGCGAGAGTTTAAGAAAACTGGCGGACAGACTGATCAGGTTATAATTGGTTTGCCGCATAAAAAGTTCCATTTCCTCTTCCACGACTTGGCAAGACTCGCATCCACATTTGAGACCCTTTTTTTGATCCAAAAGATCCTTTACCGTGCATGTAAAGCCGGCGCATTTAACATGAACTGTAGTTTTACACAGCCAACAGTAAATAAAACTATTCAGGGGTGGGGCGGGCTGCAAACCTTTTTTAATCGAACAGACAGGCATTATGAGGTAATTAGAAGAAATAATCAGAAGCCTATAAGAATTATGCACAATAACAAAACACTGAAACAAGAACTCAAAGAAATTGCAAGACAACCACAATAAACGTTGCTTGTGATTAAAAAGAAAAAAAAAGGTGATTAAGCAGGGTGAGAGAGGAAGAAAAGAAAAAACCAACAGAAGAGGTTAACAGAAAGAGAATACGAAAGAGATTAACAGAAATTAAAGTTGTTAAAATTATTAACAAAAACACAACAAGCAGTTGCGATTAATAATATAATATAACATACATAAGAACTCTCGAATTTAAAAGAACGGTGAGGAGATCATTAATAAAAATGGTGAATAGTAATGGGCCAAGGTGAGATCCTATGATAGACCCGTGACTTTATGCTTTTTGTAATACGTAGACTTAAGATTCTTCAGTTTTGACAGCCCCGCGTAAACCAAATAAGACACTATGGGTACCCAGTCATTAAAGATTTAGTCAACAGTTGTATAAAAAAAAGAAGTGGCGGAATTCATACTTGTACAATTGTATAAATTAGTCCAATCGGTGATAAGAAAGGCATTGCTTAGTGCGACAAAGTCAGTCTTCCGAAACGTCGGGTGCGTACCCTAGGCTCACAATTGAATATGGGCTCGCGGCTGGGAAACTTACTAGATAAAGGATGGAAACAGTCGTCTGGTAACACTATAGGACTAGTTCTAGATCAGATCCATAAATCTGCCAGACGTATGAGAAACCGAATTCAGCAAAATAAGTACATAATAATAGATAATAATAGATTCTGTAGTAGTGTGTTGTTGCGGTGCAGGCTTAATTGCCGCCCCGCGCCAGTAGAAAGGCTTACCAGCCCCTGGTTTTTATTCTCTTTCATTCGAAGATTAGTTAGAATTTACTTTGTCTTTGCTTGCACTGGTGACAGAGCGGCGGCCCGCTATGACGGCGCGCCAGTCACAGAAAATTTGGCAAGCAGGAAAGACGTGAAAAGGATAGAAAAAACACAAATGTAAGATAAAATAAAAACATGTTAGAAATTTTAATTAACCTCCAGCGTCCTCACACATATTGCACATATGTGAGTGCAATGAAGCGAGCAGCATGCGCGCTTTGGATGCGTCAATGAAAGAATACTGTGCTATTAAGTCTTCGGGAACACGTGTGCCAAGCAAGCCATTAAGATCGAAAGAAGACGAGCGCGCGTTGCAGATTATGGAGGCGACCACAAGTAATTGCCCGATTGACAAACGTTGGCAAACTGGACTGGTTTACAGGTTCGACAAAGTAGATTTACAAGATTCATACTCAATGGCCATGAGGCGTCTTCAGTCTTTAGAAGCGAAAATGGCAAAGGACATCGAACTTAGAAGCTTTATGTTGGACACTATGCAAAGCTATGAAGAAAAGGGATACATCCGGTAATTAACAGAAAGTGAGCTAAATAAGGATAAAAGTTCATGGTTTCTTCCTATATTTGGCTGTGACATAAGTGAGATGTTTCACCAAGTAAGAGTCCACCAGAGGACCAGACAGCTCAGAAGTTTCTATGGCGTAGTGGAAACCCGGATAAGGCGGCAGTAACGTACGTGATGCAGGTTATAACATTCGGGGCTTCCTGCTCGCCGGCCTAAGCTAAATACATAAAAAATCGCAACGCAGAGCGGTTCAGAAAGGAATCTCCAAGAGCTGTTGCAGCCATTTGCAGAAATACGTTCGTCGACGACTGGCTCGAGTCGACAGACACCGACGACGAGATGGCGGAGTTGGCATTGGAGGTGCAGAGAATTCACTTGAAAGGTGGATTCAACATGAGGCGCTGGACCTCGAATTCAGCGAGCGTAGTGAGAGCGCTCAAGAATCAGGAAGGAGACGCGCCTAGGGAGGTGGGATTCGTAAAAGAAACGCAAGATAAAGTTTTAGTCATGTGGTGGCTGCCTGTAACAGATCAACTTACGTATGTAGTCAAGCCGGAGTTGCTTGAAAGAGCATCGAAAGACTATCCCACCAAAAGAACTGTGCTAAGTGTGGTTATGTCAATTTTTGGCCCTCTTGCTTGGCTTTTTCCCTGTTCATGCTAAAATTATTTTGCAGAATATCTGGCGAGCAGGAACGGACTGGGATGAGTTTCTTCAGGAACCTTTTCCTTTCAGGAACCTTTTCCTGAAGAGACTCAGAATTAAAGGCGTAGATATGGACACTAAACGACCCATTATACTACCGCAAAAGCATAGAATAGCGTTTCTGATTGTGGAGTACTATCACAGGAAGAATTACCATTTGCACAACGAAATTGTCGTTAACGAGCTACGACAGCGGTACTGGACTTACGACTTCCGGCTTACGCGCTTAGGTGAGAAAAGTCGAGAACGCCTGCGTAGCGTGCCGTATACGAGCAGCCCGATCAGTGCCACCAAAGATGGGCGATTTACCAAAGGAGAGGTTATCGCCGCATACACAACCATTCACCTTTACTGGAGTGGACTGCTTGGGCCCATTTGAAATCTTAGTGGGCCGCAGGCACGAGAAGAGATGGGGCGAGTTATTCACATGCCTTACGACCCGAGCGGTACACATAGAAATTGCTGCATCACTGTCAACCGACTCATTTCTCTGCGTATTGAAGTCGTTTGTAGCCAGAAGAGTTGTGCCGCGTAGCATTCTATCAGACAGTGGTACAAATTTTAGAAGAGCCAGCCACATATTGAAGGTACGTTCAACTAAATCTAGACTTTCAGAAATACTGCCAAAGGCCGGCCTGAAGGAAGAGGTGTTAAGAGAAGCGTTTGCTGACGTAGAGCAAATTTTGTGCCGAATTAGAAAGCGCCGAATCGGAAGCATTAACGCCGAACCATTTTCTAAAAGGCAGTTCTACTGGCCTACGTGAATTCAGCAAAATAAGTACATAATAATAGATAATAATAGATTCTGTAGTAGTGTGTTGTTGCGGTGCAGGCTTAATTGCCGCCCCGCGCCAGTAGAAAGGCTTACCAGCCCTTGGTTTTTATTCTCTTTCATTCGAAGAACAGTTAGACGCTGGTGAATTACGGGGTGGGTACTGTTGCGGTGCAGACTTAATTGCCGCCCCGCGCCAGTAGAAAGGCTTACCAACGCGCCCCTGGTTTTTATTCTCTCTCATTCTAAAAAGAACTGTTAGAATTTACTTTGTCTTTGTTGCACTGGTGACAGAGCGACGGCCCGCGATCTTTTTTGGAGCTGGCCCACGTCACAACCTGAACATTTCCTACATTCGTAGTGTAGTAAGGAGGTTGGCCATTTCGATTGGGGCGGAATGTAAGAACAAGTTACAAAAATGGAAAAACGAATAAAAATACTTTGACGCATATAAATTCGATACTTCTCGAGACAGGTATCGTTATCAGACCCGATGATGGGGCGGAATCTACTGCAATAAGAACTCCGCCACCCTTGCGATAATTACGATCACGTCTAAAAATATTGAAATTAGAGGGTAAAACTGTGGCGTCAAAAACGTCAAACGTCAAAACCAAGTCTCGGTAAAGACAATTAGGTCAAAATCAAAAGACAGACTATCTACAAAGAATTTAGTAAGTTTAGTATTAAGGCCCCTGACATTCTGTTAGCCAACAGAGAAGGAAGTTGTTAGTTTTTTGATAGAGTAGAAGAAGGAATAAATAAGGAAGGAATGAGAAAAAATTAAGAATGAAGAGAAATAGATGGTGAAGAAATCCTTGTCTGGCCCCGTGTCTTCTTTTTCTGGATGTAAACTCCTTCATAATCAAGCCTTTCGACTAGAAGCTAGATCTGCAGATACTGTCAAAGAACTCAATTGGAACACTGATTTTAAAAGATGGAATTTCCCTAGAATATGGAAATTGAAACTTTTCTATCCATAAATTGAAAAAATTTAGTTTAGCCCGAATGTGGGCCATGACATCATCAGACGTAGTATCATGGAAAAGTCTCGAAACAAAAATATGTTTTTTTAGGAGGCTCACCCACCAATGGTTTCGGCATACCAGGTATTTCACCAGCTACCGCTTTAATTGTAGCGTCAGTTGCAACTAGTAGCACTCCGGCATAACTAATACTGGGATCCCTGTCGGCAATAACCATGGGTGTATTTTCTTGCCCAGACAAAACGGACACTACAGACATCGTCTGAAAAATTGGAGTTTGCATTGGTTGAGAAGGGGTCGGATCCGATATATGTCGTAGTGGAGACCGGCAAACGCAAGGACAAATCAGAAGTCTGTTGTCCCACTTTCTTACGCTTTCGAGACTCAGTCAGTAGAGTTAAACTACTAAATTGAGACTCAACAGCTTTAAGCTCTTGCGAGAGTTTAAGAAAACTGGCGGACAGACTGATCAGGTTATAATTGGTTTGCCGCATAAAAAGTTCCATTTCCTCTTCCACGACTTGGCAAGACTCGCATCCACATTTGAGACCCTTTTTTTGATCCAAAAGATCCTTTACCGTGCATGTAAAGCCGGCGCATTTAACATGAACTGTAGTTTTACACAGCCAACAGTAAATAAAACTATTCAGGGGTGGGGCGGGCTGCAAACCTTTTTTAATCGAACAGACAGGCATTATGAGGTAATTAGAAGAAATAATCAGAAGCCTATAAGAATTATGCACAATAACAAAACACTGAAACAAGAACTCAAAGAAATTGCAAGACAACCACAATAAACGTTGCTTGTGATTAAAAAGAAAAAAAAAGGTGATTAAGCAGGGTGAGAGAGGAAGAAAAGAAAAAACCAAGAGAAGAGGTTAACAGAAAGAGAATACGAAAGAGATTAACAGAAATTAAAGTTGTTAAAATTATTAACAAAAACACAACAAGCAGTTGCGATTAATAATATAATATAACATACATAAGAACTCTCGAATTTAAAAGAACGGTGAGGAGATCATTAATAAAAATGGTGAATAGTAATGGGCCAAGGTGAGATCCTATGATAGACCCGTGACTTTATGCTTTTTGTAATACGTAGACTTAAGATTCTTCAGTTTTGACAGCCCCGCGTAAACCAAATAAGACACTATGGGTACCCAGTCATTAAAGATTTAGTCAACAGTTGTATAAAAAAAGAAGTGGCGGAATTCATACTTGTACAATTGTATAAATTAGTCCAATCGGTGATAAGAAAGGCATTGCTTAGTGCGACAAAGTCAGTCTTCCGAAACGTCGGGTGCGTACCCTAGGCTCACAATTGAATATGGGCTCGCGGCTGGGAAACTTACTAGATAAAGGATGGAAACAGTCGTCTGGTAACACTATAGGACTAGTTCTAGATCAGATCCATAAATCTGCCAGACGTATGAGAAACCGAATTCAGCAAAATAAGTACATAATAATAGATAATAATAGATTCTGTAGTAGTGTGTTGTTGCGGTGCAGGCTTAATTGCCGCCCCGCGCCAGTAGAAAGGCTTACCAGCCCCTGGTTTTTATTCTCTTTCATTCGAAGAACAGTTAGAATTTACTTTGTCTTTGCTTGCACTGGTGACAGAGCGGCGGCCCGCTATGACGGCGCGCCAGTCACAGAAAATTTGGCAAGCAGGAAAGACGTGAAAAGGATAGAAAAAACACAAATGTAAGATAAAATAAAAACATGTAAGAAATTTTAATTAACCTCCAGCGTCTTCACACATATTGCACATATGTGAGTGCAATGAAGCGAGCAGCATGCGCGCTTTGGATGCGTCAATGAAAGAATACTGTGCTATTAAGTCTTCGGGATCACGTGTGCCAAGCAAGCCATTAAGATCGAAAGAAGACGAGCGCGCGTTGCAGATTATGGAGGCGACCACAAGTAATTGCCCGATTGACAAACGTTGGCAAACTGGACTGTTATACAGGTTCGACAAAGTAGATCTACAAGATTCATACTCAATGGCCATGAGGCGTCTTCAGTCTTTAGAAGCGAAAATGGCAAAGGACATCGAACTTAGAAGCTTTATGTTGGACACTATGCAAAGCTAAGGGATACATCCGGTAATTAACAGAAAGTGAGCTAAATAAGGATAAAAGTTCATGGTTTCTTCCTATATTTGGCTGTGACATAAGTGAGATGTTTCACCAAGTAAGAGTCCACCAGAGGACCAGACAGCTCAGAAGTTTCTATGGCGTAGTGGAAACCCGGATAAGGCGGCAGTAACGTACGTGATGCAGGTTATAACATTCGGGGCTTCCTGCTCGCCGGCCTAAGCTAAATACATAAAAAATCGCAACGCAGAGCGGTTCAGAAAGGAATCTCCAAGAGCTGTTGCAGCCATTTGCAGAAATACGTTCGTCGACGACTGGCTCGAGTCGGCAGACACCGACGACGAGATGGCGGAGTTGGCATTGGAGGTGCAGAGAATTCACTTGGAAGGTGGATTCAACATGAGGCGCTGGACCTCGAATTCAGCGAGCGTAGTGAGAGCGCTCAAGAATCAGGAAGGAGACGCGCCTAGGGAGGTGGGATTCGTAAAAGAAACGCAAGATAAAGTTTTGGGCATGTGGTGGCTGCCTGTAACAGATCAACTTACGTATGTAGTCAAGCCGGAGTTGCTTGAAAGAGCATCGAAAGACTATCCTACCAAAAGAACTGTGCTAAGTGTGGTTATGTCAATTTTTGGCCCTCTTGCTTGGCTTTTTCCCTGTTCATGCTAAAATTATTTTGCAGAATATCTGGCGAGCAGGAACGGATTGGGATGAGTCTCTTCAGGAACCTTTTCCTTTCAGGAACCTTTTCCTGAAGAGACTCAGAATTAAAGGCGTAGATATGGACACTAAACGACCCATTATACTACCGCAAAAGCATAGAATAGCGTTTCTGATTGTGGAGTACTATCACAGGAAGAATTACCATTTGCACAACTAAATTGTCGTTAACGAGCTACGACAGCGGTACTGGATAACCGGCTTACGCGCTTAGGTGAGAAAAGTCGAGAACGCCTGCGTAGCGTGCCGTATACGAGCAGCCCGATCAGTGCCACCAAAGATGGGCGATTTACCAAAGGAGAGGTTATCGCCGCATACACAACCATTCACCTTTACTGGAGTGGACTGCTTGGGCCCATTTGAAATCTTAGTAGGCCGCAGGCACGAGAAGAGATGGGGCGAGTTATTCACATGCCTTACGACCCGAGCGGTACACATAGAAATTGCTGCATCACTGTCAACCGACTCATTTCTCTGCGTATTGAAGTCGTTTGTAGCCAGAAGAGTTGTGCCGCGTAGCATTCTATCAGACAGTGGTACAAATTTTAGAAGAGCCAGCCACATATTGAAGGTACGTTCAACTAAATCTAGACTTTCAGAAATACTGCCAAAGGCCGGCCTGAAGGAAGAGGTGTTAAGAGAAGCGTTTGCTGACGTAGAGCAAATTTTGTGCCGAATTAGAAAGCGCCGAATCGGAAGCATTAACGCCGAACCATTTTCTAAAAGGCAGTTCTACTGGCCTACGTGAATTCAGCAAAATAAGTACATAATAATAGATAATAATAGATTCTGTAGTAGTGTGTTGTTGCGGTGTAGGCTTAATTGCCGCCCCGCGCCAGTAGAAAGGCTTACCAGCCCTTGGTTTTTATTCTCTTTCATTCGAAGAACAGTTAGACGCTGGTGAATTACGGGGTGGGTACTGTTGCGGTGCAGACTGAATTGCCGCCCCGCGCCAGTAGAAAGGCTTACCAACGCGCCCCTGGTTTTTATTCTCTCTCATTCTAAAAAGAACTGTTAGAATTTACTTTGTCTTTGTTGCACTGGTGACAGAGCGACGGCCCGCGATCTTTTTTGGAGCTGGCCCACGTCACAACCTGAACATTTCCTACATTCGTAGTGTAGTAAGGAGGTTGGCCATTTCGATTGGGGCGGAATGTAAGAACAAGTAGAAAAAATGGAAAAACGAATAAAAAATACTTTGACGCATATAAATTCGATACTTCTCGAGACAGGTATCGTTATCAGACCCGATGATGGGGCGGAATCTACTGCAATAAGAACTCCGCCACCCTTGCGATAATTACGATCACGTCTAAAAATATTGAAATTAGAGGGTAAAACTGTGGCGTCAAAAACGTCAAACGTCAAAACCAAGTCTCGGTAAAGACAATTAGGTCAAAATCAAAAGACAGACTATCTACAAAGAATTTAGTAAGTTTAGTATTAAGGCCCCTGACATTCTGTTAGCCAACAGAGAAGGAAGTTGTTAGTTTTTTGATAGAGTAGAAGAAGGAATAAATAAGGAAGGAATGAGAAAAAATTAAGAATGAAGAGAAATAGATGGTGAAGAAATCCTTGTCTGGCCCCGTGTCTTCTTTTTCTGAATGTAAACTCCTTCATAATCAAGCCTTTCGACTAGAAGCTAGATCTGCAGATACTGTCAAAGAACTCAATTGGAACACTGATTTTAAAAGATGGAATTTCCCTAGAATATGGAAATTGAAACTTTTGTGAAACCGAATGTGGGCCATGACATCATCAGACGTAGTATCATGGAAAAGTCTCGAAACAAAAATATGTTTTTTTAGGTGGCTCACCCACCAATGGTTTCGGCATACCAGGTATTTCACCAGCTACCGCTTTAATTGTAGCGTCAGTTGCAACTAGTAGCACTCCGGCATAACTAATACTGGGATCCCTGTCGGCAATAACCATGGGTGTATTTTCTTGCCCAGACAAAACGGACACTACAGACATCGTCTGAAAAATTGGAGTTTGCATTGGTTGAGAAGGGGTCGGATCCGATATATGTCGTACGCATATATGCCGGCAAACGCAAGGACAAATCAGAAGTCTGTTGTCCCACTTTCTTACGCTTTCGAGACTCAGTCAGTAGTGTTAAACTACTAAATTGAGACTCAACAGCTTTAAGCTCTTGCGAGAGTTTAAGAAAACTGGCGGACAGACTGATCAGGTTATAATTGGTTTGCCGCATAAAAAGTTCCATTTCCTCTTCCACGACTTGGCAAGACTCGCATCCACATTTGAGACCCTTTTTTTGATCCAAAAGATCCTTTACCGTGCATGTAAAGCCGGCGCATTTAACATGAACTGTAGTTTTACACAGCCAACAGTAAATAAAACTATTCAGGGGTGGGGCGGGCTGCAAACCTTTTTTAATCGAACAGACAGGCATTATGAGGTAATTAGAAGAAATAATCAGAAGCCTATAAGAATTATGCACAATAACAAAACACTGAAACAAGAACTCAAAGAAATTGCAAGACAACCACAATAAACGTTGCTTGTGATTAAAAAGAAAAAAAAGGTGATTAAGCAGGGTGAGAGAGGAAGAAAAGAAAAAACCAACAGAAGAGGTTAACAGAAAGAGAATACGAAAGAGATTAACAGAAATTAAAGTTGTTAAAATTATTAACAAAAACACAACAAGCAGTTGCGATTAATAATATAATATAACATACATAAGAACTCTCGAATTTAAAAGAACGGTGAGGAGATCATTAATAAAAATGGTGAATAGTAATGGGCCAAGGTGAGATCCTATGATAGACCCGTGACTTTATGCTTTTTGTAATACGTAGACTTAAGATTCTTCACTTTTGACAGCCCCGCGTAAACCAAATAAGACACTATGGGTACCCAGTCATTAAAGATTTAGTCAACAGTTGTATAAAAAAAAGAAGTGGCGGAATTCATACTTGTACAATTGTATAAATTAGTCCAATCGGTGATAAGAAAGGCATTGCTTAGTGCGACAAAGTCAGTCTTCCGAAACGTCGGGTGCGTACCCTAGGCTCACAATTGAATATGGGCTCGCGGCTGGGAAACTTACTAGATAAAGGATGGAAACAGTCGTCTGGTAACACTATAGGACTAGTTCTAGATCAGATCCATAAATCTGCCAGACGTATGAGAAACCGAATTCAGCAAAATAAGTACATAATAATAGATAATAATAGATTCTGTAGTAGTGTGTTGTTGCGGTGCAGGCTTAATTGCCGCCCCGCGCCAGTAGAAAGGCTTACCAGCCCCTGGTTTTTATTCTCTTTCATTCGAAGAACAGATAGAATTTACTTTGTCTTTGCTTGCACTGGTGACAGAGCGGCGGCCCGCTATGACGGCGCGCCAGTCACAGAAAATTTGGCAAGCAGGAAAGACGTGAAAAGGATAGAAAAAACACAAATGTAAGATAAAATAAAAACATGTTAGAAATTTTAATTAACCTCCAGCGTCCTCACACATATTGCACATATGTGAGTGCAATGAAGCGAGCAGCATGCGCGCTTTGGATGCGTCAATGAAAGAATACTGTGCTATTAAGTCTTCGGGAACACGTGTGCCAAGCAAGCCATTAAGATCGAAAGAAGACGAGCGCGCGTTGCAGATTATGGAGGCGACCACAAGTAATTGCCCGATTGACAAACGTTGGCAAACTGGACTGGTTTACAGGTTCGACAAAGTAGATTTACAAGATTCATACTCAATGGCCATGAGGCGTCTTCAGTCTTTAGAAGCGAAAATGGCAAAGGACATCGAACTTAGAAGCTTTATGTTGGACACTATGCAAAGCTATGAAGAAAAGGGATACATCCGGTAATTAACAGAAAGTGAGCTAAATAAGGATAAAAGTTCATGGTTTCTTCCTATATTTGGCTGTGACATAAGTGAGATGTTTCACCAAGTAAGAGTCCACCAGAGGACCAGACAGCTCAGAAGTTTCTATGGCGTAGTGGAAACCCGGATAAGGCGGCAGTAACGTACGTGATGCAGGTTATAACATTCGGGGCTTCCTGCTCGCCGGCCTAAGCTAAATACATAAAAAATCGCAACGCAGAGCGGTTCAGAAAGGAATCTCCAAGAGCTGTTGCAGCCATTTGCAGAAATACGTTCGTCGACGACTGGCTCGAGTCGACAGACACCGACGACGAGATGGCGGAGTTGGCATTGGAGGTGCAGAGAATTCACTTGAAAGGTGGATTCAACATGAGGCGCTGGACCTCGAATTCAGCGAGCGTAGTGAGAGCGCTCAAGAATCAGGAAGGAGACGCGCCTAGGGAGGTGGGATTCGTAAAAGAAACGCAAGATAAAGTTTTAGTCATGTGGTGGCTGCCTGTAACAGATCAACTTACGTATGTAGTCAAGCCGGAGTTGCTTGAAAGAGCATCGAAAGACTATCCCACCAAAAGAACTGTGCTAAGTGTGGTTATGTCAATTTTTGGCCCTCTTGCTTGGCTTTTTCCCTGTTCATGCTAAAATTATTTTGCAGAATATCTGGCGAGCAGGAACGGATTGGGATGAGTCTCTTCAGGAACCTTTTCCTTTCAGGAACCTTTTCCTGAAGAGACTCAGAATTAAAGGCGTAGATATGGACACTAAACGACCCATTATACTACCGCAAAAGCATAGAATAGCGTTTCTGATTGTGGAGTACTATCACAGGAAGAATTACCATTTGCACAACGAAATTGTCGTTAACGAGCTACGACAGCGGTACTGGACTTACGACTTCCGGCTTACGCGCTTAGGTGAGAAAAGTCGAGAACGCCTGCGTAGCGTGCCGTATACGAGCAGCCCGATCAGTGCCACCAAAGATGGGCGATTTACCAAAGGAGAGGTTATCGCCGCATACACAACCATTCACCTTTACTGGAGTGGACTGCTTGGGCCCATTTGAAATCTTAGTGGGCCGCAGGCACGAGAAGAGATGGGGCGAGTTATTCACATGCCTTACGACCCGAGCGGTACACATAGAAATTGCTGCATCACTGTCAACCGACTCATTTCTCTGCGTATTGAAGTCGTTTGTAGCCAGAAGAGTTGTGCCGCGTAGCATTCTATCAGACAGTGGTACAAATTTTAGAAGAGCCAGCCACATATTGAAGGTACGTTCAACTAAATCTAGACTTTCAGAAATACTGCCAAAGGCCGGCCTGAAGGAAGAGGTGTTTAGAGAAGCGTTTGCTGACGTAGAGCAAATTTTGTGCCGAATTAGAAAGCGCCGAATCGGAAGCATTAACGCCGAACCATTTTCTAAAAGGCAGTTCTACTGGCCTACGTGAATTCAGCAAAATAAGTACATAATAATAGATAATAATAGATTCTGTAGTAGTGTGTTGTTGCGGTGTAGGCTTAATTGCCGCCCCGCGCCAGTAGAAAGGCTTACCAGCCCTTGGTTTTTATTCTCTTTCATTCGAAGAACAGTTAGACGCTGGTGAATTACGGGGTGGGTACTGTTGCGGTGCAGACTTAATTGCCGCCCCGCGCCAGTAGAAAGGCTTACCAACGCGCCCCTGGTTTTTATTCTCTCTCATTCTAAAAAGAACTGTTAGAATTTACTTTGTCTTTGTTGCACTGGTGACAGAGCGACGGCCCGCGATCTTTTTTGGAGCTGGCCCACGTCACAACCTGAACATTTCCTACATTCGTAGTGTAGTAAGGAGGTTGGCCATTTCGATTGGGGCGGAATGTAAGAACAAGTAACAAAAATGGAAAAACGAATAAAAAATACTTTGACGCATATAAATTCGATACTTCTCGAGACAGGTATCGTTATCAGACCCGATGATGGGGCGGAATCTACTGCAATAAGAACTCCGCCACCCTTGCGATAATTACGATCACGTCTAAAAATATTGAAATTAGAGGGTAAAACTGTGGCGTCAAAAACGTCAAACGTCAAAACCAAGTCTCGGTAAAGACAATTAGGTCAAAATCAAAAGACAGACTATCTACAAAGAATTTAGTAAGTTTAGTATTAAGGCCCCTGACATTCTGTTAGCCAACAGAGAAGGAAGTTGTTAGTTTTTTGATAGAGTAGAAGAAGGAATAAATAAGGAAGGAATGAGAAACAATTAAGAATGAAGAGAAATAGATGGTGAAGAAATCCTTGTCTGGCCCCGTGTCTTCTTTTTCTGGATGTAAACTCCTTCATAATCAAGCCTTTCGACTAGAAGCTAGATCTGCAGATACTGTCAAAGAACTCAATTGGAACACTGATTTTAAAAGATGAAATTTCCCTAGAATATGGAAATTGAAACTTTTCTATCCATAAATTGAAAAAATTTAGTTTAGCCCGAATGTGGGCCATGACATCATCAGACGTAGTATCATGGAAAAGTCTCGAAACAAAAATATGTTTTTTTAGGTGGCTCACCCACCAATGGTTTCGGCATACCAGGTATTTCACCAGCTACCGCTTTAATTGTAGCGTCAGTTGCAACTAGTAGCACTCCGGCATAACTAATACTGGGATCCCTGTCGGCAATAACCATGGGTGTATTTTCTTGCCCAGACAAAACGGACACTACAGACATCGTCTGAAAAATTGGAGTTTGCATTGGTTGAGAAGGGGTCGGATCCGATATATGTCGTACGCATATATGCCGGCAAACGCAAGGACAAATCAGAAGTCTGTTGTCCCACTTTCTTACGCTTTCGAGACTCAGTCAGTAGTGTTAAACTACTAAATTGAGACTCAACAGCTTTAAGCTCTTGCGAGAGTTTAAGAAAACTGGCGGACAGACTGATCAGGTTATAATTGGTTTGCCGCATAAAAAGTTCCATTTCCTCTTCCACGACTTGGCAAGACTCGCATCCACATTTGAGACCCTTTTTTTGATCCAAAAGATCCTTTACCGTGCATGTAAAGCCGGCGCATTTAACATGAACTGTAGTTTTACACAGCCAACAGTAAATAAAACTATTCAGGGGTGGGGCGGGCTGCAAACCTTTTTTAATCGAACAGACAGGCATTATGAGGTAATTAGAAGAAATAATCAGAAGCCTATAAGAATTATCGAATAAGAACTCTCGAATAAGAACTCTCGAATTTAAAAGAACGGTGAGGAGATCATTAATAAAAATGGTGAATAGTAATGGGCCAAGGTGAGATCCTATGATAGACCCGTGACTTTATGCTTTTTGTAATACGTAGACTTAAGATTCTTCAGTTTTGACAGCCCCGCGTAAACCAAATAAGACACTATGGGTACCCAGTCATTAAAGATTTAGTCAACAGTTGTATAAAAAAAAGAAGTGGCGGAATTCATACTTGTACAATTGTATAAATTAGTCCAATCGGTGATAAGAAAGGCATTGCTTAGTGCGACAAAGTCAGTCTTCCGAAACGTCGGGTGCGTACCCTAGGCTCACAATTGAATATGGGCTCGCGGCTGGAAACAGTCGTCTGGTAACACTATAGGACTAGTTCTAGATCAGATCCATAAATCTGCCAGACGTATGAGAAACCGAATTCAGCAAAATAAGTACATAATAATAGATAATAACAGATTCTGTAGTAGTGTGTTGTTGCGGTGCAGGCTTAATTGCCGCCCCGCGCCTGTAGAAAGGCTTACCAGCCCCTGGTTTTTATTCTCTTTCATTCGAAGAACAGTTAGAATTTACTTTGTCTTTGCTTGCACTGGTGACAGAGCGGCGGCCCGCTATGACGGCGCGCCAGTCACAGAAAATTTGGCAAGCAGGAAAGACGTGAAAAGGATAGAAAAAACACAAATGTAAGATAAAATAAAAACATGTTAGAAATTTAAATTAACCACCAGCGTCCTCACACATATTGCACATATGTGAGTGCAATGAAGCGAGCAGCATGCGCGCTTTGGATGCGTCAATGAAAGAATACTGTGCTATTAAGTCTTCGGGAACACGTGTGCCAAGCAAGCCATTAAGATCGAAAGAAGACGAGCGCGCGTTGCAGATTATGGAGGCGACCACAAGTAATTGCCCGATTGACAAACGTTGGCAAACTGGACTGTTATACAGGTTCGACAAAGTAGATTTACAAGATTCATACTCAATGGCCATGAGGCGTCTTCAGTCTTTAGAAGCGAAAATGGCAAAGGACATCGAACTTAGAAGCTTTATGTTGGACACTATGCAAAGCTATGAAGAAAAGGGATACATCCGGTAATTAACAGAAAGTGAGCTAAATAAGGATAAAAGTTCATGGTTTCTTCCTATATTTGGCTGTGACATAAGTGAGATGTTTCACCAAGTAAGAGTCCACCAGAGGACCAGACGGCTCAGAAGTTTCTATGGCGTAGTGGAAACCCGGATAAGGCGGCAGTAACGTACGTGATGCAGGTTATAACATTCGGGGCTTCCTGCTCGCCGGCCTAAGCTAAATACATAAAAAATCGCAACGCAGATCGGTTCAGAAAGGAATCTCCAAGAGCTGTTGCAGCCATTTGCAGAAATACGTTCGTCGACGACTGACTCGAGTCGGCAGACACCGACGACGAGATGGCGGAGTTGGCATTGGAGGTGCAGAGAATTCACTTGGAAGGTGGATTCAACATGAGGCGCTGGACCTCGAATTCAGCGAGCGTAGTGAGAGCGCTCAAGAATCAGGAAGGAGACGCGCCTAGGGAGGTGGGATTCGTAAAAGAAACGCAAGATAAAGTTTTGGGCATGTGGTGGCTGCCTGTAACAGATCAACTTACGTATGTAGTCAAGCCGGAGTTGCTTGAAAGAGCATCGAAAGACTATCCCACCAAAAGAACTGTGCTAAGTGTGGTTATGTCAATTTTTGGCCCTCTTGCTTGGCTTTTTCCCTGTTCGTGCTAAAATTATTTTGCAGAATATCTGGCGAGCAGGAACGGATTGGGATGGGTCTCTTCAGGAACCTTTTCCTTTCAGGAACCTTTTCCTGAAGAGACTCAGAATTAAAAAGATATGGACACTAAACGACCCATTATACTACCGCAAAAGCATAGAATAGCGTTTCTGATTGTAGAGTACTATCACAGGAAGAATTACCATTTGCACAACGAAATTGTCGTTAACGAGGTACGACAGCGGTACTGGATAACCGGCTTACGCGCTTAGGTGAGAAAAGTCGAGAACGCCTGCGTAGCGTGCCGTATACGAGCAGCCCGATCAGTGCCACCAAAGATGGGCGATTTACCAAAGGAGAGGTTATCGCCGCATACACAACCATTCACCTTTACTGGAGTGGACTGCTTGGGCCCATTTGAAATCTTAGTGGGCCGCAGGCACGAGAAGAGATGGGGCGAGTTATTCACATGCCTTACGACCCGAGCGGTACACATAGAAATTGCTGCATCACTGTCAACCGACTCATTTCTCTGCGTATTGAAGTCGTTTGTAGCCAGAAGAGTTGTGCCGCGTAGCATTCTATCAGACAGTGGTACAAATTTTAGAAGAGCCAGCCACATATTGAAGGTACGTTCAACTAAATCTAGACTTTCAGAAATACTGCCAAAGGCCGGCCTGAAGGAAGAGGTGTTAAGAGAAGCGTTTGCTGACGTAGAGCAAATTTTGTGCCGAATTAGAAAGCGCCGAATCGGAAGCATTAACGCCGAACCATTTTCTAAAAGGCAGTTCTAAATAAGTACATAATAATAGATAATAATAGATTCTGTAGTAGTGTGTTGTTGCGGTGCAGGCTTAATTGCCGCCCCGCGCCAGTAGAAAGGCTTACCAGCCCTTGGTTTTTATTCTCTTTCATTCGAAGAACAGTTAGACGCTGGTGAATTACGGGGTGGGTACTGTTGCGGTGCAGACTTAATTGCCGCCCCGCGCCAGTAGAAAGGCTTACCAACGCGCCCCTGGTTTTTATTCTCTCTCATTCTAAAAAGAACTGTTAGAATTTACTTTATCTTTGTTGCACTGGTGACAGAGCGACGGCCCGCGATCTTTTTTGGAGCTGGCCCACGTCACAACCTGAACATTTCCTACATTCGTAGTGTAGTAAGGAGGTTGGCCATTCCGATTGGGGCGGAATGTAAGAACAAGTAACAAAAATGGAAAAACGAATAAAAGATACTTTGACGCATATAAATTCGATACTTCTCGAGACAGGTATCGTTATCAGACCCGATGATGGGGCGGAATCTACTGCAATAAGAACTCCGCCACCCTTGCGATAATTACGATCACGTCTAAAAATATTGAAATTAGAGGGTAAAACTGTGGCGTCAAAAACGTCAAACGTCAAAACCAAGTCTCGGTAAAGACAATTAGGTCAAAATCAAAAGACAGACTATCTACAAAGAATTTAGTAAGTTTAGTATTAAGGCCCCTGACATTCTGTTAGCCAACAGAGAAGCAAGTTGTTAGTTTTTTGATAGAGTAGAAGAAGGAATAAATAAGGAAGGAATGAGAAAAAATTAAGAATGAAGAGAAATAGATGGTGAAGAAATCCTTGTCTGGCCCCGTGTCTTCTTTTTCTGGATGTAAACTCCTTCATAATCAAGCCTTTCGACTAGAAGCTAGATCTGCAGATACTGTCAAAGAACTCAATTGAAACACTGATTTTAAAAGATGGAATTTCCCTAGAATATGGAAATTGAAACTTTTCTATCCATAAATTGAAAAAATTTAGTTTAGCCCGAATGTGGGCCATGACATCATCAGACGTAGTATCATGGAAAAGTCTCGAAACAAAAATATGTTTTTTTAGGTGGCTCACCCACCAATGGTTTCGGCATACCAGGTATTTCACCAGCTACCGCTTTAATTGTAGCGTCAGTTGCAACTAGTAGCACTCCGGCATAACTAATACTGGGATCCCTGTCGGCAATAACCATGGGTGTATTTTCTTGCCCAGACAAAACGGACACTACAGACATCGTCTGAAAAATTGGAGTTTGCATTGGTTGAGAAGGGGTCGGATCCGATATATGTCGTAGTGGAGACCGGCAAACGCAAGGACAAATCAGAAATCTGTTGTCCCACTTTCTTACGCTTTCGAGACTCAGTCAGTAGTGTTAAACTACTAAATTAAGACTCAACAGCTTTAAGCTCTTGCGAGAGTTTAAGAAAACTGGCGGACAGACTGATCAGGTTATAATTGGTTTGCCGCATAAAAAGTTCCATTTCCTCTTCCACGACTTGGCAAGACTCGCATCCACATTTGAGACCCTTTTTTTGATCCAAAAGATCCTTTGCCGTGCATGTAAAGCCGGCGCATTTAACATGAACTGTAGTTTTACACAGCCAACAGTAAATAAAACTATTCAGGGGTGGGGCGGGCTGCAAACCTTTTTTAATCGAACAGACAGGCATTATGAGGTAATTAGAAGAAATAATCAGAAGCCTATAAGAATTATGCACAATAACAAAACACTGAAACAAGAACTCAAAGAAATTGCAAGACAACCACAATAAACGTTGCTTGTGATTAAAAAGAAAAAAAAAGGTGATTAAGCAGGGTGAGAGAGGAAGAAAAGAAAAAACCAACAGAAAGAGAATACGAAAGAGATTAACAGAAATTAAAGTTGTTAAAATTATTAACAAAAACACAACAAGCAGTTGCGATTAATAATATAATATAACATACATAAGAACTCTCGAATTTAAAAGAACGGTGAGGAGATCATTAATAAAAATGGTGAATAGTAATGGGCCAAGGTGAGATCCTATGATAGACCCGTGACTTTATGCTTTTTGTAATACGTAGACTTAAAATTCTTCAGTTTTGACAGCCCCGCGTAAACCAAATAAGACACTAGGGGTACCGAGTCATTAAAGATTTAGTCAACAGTTGTATAAAAAAAAGAAGTGGCGGAATTCATACTTGTACAATTGTATAAATTAGTCCAATCGGTGATAAGAAAGGCATTGCTTAGTGCGACAAAGTCAGTCTTCCGAAACGTCGGGTGCGTACCCTAGGCTCACAATTGAATATGGGCTCGCGGCTGGGAAACTTACTAGATAAAGGATGGAAACAGTCGTCTGGTAACACTATAGGACTAGTTCTAGATCAGATCCATAAATCTGCCAGACGTATGAGAAACCGAATTCAGCAAAATAAGTACATAATAATAGATAATAATAGATTCTGTAGTAGTGTGTTGTTGCGGTGCAGGCTTAATTGCCGCCCCGCGCCAGTAGAAAGGCTTACCAGCCCCTGGTTTTTATTCTCTTTCATTCGAAGAACAGTTAGAATTTACTTTGTCTTTGCTTGCACTGGTGACAGAGCGGCGGCCCGCTATGACGGCGCGCCAGTCACAGAAAATTTGGCAAGCAGGAAAGACGTGAAAAGGATAGAAAAAACACAAATGTAAGATAAAATAAAAACATGTTAGAAATTTTAATTAACCTCCAGCGTCTTCACACATATTGCACATATGTGAGTGCAATGAAGCGAGCAGCATGCGCGCTTTGGATGCGTCAATGAAAGAATACTGTGCTATTAAGTCTTCGGGATCACGTGTGCCAAGCAAGCCATTAAGATCGAAAGAAGACGAGCGCGCGTTGCAGATTATGGAGGCGACCGCAAGTAATTGCCCGATTGACAAACGTTGGCAAACTGGACTGTTATACAGGTTCGACAAAGTAGATCTACAAGATTCATACTCAATGGCCATGAGGCGTCTTCAGTCTTTAGAAGCGAAAATGGCAAAGGACATTGAACTTAGAAGCTTTATGTTGGACACTATGCAAAGCTATGAAGAAAAGGGATACATCCGGTAATTAACAGGATAAAAGTTCATGGTTTCTTCCTATATTTGGCTGTGACATAAGTGAGATGTTTCACCAAGTAAGAGTCCACCAGAGGACCAGACGGCTCAGAAGTTTCTATGGCGTAGTGGAAACCCGGATAAGGCGGCAGTAACGTACGTGATGCAGGTTATAACATTCGGGGCTTCCTGCTCGCCGGCCTAAGCTAAATACATAAAAAATCGCAACGCAGAGCGGTTCAGAAAGGAATCTCCAAGAGCTGTTGCAGCCATTTGCAGAAATACGTTCGTCGACGACTGGCTCGAGTCGGCAGGCACGACGAGATGGCGGAGTTGGCATTGGAGGTGCAGAGAATTCACTTGGAAGGTGGATTCAACATGAGGCGCTGGACCTCGAATTCAGCGAGCGTAGTGAGAGCGCTCAAGAATCAGGAAGGAGACGCGCCTAGGGAGGTGGGATTCGTAAAAGAAACGCAAGATAAAGTTTTAGGCATGTGGTGGCTGCCTGTAACAGATCAACTTACGTATGTAGTCAAGCCGGAGTTGCTTGAAAGAGCATCGAAAGACTATCCCACCAAAAGAACTGTGCTAAGTGTGGTTATGTCAATTTTTGGCCCTCTTGCTTGGCTTTTTCCCTGTTCGTGCTAAAATTATTTTGCAGAATATCTGGCGAGCAGGAACGGATTGGGATGGGTCTCTTCAGGAACCTTTTCCTGAAGAGACTCAGAATTAAAGGCGTAGATATGGACACTAAACGACCCATTATACTACCGCAAAAGCATAGAATAGCGTTTCTGATTGTAGAGTACTATCACAGGAAGAATTACCATTTGCACAACGAAATTGTCGTTAACGAGCTACGACAGCGGTACTGGATAACCGGCTTACGCGCTTAGGTGAGAAAAGTCGAG
Organism: Drosophila insularis; assembly: GCA_018903935.1. Taxonomy (NCBI): domain Eukaryota; kingdom Metazoa; phylum Arthropoda; class Insecta; order Diptera; family Drosophilidae; genus Drosophila; species Drosophila insularis. The sequence goes on from JAEIFP010000555.1 coordinate 41,184, forward strand.
AACGCCTGCGTAGCGTGCCGTATACGAGCAGCCCGATCAGTGCCACCAAAGATGGGCGATTTACCAAAGGAGAGGTTATCGCCGCATACACAACCATTCACCTTTACTGGAGTGGACTGCTTGGGCCCATTTGAAATCTTAGTGGGCCGCAGGCACGAGAAGAGATGGGGCGAGTTATTCACATGCCTTACGACCCGAGCGGTACACATAGAAATTGCTGCATCACTGTCAACCGACTCATTTTTCTGCGTATTCAAGTCGTTTGTAGCCAGAAGAGTTGTGCCGCGTAGCATTCTATCAGACAGTGGTACAAATTTTAGAAGAGCCAGCCACATATTGAAGGTACGTTCAACTAAATCTAGACTTTCAGAAATACTGCCAAAGGCCGGCCTGAAGGAAGAGGTGTTAAGAGAAGCGTTTGCTGACGTAGAGCAAATTTTGTGCCGAATTAGAAAGCGCCGAATCGGAAGCATTAACGCCGAACCATTTTCTAAAAGGCAGTTCTACTGGCCTACGTGAATTCAGCAAAATAAGTACATAATAATAGATAATAATAGATTCTGTAGTAGTGTGTTGTTGCGGTGCAGGCTTAATTGCCGCCCCGCGCCAGTAGAAAGGCTTACCAGCCCTTGGTTTTTATTCTCTTTCATTCGAAGAACAGTTAGACGCTGGTGAATTACGGGGTGGGTACTTAATTGCCGCCTCGCGCCAGTAGAAAGGCTTACCAACGCGCCCCTGGTTTTTATTCTCTCTCATTCTAAAAAGAACTGTTAGAATTTACTTTGTCTTTGTTGCACTGGTGACAGAGCGACGGCCCGCGATCTTTTTTGGAGCTGGCCCACGTCACAACCTGAACATTTCCTACATTCGTAGTGTAGTAAGGAGGTTGGCCATTCCGATTGGGGCGGAATGTAAGAACAAGTAACAAAAATGGAAAAACGAATAAAAGATACTTTGACGCATATAAATTCGATACTTCTCGAGACAGGTATTGTTATCAGACCCGATGATGGGGCGGAATCTACTGCAATAAGAACTCCGCTACCCTTGCGATAATTACGATCACGTCTAAAAATATTGAAATTAGAGGGTAAAACTGTGGCGTCAAAAACGTCAAACGTCAAAACCAAGTCTCGGTAAAGACGAATTAGGTCAAAATCAAAAGACAGACTATCTACAAAGAATTTAGTAAGTTTAGTATTAAGGCCCCTGACATTCTGTTAGTCAGAGAAGAAAGTTGTTAGTTTTTTGATAGAGTAGAAGAAGGAATAAATAAGGAAGGAATGAGAAAAAATTAAGAATAAAGAGAAATAGATGGTGAAGAAATCCTTGTCTGGCCCCGTGTCTTCTTTTTCTGGATGTAAACTCCTTCATAATCAAGCCTTTCGACTAGAAGCTAGATCTGCAGATACTGTCAAAGAACTCAATTGGAACACTGATTTTAAAAGATGGAATTTCCCTAGAATATGGAAATTGAAACTTTTCTATCCATAAATTGAAAAAATTTAGTTTAGCCCGAATGTGGGCCATGACATCTTCAGACGTAGTATCATGGAAAAGTCTCGAAACAAAAATATGTTTTTTTAGGTGGCTCACCCACCAATGGTTTCGGCATACCAGGTATTTCACCAGCTACCGCTTTAATTGTAGCGTCAGTTGCAACTAGTAGCACTCCGGCATAACTAATACTGGGATCCCTGTCGGCAATAACCATGGGTGTATTTTCTTGCCCAGACAAAACGGACACTACAGACATCGTCTGAAAAATTGGAGTTTGCATTGGTTGAGAAGGGGTCGGATCCGATATATGTCGTACGCATATATGCCGGCAAACGCAAGGACTAATCAGAAGTCTGTTGTCCCACTTTCTTACGCTTTCGAGACTCAGTCAGTAGTGTTAAACTACTAAATTGAGACTCAACAGCTTTAAGCTCTTGCGAGAGTTTAAGAAAACTGGCGGACAGACTGATCAGGTTATAATTGGTTTGCCGCATAAAAAGTTCCATTTCCTCTTCCACGACTTGGCAAGACTCGCATCCACATTTGAGACCCTTTTTTTGATCCAAAAGATCCTTTGCCGTGCATGTAAAGCCGGCGCATTTAACATGAACTGTAGTTTTACACATCCAACAGTAAATAAAACTATTCAGGGGTGGGGCGGGCTGCAAACCTTTTTTAATCGAACAGACAGGCATTATGAGGTAATTAGAAGAAATAATTAGAATCCTATAAGAATTATGCACAATAACAAAACACTGAAACAAGAACTCAAAGAAATTGCAAGACAACCACAATAAACGTTGCTTGTGATTAAAAAGAAAAAAAAAAAGGTGATTAAGCAGGGTGAGAGAGGAAGAAAAGAAAAAACCAACAGAAGAGGTTAACAGAAAGAGAATACGAAAGAGATTAACAGAAATTAAAGTTGTTAAAATTATTAACAAAAACACAACAAGAAGTTGCGATTAATAATATAATATAAATTGAATTTAATAATATAATAAAAATTGCGATCGCGATGCAGATAGAACAAAATAAAAAAATTAAAAATCTGTAAAAAAAAACGCGGAAGCTTAGTAAAAAAGTGCCCGTCTTCATCGAGAGCGTTGATAATATGCACAACAAACATATTCTTTACAAAATTAATGAAGTAAGTCAGTCGTCTCGCCATATTAATGGGGGTTTTCGGATTTTTCTAGATTGAGGCGAGCGATCTGCACGCATGCTAGACAAATATACATACAAAATCGGCGCCTTTACTAAGCGACTACACATACCAAATATGGTGTCTCTAGCTAGAATGGGCTTTGAGATAAACGGGACATCGACGTGACTGTGGCGAAGTTATGGACACCTACGAAGCCACTTGTGCCTGCACTCCACCATAGAAGACGGACGCCCAGCAAGACAGAGGGACATGTTTGCCTGGTCTAACGAGATCACTAACATCCTTCGATGAAATATACGTCTGCGACCTGTATGACAGGGTAGCCGCAGTACATTGCTACCAAAAAGCTATGCGCGCTGTAACTACTTACTCCCTTACGAAGTCACTGCAAAATAGTTGAAAAATCTTGAGCCCTATCTGACCTATCACAATCTCTGGCAAGCCATGAAAGCCTACCCACATAAAGAGGCCGGCAGTGAGGAAAGCCACCACCCGAGTATCAATCGGCATGTGGTGCAGATCCAGTAGGGAGGAAGCTGTGGATTTTGAGAGGCACCTGGCGTACTTGTCCTCTCTATGCATCACATGCAGCGCCATAAAAGCGGATGCCATTTTGTTGTTTCTTGAGGACCCGTACCAAATAAGTCTTCGCATCATATGAGTCAAGCCTGAGGCGGTCCGGTCCAAGATGGACTGCCTAAGAAGACAAAAAGCCTTGCTATATAATTTGTAGTATTATGAGAAATACATATATACAAATTCTTATTTTCATTTATTTTTGCAGCTATTTTGCATTTTTCTTGTTTTTTTTCTCCTGTTTCTGTGCAAGAACAGGTCCTGTGTCCTATTTTTCTGAACACAGCTGTATGCAGTCACCATCAGGTACCATCAAGAGTAATCCAGCTATTTGTTAATTTGTTTCCCAAAGTATTTGATCTTTGCCACTTTTCAACCTAAAAGCAGTGCGAAGAAATTAAAGCGATTACGAAATCTAGAAAACCGGTGCAATAACATCAGTTTGTTAGCAAGAAAGAATACCTCTGGCTAGAGTATTACCCCTACTAGGCAATGGCAACCTAATTCCACATCAATTTTATTTTCGATGGTATCACGGCAACTGTCCCCCAGTCAGCCTTAATGGGATGCTTCTCCCGAGGGTAGGTAGGAAGAAGTACCTCATCCTTGACAGGCGTTTAACCTGAAAAGCTCACAAGGTGAAGAGAACTATGCTGCAATGTTACATTCTAAAAGGTCATTCTTAAATGTGTATGGACTTATGGCATATAGCTCTAGGATACAGCGTCAAACTCAAACATTGAAATGTACAGCGATGACAGAACAAGCTTCTTCGCAAAATTGTTGAAGAACCTCTCCAGGCAAGAAACTTATGACAATGCACTGGCCCTCAAACTACCAGCTATTTAGACCAGAGGCGGAATAATGAATAATTTTCAATGCCAGGCGAATTGCCATCGCTGGGTAATTTTTCTTAGCGCTATAAATTTTAGAACGAAAAATCTAACATAATCAATTAATGTAATCCTTTTATATAACTTTAATGAATACAAAAACCACTGTGTTTAATATATCATAAAAACTTAATGTTTATTTTACTTTAACTATACTAAACTGTGTCTGCCACCGCTAGAACATGTCTTGGTCGTTCGTTTCTTTGCTCATTATTAAAGTTGCAATTCTTATGCAAATACGTAGGACACAGGTTTATAAAGAGAAACAAAGACAGAGCACCAGAGTGGCGCCAGCAAATTTCAGAAACCTATAAACATAGAAGAAGGCATAGTAAGATGTACAAGATCATTCATGAGACTTAGAGTATGTTAAGATTTAGGAATGCAAATGACATGACAATTGAAATGACAAAGATCCGATTAATAAAAAACAATTGATTGATTTTTGTAATTTCCTTTATATTTTCAAATATACTGACTGTTTAAGTTTAAGCATCGTGTCATATAAAATGGCTTCACCAAATCAGATACACAAAAGAAAAATACAAAACATAACAAAAACACAAAACAGAAATGAGTTGTAAGAATAATTTGTTAATTATTGCTTAAAACCAAACAAACATGCAACCACACTCTGTGGCAAACATTTAAGAATATAACATCGGCGCGATGTCAAGTGGGCAAAACCGAGCATTCAAACCCCGAAAACTTTGGTCATTAAAATAAGCACTATTTTAAAATCATTTGTCGCCTCATTGGTTCTAAGAATTCATATATATGTATACTCAATACGCCAGTTCATCTTTTGAATTCAACAAATGAAGATTGGGTTTAATTTTTTCTTCTCCCTGGAATCCCTATTCATTTTGGTCTATCGATCATATTTGGTCCAACAGTGTTAGAAGACGCAGAGATTAAATCAGCTCCTTAAAGTCTGAAAACTTATGCAAGTTTAAATGCTAAGACCAGCTAAAGGTAGCAAAATAAAATAACTCTTGTTTTCCCCCCACCAATAGAAAATGACAGTACAAAATAAAAGCACAACAATTTATTGTTATTTATTGTATATTATTAAGACGAAGATTTTTAACAAAGTGAGATACAGAAGCAGTGGATACGTTACCAAAACCAAATGCTACAGAGTAGAGTAACAGAGAACCGCTACTTCACAGAAGGAAAATATGAGGAAGGTTTAAATATGACAGCCAGAATAGAGCCAAAGGACATTAGTAAATCGGAAGACATTGAAGCAGATGCAACTATGTCAGAGAATTTTGAAGACAGCAACGGGGAGTCCCGCGGAAATGCGACCTACAGTAATGAGAATTCTAATATTAATCAGAAGATATTTAAGGATAGAGTCCGACAGCCCCAGCCATATTTGGAGGTAGTAGAGTTGGAATCAATATGCAATGGGACAGGGATAATATTTAATAATACAATAAATTATTTATGGGGGAAGGTGTGGCGTTCTAGGTATTGACAAAAGATGCAAGATTTAAGAATGCTATCGATCATTTGGAATTCGATGTCCGGAATTCATTGAAATGCAATGTTAGAAATGAAAATAAATGAAGAAAGTTGTAAGATTGAGAGTGTCAAGTGCCCAACACCGAGCATAAAGAATAAACATTTTTCAAACACCAAAAAAATTAAAAATTTTTTTTTAAACAATTATCTCCTAATTTCTAAGATTTCATACATATACTCAATACGTTTGAAAATAAAATCAGTTCTTTTTTTGAAATGAACACATGAAGATCGGGTTTATTATTTCCTTCGGGAGAAGGAATTCCTCCAGGAAGGAATCCCCTATTCACTGAATTCCATTTTATATATCCGCTCTTTCTCAAATTGAGGGATGTGGTATTTATTTAACATCTAAAACTATCAACTATAAATGAATGTGACACGAGAATCAATTCAGCTTAGCTGAACTAAGTTTTTTTTAAAAGCAGGAAAAACAAACGACTTTCACGACTTTTAACTAAATTTGATTAAAAAAAATTTTTGGTCCAGTTGCGGCTGCGCGTGGCGAATGTCTTATGCAGCGACTTCCAAAAAATTGAGTTGGTCCTGGATGATTTTCGATGCCACCGAAGGGTCTGGGGCAGAAGCAACAAAGTATCGTCTGCATACTTATGCCACTTGGTAATCAGGGTATTAGGACAAATAAAAATGAAGTAAGTAAGTCGTCTCGCCGACTTTGGTATACCATACACCAGTGAAACAAATATTTCAAATTGCACAAGGTAGAAAATTACGGGAGATAATCGAGTTTTTTCAAATTACGTTGGCGTTGCAAAAATTTGAAACAAACTCGATAAGCGTACATATTACACGGGACTACATACCAAATTTGGTGACTCTAGCTCTTATAGTCTCCGAGATCTAGGTGTTCATACGGACGGAGGGACATGGCTAGATCGTCTCGGCTGTTGATGCTGATCAAGAATGTATATACTTTATGGGGTCGAAAAAGCTTCCTTCTGCCAGTTACATACATTTTCGCGACTTTAATATACCATTTCACCCTAGTGGGTGTATGGTATAAAATCGCCTTCGTTTGTCTGTTACTCAGAATTTTTCAAGGGACTCTCTTTATTGCATGATATACACAATTTTCAAAACAAGTTTCACAAGTTACCAGGCAGATCTTCTTTTACATTTTCAAATTCATTCTTAAACACAGATGGTATTTCTTTAATCATGTCACTTGCCATGAAACTTCTACCCATTTTTTTAAATGTTGCATAATTTAATTTTTTTAGAAAATAACCCGAGGCACACGCTGCCAAAAAGGCTGGATTCTGTTGATTTGCTTGTAAGAACCAACAAAGAAACGTAGCCAAAGTACCACTTAACAAGTCTCCTTGACCTCCGCACCGACGTCCCGATCCACCTTCAGGTAACGTGTAAACCTCATTAGCATGTGGTATGTAAATTTTGTCAATCGCCCCTTTTTTTAATATCACAACTCCATCTCCAAGTCGATTTATTTTGTGTTGCGAAACAAGATCGTCCTCCCCAAATAATCTACGAAACTCAACGGCATTGGGTGTTAAAACAACGTTTCGCTGTCCACACACAATATCAATTTCGTCGTTTAAAATAAACAATCCGTCAGCGTCTATTACCAGTGGCTTTTTAGCATCAAGGCAAAATTTCACAATAGCGGCGGTGTTCTTTAATATATTTTGGTCTCGTCCTAACCCAGGTCCGATAATCTGAAAGAAATTCAGTAGTTTAACTCTAATTGTAAATACTTATTTAATACTAATGTTAATTAACCTTTTTGGACCCTTTTAGCACTAAACGTTAAAGACGTTTAAGTTGGGAGAAATTTTGCAAACAATAAAGACAAGATTCCCAGATATAAACAGTGTTGGCAAAAAAAACTTGCCAAATCAATTTTTGGTTTTGAAATTCTGATTTTATGAGTTTTTCAAATAAAAGAATTTCCAAAAAACTTGTCGAGAGGCGTTTGATAAGCCTCTTTCAAGCAACGTTAAATATAAGAAATTGTTGGGGGATTTCAAATAGATCTACACTTATATCGATTCTTTTTAAGGTTATCGTTTGAAGTTGTAATAAAATTTATTTAACTGTTGTCATAAGAAAGATAAAAGAAGCTAACTTCGGCTGTGTCGATTTCTGAACAGAAACAACCTTTTCGAGCTTGCTACTATCTTTTGGGTCCATTTTATGGACATATTTCATACGGTATACGAGAGTATAGCCTTTTTCGTGATGTTCACGGAGACATTCATTTTTACATCAATCTCATGAATAGGACCAAGTCTACTACGCGAGATTTTCTCGCGATTTGACCTTCCAAGTTGTAACAAGTGTTGTTGTATTGTGCTTATTCTTGTTGACAAATTTAAATGGTATTTTTAAAGACTTTGGTGTTGTTCTTTGTTTATAATTTGTCTTCTATATTTTTTTGTATTGTTTGTTAATATTGTTGTTTTATTCGTTTGTCAGGGTTATTAAAACTATAGCGAAGTCATCTGGAATGTTGATTGGGAAAATCAGTTCTTTTTAGGTTAATTATAACCAATAACCCAGAATACATAGTTTCTAATTGGGTGATTATCAAAATATCTAAAGATTGCATTCAACGCCACTTTATTAGGCTTCACAAAGAGTTGCAGAACAAAAACGATAATGGAAAACTAGTGATATTTCAAAAACTTAATGTTGTAGTAACATTAGCACGGAAAGGTTGCCCTTTAAAGATGATATGTTTTGTAAAAACTTTTGTTTAGAGAACCTCGATATTTTGGGACAAAGGGAGAAAGTGTCTTACAGTTTGATTAAAGAAATCCCGCTGTCAAATAGAACAATAACTCAAAGGACCGAAAAAATAGGGCAATATATATACTTACAAACAAAAAAACAAATAAAGGGATGTGCTTTATTTTCAGTTTGTTTGGATAAAAGCGTAGATATTAGACATATTAGTCAAATAATTATTTGCGCTAAAACCATTGATTACGAACTCAACATCTGCGATCAGGTCGACGATTGCACTCGTTTGAACGATTGACGCAATATTTGTTGTGTTTTGTTTTTTCTCAGTGTTAAACGCTCAAATACATTGACAGTTTGCGTTGGCTCTTTTTGTGCCTATCCCTTCTCTAGAGCAACATTCAACGTGTAAAAACAGTTTCTATGCCTATAAAAATGTGAAACTTAATTAAATAATAAATAATTCTATATTTGTTATAGCCCCTGAAGACGATCTCCGAAGGAGATTGAAACATAATGGGAAGCTAAAACCGAATAAAAACTTGTGTTTTTTGTTTATTGACCTCAATAATTGACAATATTTTCATCAACATTGATTTTTTTTAATGCCAATGAAATTATTTATTTAATTAAAATTATTTAATTTAATGCCAATCAAAATCAATTACATCAGGGAAAGAAGTATATGTGCATTTTTTCTTGTACTTGTATTTTTTTTTTAAATCTTCCCATACATCCATTTGGAGTATGCATGTATGTGCTTGCTTTAATGTATGGCGAAGCGTTGAAGAGTACACAACACAAATTTTTTTCAATTAGAAAGTGAGTAAAACGATTTAAATTCTGTTTGCGCTCAACAATCTTGTCGTTAATTTGATATTTCGTTAGAATGCCTCGTGGATCACATTTATCGGAGAAGGACCGAGGTCTGATCCTGGGATTGGCCGAAGCTGGAGAAAAAGAGCATATATTGTTTCCAGATTCAAAATGCATAGAAATATAGTGGCCAATTTCCTCAGAAACCCAGAAAATTACGGGAAAAATAAGCGGACAGGCCGACTTACCGACATTGATATTCCTTGTAAGAGTCAAATTTGACGGCTGGCCGTTCAAGAGAGCATGTCACGTAGTGAAATCAAACGTCAACTAAAACTGAATGTGTCCAGTAGAATAGTTAAGCAGTTTTTACAGGAGAACGACACGGTAAAATATGCGGGCCAAATAGACGGGCCAGACTGTTGCCAAAAAGTGTTGGCGGGATATAAGGCAACCACGCAAAACATGCCATAAGCGCAACCATGGTGAAGGATTCTTGATGATTTGGCACCATTTAGTTATGCAGGAAAGTCCCCTCTATGTTCTATTCCCACGAAAACCAATGCAGAACTATATATAGAATTGTTAGACACAATACTCATTGAGTTTGCTGGAGACCTATATTTTCCGATAGAAAAATACCTGCTTTAGATTGGCCTGCGATCAGTCCGGACCTAAACCCGATTGAAGAATAACCGCCAATTTGATACTGTTAAGGACGTTAAAAAGGCACTAATCGAGGCCTAATAGGCCTTTCAACACTGCAAAACTGGTCAAATTCAGTGGAATGTCGAATTAATCGAATGCTTTTTAATAAGGGAAAACATAAAAATGTATTAAATATTAAATAACAAATTTTTTTTGGATAAGACAACAAATAATTAAATTTTTCTTTTCTTTTTTCATTTTGCACATATGTATACTTATTTCATAAGAAATAAACTTTGTTAGTTAAATATTTTAAGTTTCTTGAAGAAAAGCGCATCTTTTAAACAACGCAATTATACTAATAAATTTTAAAAACTAAATGATTTTAATTTAGTTTTTTATTGATATTTTGTTAAAAATTTAAAATGCACATATACTTCTTTCACTGAGGTATATTAGCATTACTATTTTTAATGCCAATGTGCCAAAATCGTATACTTTGACTCTGAGCCGAAAAACATCAAAAACAAACAAAATATTTGAACTGTACCTCTGTTCGGTTTTCGGTATGCTTCTTATTATGCTCGCAATTGCATTACCAGATTTTTCGGTACGTGCTATTCGTTTGCACTCATTCGATGTGAAGCACACACATACATTGACATTTTTGTTGCAAGTTCAAGATAAACTCTTTTGATTTTTATTTTTTTGCTCAAATATAATTTTTAAGTTGTGAGTTTTATTTTTTTACTGAAAATTAATGATTTAATATTTAATCAATTGATTAAAAATTAAAAATAATTTTTATTTCTCAAGTTTTAAAATAAAACTCATAATGATTATAGTCCCTGGAAAAAACGGCTCCATTTGGCGAAGAAAAAGTGCTGTTTCACCATGACAACGCACCGGCTCACACATCCGCCGTCGCCATGGCCAAATTGGTCGAATTGGGCTACGAACTGCTGCCCCATCCACCGTATTCTCCATCTCCGTTTTTTATTTGTAGGCTACTTAGCCTTATCAGACTGCCCTCGTATATATGCCCTTACATGTTCAAAATTCTTTTTCTGTAACTCAATTCATCAATACACAAACAAAACATTGAACTGATCCGATCCTATAAATTTTCCTACTTAGGTAATAAAAAACACAGAAAAAAAATTTCATCCCAATAGCTTTTAAGATGGCTGAGTAAAACGCATACGCAACGACGGAAATGGCTATATCGACTCAGCTTCTCATGCTGATCAAGAATATATGTATAAATGTGACTAATTTTATAATATCCTCTGCAAGGGTATAATAAACCGGCAAAAAAAGAAAAAGGCTGGACTGACGCGATTTCAAGACGCGATCCTTCAAAAGTTATTAAAGAGGTCAGCAATAAACCCCAAATCAGCCTACCGACAAACCTTAAAAATGATTGTCAGAAATCCATAGTTCATAGTTCCATAAAAATGGTCTTAAAGTTGCATAAATATTCATCTAAAACAGCTAGAAAGAAGCCCTTACTTTCAGCAGTAAGCATTTAGAGGCGACTCCTCTTGACTACTAGGATGACGTTATTTTTTGTGATGATCCAAAAATTATGATCTAATCATGACGAAACAAGCAAAGCATAAAAAAGAACTTCAGCAACAAAATATAGTTCACACTGTCAATGTTTGCACATTATCAGAAATGGTGTGGGGTTGCATCTCATTGGAAAAAAATTCTGAAGTTTTGCACCTTTAGCTCCTAATATGTACATACAATATTTTCTGCAATTTTGTGAATGGAGATTCCCACATCACGCAGATTCTCCCTTGCTCTTCACTGGATAAACGTGCAAAACTAGCCATTTCTTTATAAAAATGAAGTAAGTAAGTCGTCTCGCCGACTTGGATATACCATACACCAGTAAAACAAATATTTTAAATTTATAATAACCAATGCATTTTCGTATTTTTAAAAAAATCTGTTTGCGTGCTTTTTAGAAGCATATCTTAGTATTTCGCTCACTCAAGCATACGAGCACCCTAGCGCCCCCACCAGCCAACGGCCAACTCCGGCCATATAGAAAAACGTTTATATGCATAACTTGGCTATTTTTATTCCGATTTTGATCAAATTTGGTATTTTGCTTGATATTAGTGTGATTTAAGATTTAAGTGTGCTAAATTTGATTGCACAAGGTAGAAAATTACGGGAGATAATCGAGTTTTTTCAAATTACGGGGGCGGAGGGGGGCGTGGCAAAATCTTTACACATCAAAACTGTGCGCAATTACTAAGCAAAGATTTATACCAACTATGGTGTCTCTAGCTAAAATAGGTTTTGAGAAAATCGGTTTTATTTGATTTGCGGGGGCGGTAGGGGGCGTGGCAAAATTTTTATAAATACAAAATGTGCGCGTTTACTAAGCAAATATACATACCAAATTTTGTGTCTCTAGTTGCTATGGTGTTTAAGAAAATCGGTTTTATATCATTTGCGGGGGCGGTAGGGGGCGTGGCAAACATTTGAAACAAACTCGATAAGCGTACATATGACACGAGTCTACATACCAAATTTGGTGGCTCTAGCTCTTATAGTCTCCGAGATCTAGGTGTTCATACAGACGGACGGACGGACAGACGGACATGGCTAGATCGTCTCGGCTGTTGATGCTGATCAAGAATCGGAAAAGCTTCCTTCTGCCTGTTACATACATTTTGGCGACTTTAATATACCATTTCACCCTATGGGTGTATGGTATAAAAAGAAGAGTTCAAATGTTTTCAAATACAAATGAAAGCATAGAAATCTGTCCCGTTCCCGAAACTCAACACTGGCTTCTAAAAGCAAGTGTAACGCGAAAGTCTTTTGGTACTTTTCCACACTTTTTTCTTATCGCTCAAGCACACTGCAGCCGAAAAATACATAAGTAGAAGAAAAGGAGAAAACGAAAAACTTAATTTTTTGGCCTTATTGGCGCACTTTATTTATATAAAATTTAGCTAAGACTTACTCTCAATGACATTTAATGGCAACAAATCTTTTGCCACAAATGTCAGCTGCTTTCTAGCTTTTTTCGGGACAGCCTTTTATAAAAAGTTCACCTTTGGCTGATTGGGCGGAGCAACAAAAGTGCATTTGTGACGAGTAAGTGTTGTGGTGCCGTGGTTTGCACTAAAAGCAAAAACAGTTTTGCATTTGCAACACCACACAAAATCTAGACGCATACCGTTGCACTCCAGGTGCTTAAAACTTTTCACACATCACTTTTTCCAACCGTATTACCAATTAGTTTATATCGAGCGTCATCGGCACTAATAGCTCCCTGAACTTCAGCTTTCGATTTTTGCAATTTTTGATACACATTCTTCTATTTCATTATTATTCGCTTCCGAAATTTCTTTTTCTTGTTCTTTTTTCCTACGCTCTTTTTTTCTTAGTGATCAGGATTGTAATAGATGGTTATGATAATGGTAAGTTAAACAATCGATCACAAACGTAATCGATAGACTACACGAAGGTAAGAAAAAAAAATATTTAAATATTTCACAATTGCGTCCTCATATTTCCAAATGAATTTTTGGGTTGAGCGACCTCACCCATACCCACCCGCCATACAGCTTTGGTCACATAATTGGTGAACTTTTTATTATGTATATAATAAAAAACGAACACATAGTGGATGGCATTTTCTAGCCCAAGGTTTGACTAATGTTTAAAAAAATTAATTTGAATTCAAAAACTCAAAAAAACTTAATAAAACACTCATAAATTGCCTGGACACACAATTGGCATACAGTGAAGGAAAAAAGTCAACATACACCACCAATTTTGCGATATTTCGGGTTTTTGCAATGTAAATCAAAAAAGTTGGTATGCCATTAATTGAAGTCTCAATGGATAAGTTTATTAACAAAACAAAAAATTAAATTCATTGTACTTTTGACACGGTATAAAGAAAAACATAAAAAAAACAACGGAAAAAAGTCTACATACAGGCTTCATGCCTTGGTTTAGGGTTTGATAAACATCGAAATATAAGTTTAGTTTTTATTTTTAATATTTGGTTGGGCCACCATTGGCATCTATGACAGCCTGAAGTCGACGGGGCATCGATGCCACCAAATTTTCAGTTGTGGTGGGCGGAATTTCTTCCCAAGCTCGTAAAAGGGCGATTTTGAGGGTTTCGCGACTGCTAATGTCCTTTTTACGCACCAATCGTTCCAAAATATCCCATAGATGTTCAATAGGGTTAATGTCTGGCGATTGGGGTGGCGAATTAAGTTGCCTGGGGGCATAATAAAGCAGCCAGTCTCTCACAACATGAGCGGTGTGTTTTGGATCATTGTCCTGTTGGAAGATCCAGCTGCTTCCCAGGTTCAATGAATCCACCGACACTTTCAAATGGCCTTCCAAAATATTCTTATATTGGAAGCGATCCATGTTACCTTCCACAAACACCAACTCGCCGACTCCAGAAGACGCCATAGCGCCCCAAACCATTACACTACCACCGCCATGCTTGACGGTGGGTATAATGTTTTGCGGGGCAAGAGCGGTGTTTGGCTTTCTCCAAACTTTGGAACGACCATCACTTCCAAATATGTTAAATTTACTCTCATCAGTAAATAACACCCTTTTCCAAAAGTTAGCGTCCTTATTTATGTGTGCTTTGGCAAATTCCAGGCGCAGAGTCCGATTCTTTTCAGAAATTAAGGGTTTCTTTCGCGGAACCCGGCTCTTAAAACCATCCCGGTGCAAAAAATTTGCAATCGTTTTAGGATGGACAATGACTCCTGAACAGTTTTCAATCTGTTCCGCCAGTTTTGGAGCACTTATTTTAGGGTTTTTGTTTACTTCAGAGCGAATCCTTCTCTCGTCCCGGCTTGACAGCTTTTTTGGCCTTCCTGATCTCTCCTTATTTTTCGTGGAATTGTTGTTGTTGTTGTTGCGAATGATGGTCTGCACGGTTGAGCGACTTAATTTAACAATTTCCGCTATTTCTCCATATGATTTGTTTTCATTTCGAAGGCTGATAATCAAATTGCGCACAGAAAACTGAATTTCCTTCCTTTTTTCCATTTTTTTTTGCAATATGAAGAGCACCAATAATATCACTGCCACTAATAATACACAGAAGTGACAGGCAACAAAGCTAGGCGTCAAAATAATTGGGAATTCCCCTTTTTTAATGACAATTTTTTGAGTTATTAAAGGGAAGTACCCCGCTGTATGTAGACTTTTTTCCGGGAACATTTTTTGTTTTTTTCTAATAACTTTGGTATAAATCATTTTTTAATAAATTTTTTTTCTGAAATATTGATAACTATTAGTGGTTTAAATAATGGCATACCAACTTTTTTAATTCTTTTTGCGAAAACCCGAAATATCGCAAAATTGGTGGTGTATGTTGACTTTTTTCCTTCACTGTATATCCTTACAAATCGTTGTTTTACAAAAACTAATTATCATTGTCCAATGAAACAGCATTTAAAACTAGTATTTCGTACTATATCCATTATTTTCGATGACTGCCTGACATCTTCTGTTCATACTCTCCACTATCTTCTGACATTTATCCTTAGGTGTGGAATACCACCCTTCCTTGACTCCAGACCACAAATCTTTCAAATTTTTAAACTTTTTCTTTGAATATTCCACTTTGACATCGTTCCACAGATTTTCAATGGGATTAAGGTCTGGGATTTGAAGGGGCCATTCCATAACTTGCATCTTTTCTTCCACAAAACAGCGTTTAACGATCTTTGATGTACATATGTTTGGGGTCATTGTTCTGCATAAGAGTTAGTCTCACATGCATGTTGTCGAAGGCAAAAGGTTCCATTTGTCCATATTACCCTCAATCCACACGAGCGGGCCCAAACCGTGGCAAGAAAATGTACCAACATATGGTTCTACCTCCTTCATGTTTGATGGTCTTGGTGGTGTACCTGGGATTAAGGTCTTGGTTATTTCGGCGACGAACAAATGTTTTCCGGTCCCATTCTATTTACCTTTGTTTCGTCACTCTAGAGCACATTTTTCAAGGGTTATCCATGTGGGCCTTTGTGATATGCAATCGTTGTTGAATGTTCGCATTTGGATTTTTTTAACCAGAGCAAGTGCATTGTATACCATTTTTTTTAGAACATTTCATTAACTCAGCGATTTCTGCTGGCTTTTTCCCCGATAAACTTAGCCGGTGAATGGTACAAGTGTTTCCACTACCCATTTTTTTATTTATTATATTAAATTGGTTAAATTATAGTGGAATATACAAAAATATTCGACTAACGCGACTTTTTTTTACAAGAAAAACGTGGTTCCCAATTCTATGTCCAACAAAAAACCATGCTGTGCTAAAAAATGCAGTTCAGAACAAAACCAAAACCAGTTACATTTAAAGAGCATAAGCCAAACAAAAAGAATACATCCAAAAATTCAAAAAATATGTACACTTTTTAAAGCAAAATTTTTTTTGTGTCAATTATGTGACCATGGCTGTATGGCAGGGGCACATATAGCCCGTGCGGGCACTTTTGTTCGGCAATTGCTCGTTTTGCTATCTGTGTGCATGCCGAAGTCAACCCGAATTGCACTCGAGAGCGTAAAATCTGAATTAGACGCTTGCAGCATTTCGGCGCGAGTGGATCTGTGTCGCTTTGTTGAAAATATGCACATGGAAAAACTAATTTAGGGGTTGTTTTCTTTTTTATTTTCTTGCGGCGGATCGTCGATTGCGCTCGTCTGAACGATTGAGGCAATATTTGTTCACTTTTCTTTTCTCGCAGTGTAAAACACACACATATGTACATTGACAGTTTGCGTTGGCTCTCTTTGTGCCTACCCCTGCTGTAAGGTATGTCTTCCATCTACTTTACTGCCTGAAGACGTCGGGGCATTGAATGTATGTATGTATGTACATATTAGGAGCTAAAGGTGCAAAACTTCAGAAAACGCGCTTAAACTATTTATATGCGCTTTGGCGATTTATTATGTAGTTTTTGTGTAATTAACAAAATAAAAATTGTTTTTAGCGGGATTGTAGCTAAAAGTAGCTTTTTACGGCTAAAAGAAGCTGTCAAATTTTGAGATAGTGTTGCCAGATGCCAAATTTGGGATACTTGAATACGCGGGCTTTTTGAAACTTTTGCTCGCGGTATTCTCAACAAACGAAAATATTGTTGAGTTTACAATATTTCTTGATTTTAAAGAACAAATATATTTCAGAATACAATATTCGTTTGCCAGAGCAGTTGAATATTCCTCAATTTTATAATTCAGAATAAAATATTTGGCTGCCAGGGCGGTCAAACAACGCGCCAAATAAAAAATAGCGTTTGCCAACACTGAAATCTAGCTTTAGTCGGTTTTTTCACTTTTCAACACTGAAATCTCGAGTAGCTAAAGTAAATATTTACCATTTTTTTTCCAATGAGATGCAACCCAACACCATTTCTGATAATGTGCAAACATTGACAGTGTGAACTATGTTTATTTTGTTGTTGAAGTTCTTTTTTATGCTTTGCTTGTTTCGTCATGATATTAGATCATAATTTTTGGATCATCACAAAAAATAACGTCATCCTAGTACTCAAGAGGAGTCGCCTCTAAATCAGTGGTCGGCACGGCCCATTCCCCGGACTAGGGCCTAGCTCTGCCGCAGCGCTGCCGCTTCACGTATACTGTAAACGCTCGTGTTTGTTCGGCAATGTCATTTCGGCAAAAATTTTGATTGATGCTTGTCAGAAAAAAAAATGATTGACAAAACAATAACTGGAATACACCGAAAAAAACATGTTTAGTGCCGATTGGGAAAATTTATTTTTTATTATTGAAAATATGTAGGGCGATGCGCAATGCGTTATTTGTCATCAAATTTTTCCTATAATTCCCTGGATTATTTAATAATATTTTCTTACCTATATTATGTAAGGATAATTTTTTTTTAATTTTTTGACAAAAATAAAAAATATTTCTATTTGCTATACTGTTTTTTCAGTGTAAAGCAAGAAAACGTTTCGTACTTCGTGTTTGTTGTCACACACACAAATGCAAAGTCTCATTTTTGATTGTATGCGTGCCTACCCCTGCTCTAAATACTTACTGCTGAAAGTAAGGGCTTCTTTCTAGCTGTTTTAGATGAATATTTATGCAACTTTAAGACCATTTTTTTGGTTTCATGGCTTACGGATTTCTGACAATCATTTTTAAGGTTTGTCGGTAGGCTGATTTGAAAAACGAAAAATTGAAAACTCTTCGACAAATACAAACTATGAATTCCAAGAGTATTTCGATACAAATCAACCAAAAAACTGAAACTTAAAAAAATGCGATCGATTTTGAGGCATAAAAATATTATGCCACAACTAATTGATCAAATATGGGAATTTTAGATTTTTGAAAGCTGGTAACTAACTTGAAATTGTTACAAGTGGTGGTTAAACATATTTATAATATCCCTGTAAGCTTTGCGACAAGCGAGAAAGTTTTTTCGTCATCGGACAAAATATAAAACGAAAGGCGCACAAGATTGTCAAGCGCGAATCTCGATAAATTGCTTTTTATACCCTTGCAGCGGACCACTCTATCATATAGTTGAATACAAAAAGTAGGCGAAGCAGTTGGAGTATCGCTATGAAATTTACTAATGTGATAGTAATTGTAAAAAACATAAGATCCCAAAATTTCAATCTGATCGGATAAATAGAACACAAGTTACAGTCTGCTCAGCCGCTGCCGTCAGCGCTGCCTGCTGCCTACTACATTGCTCGAATCATCAGAGCACACGCATGCACACATACAGACGCAACGCTACATAAACTATACGTGTATGCGTGCGAGTCGCGGCATGCGTGTAAATGGGGATGGGGAAGAAGAAGAAGAACAAGAAATGGAAATGATATTTGAAAGGTTCTGTGCATTAATGAATTGAGATACAGAAAAAGAGTTTGGAACATGTAAAAATATTATGGCCATGGACTGCAAGGATATATAAACTTCGGTACAGCCGATGTTAGCTTCTTTGATATTTTTGTATAAAAATATCTAATGTAGTGTGAAGAAAGCCTAATTTTTTTTCATTTATACTATTACTTAGTAAATACATATGTACATATGTCAGCAAAAAAAGTTTAAGTAAACTGCTTAAATTTATATTATTTCTATTATTACCCTTTCAATAATGAGGATATTATTAAATTATGATTAGTTTATATTTAGAGCACTTATTTATTGACGAAGGGAGTGAAAAAGAACTGTCTTCCTTTTTTTATTTTCTTTTTATGCACCCAAAACCAAAACAAATGACGAAAAGCATGCCAAAAAAGTTTAAGTATGTTTCGTCTGTCCCGTTTACAGTTAGGTGTTGCTCGGAGTTTGCAACGATAATCTTCATTTTTCCTTTACTTTACTTCAAATTCATCAAATATTTTGCAATGGAATTTCATTAGTGTCAGTTTTGTGTGCGTAAATGGGTCATAATGGGTCGTGGCAAGCAAATACCATTAGAAACGCGACAAATAATTATAAAGCTATACTTGGAGGGTAAAGGTGTATCCGAAATTGGCAAAGTGATTGGCCGACCACCCACTAGTGTTCAATCAATACTAAAATCGTATGGGCAAACAGCTAGCCTTGAGGTTCAGCCAAGATCAGGCCGACCTTCAAAAATGAGTGCCAGAGATAAGCGACAAAATCTCAGTGCAGTAAAGAGTGATCCAAAAAAGTCGGCACCCAAAATACAGGAGGACCTATTTCTCACCTCTGGAGTTAGCGTTCATCCGCAAACTGTGCGAAATGTGCTCCACAAGGAAGGGTACAACGCACGAACTCCTCGTAGGAAGCCGTTGATTTCTGAGGTCAATAAAAAGAAACGACTAGAATTCGCTCAAAAGTATCTAAACCAGCCAGATTCTTTTTGGGACTCTGTTATTTGGAGTGATGAATCCAAATTTAACATTTTTGGGTCGGATGGAGCTCAAAAAGCTAAGATTTTTTAAGTTTACTTAAACTTTTTTGGTTATATTTTCTTATGAATTTGGGTTTTTTTTTTATTTTGTATGTTAAAATGGATTGACCTCAAGAGTTTTATGTTGCCAAATATTAAATAAATTATATCTAAGCACATTTATTTTCATTTCATTTCATTTACTTTTGTTTTGGCCACTATTTCATCAAATTTTGTCAAAAAACTTTCGTTTACTTAAACTTTTTTTGCTGACTGTATATTTAATGTACATGTATGTATGTATGTATGTATATTTAATGTACAAATGTATGTAAATACATAAGTGCTGATTTGAATAAAGCATAAAAATATATGTATGTACATATGTATTTTATTTCTACTATTACTTAATAAATATATTTAATGTAACGTATGCTTTCGGGTGTGCGTAAAATTTTGTCCTTCGGACCATGGGCTGGGTTCAAAATTTCAGCCCACGCCCTATGGTTTGCATTTTGCCAACAATTGATTAATTAATTTATACTAATACTTTAATCTTAATATATGATAAAAAAAAAAGAAATTTTATCTACAAGGTACAAGGGTTACCACGATACGGCTTTGGGCAATTACTTGTTCAATATTTTAAAGTAAAAATAAAATCTGTGCATAAAACAAGAAAGAAGTTAAAGTCAATCCAACCAGAATTAACTACTACTACATGAATTAATAACAGTTGCTGAACATTTCAACCACAACTTACAACAACGTGTAACAGTTCGATCCACGGTTTTATGACATCTACAGCATTCTCTTTATCTAACACAGGGTGTACAATTATATCAGGACTGTAGGATTTAATAACCGTCGCTGCATTTGATTGGCAGAAGACGTGAGCTAAGTCTGCCCCAACTTTCATTGAACTTATTGCGGCAAAATAAGGCGCTCCTGTATACTCCGAAGAACCACCTATTACCCCTATTCGTCCGTACTGTCCTTTATATTTTTCCATTGTCAATTTTGGTACAAGGGTGCGAAAAAGTTTCAACATATTTGCCATTATAACTGGGTTTTCAACTATCTTTGACATAATTGGTTTTTCTAATATACGTATGTAAGTATAATTTTGTTCCTAGGTTAATCTTCTGGAAGTTAAAATTCTTCTTGCCCAAAGTACACTATGTGAAATTACGGATCTTAGAAATATCGCAAATCGATATTCAAAACGATATGTAAAGCCCGATTTCCACTGACGACCATCCATCATCTCTTTAGGATGATTCTTAAGGCCCGATTCCCACTGGATTCACCAATTCACCATCCACAGGAGTCGTTCCCATCTCAGGCGATACGATTTGCATTTCATTCACTGAAAAACATTTGAAATTCACAGCGAAAATGTAAACAAAAAACAATAGAAAAAAAACAACTAATTAATGCAGAAATTTTATGTTTTGTTTTAAGTCGTCGTAAACGTGGTAGAAGAGAGTTTGATCATTGATATGTGGGAGGAAAGCGTCAAAGATTTCAAAATAATTCATTTACTTTCTAAATGAAGGGAGTCCATCGACCGGGGCCCAATATCATAAAATCCATGCATTTCTTGGTTCATTAAGAATCTATTCACAGATAGACACCATGGACGACCAAAGTAAAAAAATTGCTTTTCGGATGAAATTTATTTTTTATACATTGACAGATTCTACTTCATTCACCAACGGTGAAGAAAAAAGAGAAGAGCGTATAACCAGGTGGAGTTTCTGGAAATTGCAAGGGAGAGGTTAAATTTGCAGAAGCAGAAGCATGAGGTCCTACAAAAACACAAAATCAACATATGGGGCATATCAAGACAGATGGCTAGAACTCAAAGTGCCATTGAGTGCTTGTCGCACTTGATGAAGAATCCGAAATATATGTTTATTTAAATTTTTTGCTATATTTTAAGTATTTATTGTTTTAATTTAAGTACGAAACATTAAAAGGAATATATTGTGCAATATGCAATAAGACATTATAAGCACCGTGTTGTTCTTTGTGTGACTATCCAGCCCTCTGCCCATTCGAAGACATCTTGCTTTTAAATGACTAACCGCAGGGCTTTTGAGAGTTGGTAATTGAAAGTCTTTTGCTCTACTGAGGCACCAGTCGAGAATGAATATGGTTTTATAACAGGAAGCGAAAACTTAAACGTGGAGTCGCCAATCAAAATCACGGGAACTTTAACACCGCACAGATCTCTTGCCATTTCCTCAAGTAACGGTAAGATACTCATTGATGTCACTTGAATTTTAAAAAATATTCGAATCGTTGCAACGGCCTGGACAGTTATGGTAAATGACTGTCTTAATTGCCGCAGGCTTTATTTTAATACCAACGTCTACACAAAGGAATGAAATATATTAATCTATAAGGCACATTATAAGTTAATTACTTACCAATAGCAGTCCTCGGTAGATGAGTTTTCTAGGTGGCCAAGTCAATTAGGCAACTGAACAACGAGGATCCTGGTTCGAATCCCAGGCTAGTGTACGGATGTAGTTTTCGCCTAAGCCGAAGGCCTTAGCTGCCAGTGCTTGTAAAATATAGTTAGGTTGATAGTTTACAACTATATCCTACTTTTATAATAATAATAATAATAATACTTACCAATAGCACCTGAACAATCATCGATTCTCAGAAGTGAGTTAGTTCGGCGACATGTATTCATCAGAAAATTCTAACACAACGGCCCTTGTGAATTCATAAAGAATTTTGCAGACATTGTTTCGTGCGACGCCAAACAAGCTGCTTATTGCCCTAGACTCTGTAGAGGATCCGAGGTTGTACAACGAAATGGCTATTCGCATTTCCCGGGGAATATCGTCCCAACAATTTTTGTCTTTTGCAGCGTCTTTAGTCTGCCTCTAGTGCGCCGGCATGGCGAAAATCAATTTTTTCATCCGAAAACTTTCTTTAAAGAAATCCTCGTCATTTTTGAGAACATCTCTTTCACGAAATGTACCAAATCTCTTTTGAATTATATTAACATTTAAATGAAGAATTACAAGGCGCCTAACATTTTCGAATATTTTAAATGTTGCACTCACAGCCAGCCAAATGCTTCTGTAAATTAGGCTTTCCACACAAGTCGTATCATCATTGTTGTGCTACAGCTAACAGTGGGAAGCGCTGTTTCACAATAACCGTTAATCCCAAGCGTTCCCAACATATGGATCGTGTGGAAATCGAGTTTAAACTATCGACATCCTAGTAACCATAATGATGGCAATTTCTGTTCAGTGT
>JAEIFP010000556.1:0-129507 GCA_018903935.1 Drosophila insularis
GCCAAAATGTATGGAACAGGCAGAAGGAAGCTTTTCCGACCCCATAAAGTATATATATTCTTGATCAGCATCAACAGCCGAGACGATCTAGCCATGTCCGTCTGTCCGTCCGTCCGTCTGTATGAACACCTAGATCTCGGAGACTTTAAGAGCTAGAGCCACCAAATTTGGTATGTAGACTCGTGTCATATGTACGCTTATCGAGTTTGTTTCAAATGTTTGCCACGCCCCCTACCGCCCCCGCAAATGATATAAAACCGATTTTCTTAAACACTATAGCAACTAGAGACACAAAATTTGGTATGTATATTTGCTTAGTAAACGCGCACATTTTGTATTTATAAAAATTTTGCCACGCCCCCTACCGCCCTCGCAATTCAAATAAAACCGATTTTCTCAAAACCTATTTTAGCTAGAGACACCATAGTTGGTATAAATATTTGCTTAGTAATTGCGCACAGTTTTGATGTGTAAAGATTTTGCCACGCCCCCCTCCGCCCCCGTAATTTGAAAAAACTCGATTATCTCCCGTAATTTTCTACCTTGTGCAATCAAATTTAGCACACTTAAATTTGATACTAATATCCAGCAAAATACCAAATTTGATCAAAATCGGAATAAAAATAGTCAAGTTATGCATATAATCGTTTTTCCATATGGCCGGAAGTGGACGTTGGCTGGTGGGGGCGCTAGGGTGCTCGAATGCTTGAGTGAGCGAAATACTAAGATAAGCGTAAAAAGCATGCAAACAGATTTTTTAAAAATACGAAAATGCATTGGTTATTATAAATTTAAAATATTTGTTTTACTGGTGTATGGTATATCCAAGTCGGCGAGACGACTTACTTACTTCATTTGTTAGGCATTTCTCATTGATGCGAAAGATCCATACGTACGTTCTGTTCTTCTTCCTTCCATATCTTAATTTTACTGTCCACTACTACATATAAAGAAGGTAAATTGCATATGAGCTCATGTAATGGTAAATGAAAGTAAAAGTGAGTAGGCATGAGTAGCATTGTTAGACGTTTTCGTCTAGATTAGCTTCTAGTTTCTTATTCTCTTTTGCCAATCATTTAGGCCAGATGTGTCTCAATTACATTAAGTGACTAATCTACTGGATAAAGTTAAAGTACTGTGCTACATAAAGTACTGTTAGTAGTAGTGCTATGCAGTCTCAATGCAACAAATATTTATTTTAGATTTTAAGCTTTTTTTTTTACCTAAAAATCTGGATACCCATATCCTGAGCTCAGACATGAACCCTATTGAGAATCTCTGACCTTAACAAACACTGCAGATAATAGCCTGATCAGTACAACTATGGAAATAATGTGTCTTCTCAGACTATAAGAAGACGTTTAAATGAAAATCAATTGTTTGGACAAAACATAAAGAAACGCCTTCAATTCGCAACTGAACATTTCCAAAAGCTCATGTTTTTTAAAAATCATCGTCTGGAGCGACGTATCAAAGTTAAATATGTTTGGTAACAATGGTAGAGCTTATGTGCGGCGACCACCAAACAAGCAATGGAATCCTAGGTACACCAAAAAGATGGTAAAACACGGGGGATCTTCCCTCATGGTTTGGGGTTACTCTGAGAATTGCATGGGTTTTTGGATTGGCATTCACAACATTTAATTAAAATTTTCTTAAATAAATGTGTATTTGGTATCACTTCTAAAAAAAATTAAATAAAATGAAGATTATCCTTACTATACATACGTACAAGTAGCGGGCTTTAATTATATGAGGACAAGTATATAGATACATATACTGTACTACATCTGTATACATTTTATAAAGTCTGTATTATTAAATTTTATTTAATTTTTAAATAAAAACGTTGACAATCAAACTTTAGTCTTAACGCGAGAGACATGTGGTCTCTCTGATGGAAAAAAGAAATATGCAAAAACTAACACGGCAGGCAACTCGGATCACTCTGTAACGGGAAGTAACGGACAGCAAAAAAAAATTTAAAATGAAGTAAGTCGTCTCGCCGACTTGGATATACCATACACCAGTAAAACAAATATTTTAAATTTATAATAACCAATGCATTTTCGTATTTAAAAAAAACTGTTCACATGCTTTTCACAAGCATATCTTAGTATTTCGCTCACTCAACCATATGAGCTCCCTAGCGCCTCCACCAGCCAACGGCCAACTCCGGCCATATGGAAAAACGTTTATATGCATAACTTGACTATTTTTATTCCGATTTTGATCAAATTTAAGTGTGCTAAATTTGATTGCACAAGGTAGAAAATTACGGGAGATAATCGAGTTTTTTCAAATTACGGGGCGGAAAGGGGCGTGGCAAGATCTTTACACATCAAAAATGTGCGCAATTACTAAGCAAATATTTATACCAACTATGGTGTCTCTAGCTAGAATAGTTTTTGAGAAAATCGGTTTTATTTAATTTGCGAGGGCGGTAGGGGGCGTGGCAAAATTTTTATAAATACAAAATGTGCGCGTTTACTCAGCAAATATACATACCAAATTTTGTGTCTCTAAGTGCTATGGTGTTTAAGAAAATCGGTTTTATATCATTTGCGGGGGCGGTAGGGGGCGTGGCAAACATTTGAAACAAACTCGATAAGCGTACATATGACACGAGTCTACATACCAAATTTGGTGGCTCTAGCTTTTATAGTCTCCGAGATCTAGGTGTTCATACAGACGGACGGACGGACGGACAGACGGACATGGCTAGATCGTCTCGGCTGTTGATGCTGATCAAGAATATATATACTTTATGGGGTCGGAAAAGCTTCCTTCTGCCTGTTACATACATTTTGGCGACTTTAATATACCATTTCACCCTATGGGTGTATGGTATAAACAGAAGTTAGAGAATTAGAGAAGTATATCAGCCATTCCGACATTACAATATACATATACACATACACATATACACATACAATATACACATACAATATACATATATACGACATTACAATATATATATAAGTTAATAATTAATATACTCAGACTCTTTACTTGTGATCTCTGCACGAAGTTAAATCAGTGAAATAGAATTATTACTTGTTCGTTTATTGGTCAAATCCGTACTAAAATATAAATGACAAAATATTCTTAACATAAGCTAGCCGTGACCTATAATCGCTGTGTCAGCGATTATGCTGAATGGATTATGTTTCAACGTCGCGACGGCGCATGGAATGTTGACGGCAACGTATTGTGGAGTTTGGCATAATTGGCATTATGCATTGTTGCAGCTTTGCTGATCGTGCAGAACTGCAGTCGTTGACTTTGTCTGACCGGATGTGTTAACTCCTCCCTCACTAGTTTGAAGGCCGCCCTCGGTTTTCCTCAAAGTGTCGATGACAGCTCGTATTGAGATTTGTTGTTTATTCTCTTTGCATTTTTGATGAACCTTGAAGACGATGAGACCGATGATCAAAGTGACAAGGGATGCTGCAAACATCATAGGCCATATTGACAGTTTTTTTTCAATGTTTCCAATATATTGAAGATTCTCAAAGTTCAGCCTCTGAAGATAGGGCATGCTTAAAATCTCTCGGTGGCCAGTTATGTTTAGGGTTGTCGATATTGCTGGGCCTGGATGACGCCTGAGTATGTTTTTGGTATTTTCAAAGAGAGACCCATTCACGTAGATTTCCTCATCAAACGTCAGCAGGTGTGTGCCGTGAATGACTCTATCAGTGTTGCTATTCTGTATTGTAGCTGTAGCTTCGTTGATAACGATGATACCGTCGTCAATTACCATCAGCGGCTGCAGATGGCTGGGACAAGTCTTACAGTGTGCTATACCTCCAGAATGTAGTTGTTGCGCACAAGTTGCTGATTTCAGTTTCCAGAATGTAGAGGTGAGAGTAGCGGTGCAGTTTCCGATTGCTAAGATATTGTTACCACAATCTGCGACGTTG
This sequence comes from Drosophila insularis, assembly GCA_018903935.1. Taxonomy (NCBI): domain Eukaryota; kingdom Metazoa; phylum Arthropoda; class Insecta; order Diptera; family Drosophilidae; genus Drosophila; species Drosophila insularis. The sequence goes on from JAEIFP010000556.1 coordinate 3,924, forward strand.
TTATTTTCTTCGAGGTCAAGTATCGTTCCATTATGTTGGACGGGGAATATGGTTATTTTCTTACATATTACGCTAGGATTTGGGTACTTGATAAGAAAGTGTACAAAATTATGATCTAAAAAGACTTTTACATAGGCTATTTCAATTAAATCTGTTATAGTTAAATTTGTAGAGTGCTCATTTAAAATTTGACTTAGGTCATTAGAGTCAAGAATTGTTGGGTTTATAATTTGAATCTTTGCGAGCGTAATAGACAACATTAATGTTTCGAGTTCAGAGATTATAATTCTATTTCTTGTGAGTAATGCTTGATAGAGGTTTCTTGTATCGATCTGTGTCTCTTTTGCAAATCTAATTATTTTATTTACGGATTCTGTTAAGTTATTAATTTTTTCCTGTACTTTTGTATTTATAACTGCCTGCTGTTCAATTGAGTCAGTTAGTTTTTTCTGGTGAAATTTCAGATTTTCGAAGTCATCAAAGTCAGGAGTTCCTGCTACTATCTTTAAAGCTGTTCCTAAAATATTTATACTCCTAGCTTGCCTATGGTGAATGTTAACTGTTTCTAGCAGTGTCCTAATATGACCTAAATCTGATTCAAGAATTTGTCTCATATGAGACTGTGGGAATTGTGAATTCATAAGTGAATTAGTTTCCACGGCAATTTCCGAGTACATTGTGAGATTAGAAGAATGTCTTAAAATTTTAAAATTTTCCCAAATAACTACGTTTCCGTCCATGATGGGAATATAGTCCGAGTTCGAGTAATTGATAATCTCTCCAGCTGCTGTTGCTACTAGAAGTAGAAGGCGAAGAATCCAAACCCTATTAAAGATAGGATACAGAGCAGAATAGGTACTGGAAGGATAATTATTTTTTCTTATCTTATGTTATCCTTGTGTACCTCCCTCCCCTTTATAAGAACCGTTGACCCCAAATCGGCTTCCACAATGACTTCCTCAAACAAAGGAGTTAGCTTGTTACCAAGTCTTTTATTTAATTTCATAAGTACCTTGTCGCCTATTTGAAAAGTTCTATTTCTTCTGTCTGCGTTTTGTCTTTTCAGTAGCAGATCTTGCGCTTTAGATATTTTTTCTCTTATTTCTGCTTCAAATTCTGGTGGGGATGCATGAATTATGTCGATTGGTTTTTTATTAACGACTGAGTGAATTGATTTATTGTATTCTATTGTTGCCTGAAGTATAATATCGGTAGTGTCATTTAATTGTTTTTCTAATTTCAAGCATCTGGCAATTTCTGCAAGAGTACTGTGAAATCTTTCTACCTGTCCATTTGAAGTACTATGTAATGGTGGCGAATTTACAATATCAACATTAAAACGGTTTTTTAAAAGAGACCTTATTGTTTCTGAATTCAGTGATGGTTCGTTATCGCAGTAGATAATTTTAGTATTAGGGTAGAAATTCATGAGCTGCAAGATGGGGGACTCGATATCTATTATCGTTCTGGAAGCTATGGGCTGAACAATGGCAAATTTAGAAAATTTATCAATACAGGTTAGAAAATACTTTTTATCTGTAGAAAAAATGTCAATATGGAGAATTTCCCCTACTTGATTAGGTACTGGCGTTTCGCCAATGTACTGTTTTTGTGGGTGTCGGTCATATTTTCCTTTGCTGCAAGTCTTACAATTTGCAACTACTTCGTTTGCTAGACGGCTCATTTTTGGGAAAAAATAGTCTTGGAGAATTTGTTTTATATTCTCTTGCGCTGCTCTATGTGCTCTGCCATGTTCTGTGACTATGATTTCTTTTTGCTCATTCCTATCATGAACATCGATGACCAATTTATTTGAATGACAAAATTTGGTTGAAGGGAAAGTCTCAACTAGCTTGTTTTGTATAAATGCTAGTATCGGCAGGTCGCATTTGATTGCATTCACTACTTCTTTTTTAACCGCATCGCACACTTTTTCTATTAAGTTTTCTCTATTCGAAAAGTGTATGATATGTCTTGTTTTTTGTCCGAACATAATAATAATTTTTCAGAAGCTATAGTGCTTTCTTCAATAATTATTTGGTTCCTGAAACAATTAATCGGTTTTTCAGTAGACTCGATAGTGTATGTCAATGATAACTCACTATGTATAGTGGCTAAGTCTGATGAAGCATCTTCTTCGAGAGCGTAAAGGTTTTGTCTTGATAGAGCATCGGCGACAAAATTTTCTTTACCGGGCTTGTAGAAAATTTGAGCATTGTGCTCATCGATAAAGGATTTCCATCTCTTAATTTTTGCATTAGTGTTTTTGTCTGAGACTGCAAATGTTAGTGGCTGATGATCGGTATAAATACTTAAATTTTTTACACCGTACAAATAGTTTCTTAGGGATTTTAGGGCCCACACTATTGCCAGTAGCTCACGTTCATTTGTGGCGAAATTTAATTCGTTGTCTCTTAAAGTCCTGGAAATCATGGTTATCGGCTTCTTGTTTTGTGACAAAACAGCGCCTAAGCCAGAGGACGAAGCATCTGTCATCAAATCAAATGGCTTCTGGTAATCAGGGTATAGGAGCATTACATCTTCGGAGCTTAAGATATTCTTTAATTTCTCGAAGGTGGCTATCTGCTTTTTATCAAGGTTAACAGGAATTTTTTTTCGATTGTCCTGCACTTGTTTTACCATTATCACCCTTTAGTATATCTGTCAATGGTTTGGCTATAGATGCAAAATTTTTTATAAAGCATCTGTAATAGCTCGCTAGACCAAGGAATGATCTAACTTGGAACAAGTTGGAAGGCTGTTGAAATTTGCTAAGTGCTTCAACTTTGCTGGGATTAGTTGTTATACCGCCACGGGAGACCACAAATCAAAGATACTCGACCTTTTCTTTAAAAAAGTGAGATTTTTCCCGTGATACCCTCATGTTAGCGTTATACAATTTATCTAGTACCCAGGCGATGTGGTGAACATGATTTTGCATATTTTCAGAGAATATGATCACGTCATCCACGTAGACGTAGCATGACTTCCCAATCTGTTCTCTAAGTACGTCGTCAATTGCTCGTTGGAAAATTCCGGGGGCATTCTTCAAACCAAAGGGAAGTCTGCAAAATTCATACTTCCCATTTCCTACAGAAAATTCAGTTTTTTCTCTATCTTTTTCTGCAAGAAGTATTTGATGAAATCCTGATTTCAGATCGAGTGTCGTGAAATATTTGGCTTTACCAAGGTTTGAGAGAATAGCTACAATGTTCGGTATAGGGTATTTGTCATCAACAGTTTTTGAATTAAGTTTCCTAAAGTCAATTACAAGGCGTTTTTTCCTATTTCCTTGTTCGTCTAGACCCTTTTTATCTACTACCCACACCGGATTATTATACGGTGAATTAGATGGTCTGATAATATTGTTTCTCAGCATGTCATTAGTTTCGTTATTGACAAACTCTGATACTCCTAATGGGTATGGGTAAAGTCTAGAGAACACTGCTTTTTCGTCTTCTGTTCGAATTGTAGCGACAATATTTGTGTTGTAGGGAAGAGATTCGTTAGGGTCAGCGAAAACATTTATTTTTTCTTGTAACATTTTCTTAAATTCTTTTTCAATTTCTTGCGGAACTTTTATATTTTCTACTTCGGTAAAGTTAACATTTGGGCTTTTTTTATATTGAATTATTTCAGATCCATTTTTTGTTTTTAAGACGTTATTTTTCAAATCTAGATTTGCGTTAATTTTTTTTAAAAAATCAAGTCCTATTATTCCATCAAAGCTTGATAAGCTAGGAAGTAAAAAAAATGTGGTTGTTGTATTAAAAAGGTGCATAAGACATTTCTCTTGAACGGCGTTAAAGCCATGAAGTGACTTAACTAAAAATTTTTCTTTAACTTTAGTTACATTTTTAAGTTCCGGGCTTGGTTTTATATAGTTTTTTGAAGCGCCTGTGTCTATAAGTAATTTAATCTGTCTACCTGCTATCGTTCGCTCTACAAACGGTAACAGGGAACAATTTCTAAAAATTGACCTCTTGAATCTGATCCTCATCTTCTAAATCTGATACCTCAGCCTCTGCTACTGCTTGGTACTCCTGCTCCGATTGACCTTCAGAATTTTCATCTTGTGAGAGATGATTAATTCTCTGTTGTTTGGGACCTGTAGTTCTAGCTGTTCCACTACTTGCTCTTTTTGGCACCTGATTTTGGTAGGAACCACCTTGGTTTGGGTATTGAGTTGTTTGCCTAAACCGAGATGAAGTGTCAACGTCCATAGGTTGTGGTGGTTCTTGTTTTATATTCGGGCTATTGTTTTGGGTTTTTTGTTTGTAAAATGGAGTTTTTACTTGGTTTGGGGTACTTTCTACAGTGGGCTGCCTTTGCTGTCTCTGTTCCTGACGCTGAGCTCTTTCTTCATTATTCCTAGCAAAACTACTAGCGAAATGGAAGCGTTCATGATTAGATTCAACTTCTTGTGCAAGTGCCAGTGCTGATGGCAAATCTTTTGGCCTTGCTGAAAATAGAATGTCACTGAGAGATTTCTTTGTGCCTGAAATGAAGATTCTCAATGCATCTGCTCTGTATTTTTCGATTAGAGAAGGAGCCAAAGTAGAATCGTAAGTCATAATTGTTTTGTTTATGAGAAGTGTTAATTTCTTTTCAATTTCCTCATAATATTGGGTTATTGTCAGGGTTCCCTGACGTAGAACGGACAACTCTTGCTCAATTATATGGATAGGGCGTTTATCGGCGTATGTAAAGTCAAGTCTATTGATAATTGCTTTAAAATTTAGTGGAGTGTCGTATGACGACAATACCATATCAGCAGGGCCTTTGATTTTATTCCTAATTATACCCAGCGCCTGATAATGCTTTGAGCTTCCTACATAATTTTCAAAGATTTTATATGCAGTGTGTGCGGCTTTCCGCCACGAAACATAAGTCTCGATCTTTCCCTCAAAGTCTGGTACTGATTTTATTATGTCCAGTGTTTCGTCACATTTAATACCTACAATAATTTCTGCATCTTTAAATACTTCAACCTCGGGTACGGACTCTGTTGCATTTCTAAACTCGTTTCTCATTTCCTCCATTTTTCTTTCAAATAATTGCGCTTGATTTTCTAATGCACTGTTTACTGCATACTCGAGCAGCGCTTTCAAATTTTCTTCACTCACTGCCATTTTATTTTTTGTCTGTTCCGGCACTAGTTTGTTTTTTATATCTTTTATTCTGTTCTTCTAGTTCTAAGTCATATACTTCTTTTTTACTCATAAGATTTTCAATTTAATTCAAAAATTTTCCGTCGCAAAGACACTTTACAAACACTTTTTGTTTAAATTTTTGTATTTATTTACTTTAAATAAGCACTCTACTCCCATTTCTTTTAAAACTATGGTTTTTATATGTTATTGTAAATCTCTTTTTCCGTCTGTTTATCCCGTCTGCAAGTCCAACGATGTCGATCCAACGATGTTGCCTCCTTGCTTGAGATTTCTTTGATGAGCAGGTTCTGCCAGTTGGGCGCCAGTTAATAATTAATATACTTAGACTGTTTACTTGTGATCTCTGCACGAAGTTAAATCAGTGAAATAGAATTATTACTTGTTCGTTTATTGGTCAAATCCGTACTAAAATATAAATGACAAAATATTCTTAACATAAGCTAGCCCTGACCTATAATCGCTGTGTCAGCGATTATGCTGAATGGATTATGTTTCAACGTCGCGACGGCGCATGGAATGTTGACGGCAACGTATTGTGGAGTTTGGCATAATTGGCATTATGCATTGTTGCAGCTTTGCTGATCGTGCAGAACTGCAGTCGTTGACTTTGTCTGACCGGATGTGTTAACTCCTCCCTCACTAGTTTGAAGGCCGCCCTCGGTTTTCCTCAAAGTGTCGATGACAGCTCGTATTGAGATTTGTTGTTTATTCTCTTTGCATTTTTGATGAACCTTGAAGACGATGAGACCGATGATCAAAGTGACAAGGGATGCTGCAAACATCATAGGCCATATTGACAGTTTTTTTCAATATTTCCAATATATTGAAGATTCTCAAAGTTCAGCCTCTGAAGATAGGGCATGCTTAAAATCTCTCGGTGGCCAGTTATGTTTAGGGTTGTCGATATTGCTGGGCCTGGATGACGCCTGAGTATGTTTTTGGTATTTTCAAAGAGAGACCCATTCACGTAGATTTCCTCATCAAACGTCAGCAGGTGTGTGCCGTGAATGACTCTATCAGTGTTGCTATTCTGTATTGTAGCTGTAGCTTCGTTGATAACGATGATACCGTCGTCAATTACCATCAGCGGCTGCAGATGGCTGGGACGAGTCTTACAGTGTGCTATACCTCCAGAATGTAGTTGTTGCGCACAAGTTGCTGATTTCAGCTGTTTGCAGAATGTAGAGGTGAGAGTAGCGGTGCAGTTTCCGATTGCTAAGATATTGTTACCACAATCTGCGACGTTGTTATTTTCTTCGAGGTCAAGTATCGTTCCATTATGTTGGACGGGGAATATGGTTATTTTCTTACATATTACGCTAGGATTTGGGTACTTGATAAGAAAGTGTACAAAATTATGATCTAAAAAGACTTTTACATAGGCTATTTCAATTAAATCTGTTATAGTTAAATTTGTAGAGTGCTCATTTAAAATTTGACTTAGGTCATTAGAGTCAAGAATTGTTGGGTTTATAATTTGAATCTTTGCGAGCGTAATAGACAACATTAATGTTTCGAGTTCAGAGATTATAATTCTATTTCTTGTGAGTAATGCTTGATAGAGGTTTCTTGTATCGATCTGTGTCTCTTTTGCAAATCTAATTATTTTATTTACGGATTCTGTTAAGTTATTAATTTTTTCCTGTACTTTTGTATTTATAACTGCCTGCTGTTCAATTGAGTCAGTTAGTTTTTTCTGGTGAAATTTCAGATTTTCGAAGTCATCAAAGTCAGGAGTTCCTGCTACTATCTTTAAAGCTGTTCCTAAAATATTTATACTCCTAGCTTGCCTATGGTGAATGTTAACTGTTTCTAGCAGTGTCCTAATATGACCTAAATCTGATTCAAGAATTTGTCTCATATGAGACTGTGGGAATTGTGAATTCATAAGTGAATTAGTTTCCACGGCAATTTCCGAGTACATTGTGAGATTAGAAGAATGTCTTAAAATTTTAAAATTTTCCCAAATAACTACGTTTCCGTCCATGATGGGAATATAGTCCGAGTTCGAGTAATTGATAATCTCTCCAGCTGCTGTTGCTACTAGAAGTAGAAGGCGAAGAATCCAAACCCTATTAAAGATAGGATACAGAGCAGAATAGGTACTGGAAGGATAATTATTTTTCTTATCTTATGTTATCCTTGTGTACCTCCCTCCCCTTTATAAGAACCGTTGACCCCAAATCGGCTTCCACAATGACTTCCTCAAACAAAGGAGTTAGCTTGTTACCAAGTCTTTTATTTAATTTCATAAGTACCTTGTCGCCTATTTGAAAAGTTCTATTTCTTCTGTCTGCGTTTTGTCTTTTCAGTAGCAGATCTTGCGCTTTAGATATTTTTTCTCTTATTTCTGCTTCAAATTCTGGTGGGGATGCATGAATTATGTCGATTGGTTTTTTATTAACGACTGAGTGAATTGATTTATTGTATTCTATTGTTGCCTGAAGTATAATATCGGTAGTGTCATTTAATTGTTTTTCTAATTTCAAGCATCTGGCAATTTCTGCAAGAGTACTGTGAAATCTTTCTACCTGTCCATTTGAAGTACTATGTAATGGTGGCGAATTTACAATATCAACATTAAAACGGTTTTTTAAAAGAGACCTTATTGTTTCTGAATTCAGTGATGGTTCGTTATCGCAGTAGATAATTTTAGTATTAGGGTAGAAATTCATGAGCTGCAAGATGGGGGACTCGATATCTATTATCGTTCTGGAAGCTATGGGCTGAACAATGGCAAATTTAGAAAATTTATCAATACAGGTTAGAAAATACTTTTTATCTGTAGAAAAAATGTCAATATGGAGAATTTCCCCTACTTGATTAGGTACTGGCGTTTCGCCAATGTATTGGAAAAAATAGTCTTGGAGAATTTGTTTTATATTCTCTTGCGCTGCTCTATGTGCTCTGCCATGTTCTGTGACTATGATTTCTTTTTGCTCATTCCTATCATGAACATCGATGACCAATTTATTTGAATGACAAAATTTGGTTGAAGGGAAAGTCTCAACTAGCTTGTTTTGTATAAATGCTAGTATCGGCAGGTCGCATTTGATTGCATTCACTACTTCTTTTTTAACCGCATCGCACACTTTTTCTATTAAGTTTTCTCTATTCGACAAGTGTATGATATGTCTTGTTTTTTGTCCGAACATAATAATAATTTTTTCAGAAGCTATAGTGCTTTCTTCAATAATTATTTGGTTCCTGAAACAATTAATCGGTTTTTCAGTAGACTCGATAGTGTATGTCAATGATAACTCACTATGTATAGTGGCTAAGTCTGATGGAGCATCTTCTTCGAGAGCGTAAAGGTTTTGTCTTGATAGAGCATCGGCGACAAAATTTTCTTTACCGGGCTTGTAGAAAATTTGAGCATTGTGCTCATCGATAAAGGATTTCCATCTCTTAATTTTTGCATTAGTGTTTTTGTCTGAGACTGCAAAATGTTAGTGGCTGATGATCGGTATAAATACTTAAATTTTTTACACCGTACAAATAGTTTCTTAGGGATTTTAGGGCCCACACTATTGCCAGTAGCTCACGTTCATTTGTGGCGAAATTTAATTCGTTGTCTCTTAAAGTCCTGGAAATCATGGTTATCGGCTTCTTGTTTTGTGACAAAACAGCGCCTAAGCCAGAGGACGAAGCATCTGTCATCAAATCAAATGGCTTCTGGTAATCAGGGTATAGGAGCATTACATCTTCGGAGCTTAAGATATTCTTTAATTTCTCGAAGGTGGCTATCTGCTTTTTATCAAGGTTAACAGGAATTTTTTTCGATTGTCCTGCACTTGTTTTACCATTATCACCCTTTAGTATATCTGTCAATGGTTTGGCTATAGATGCAAAATTTTTTATAAAGCATCTGTAATAGCTCGCTAGACCAAGGAATGATCTAACTTGGAACAAGTTGGAAGGCTGTTGAAATTTGCTAAGTGCTTTAACTTTGCTGGGATTAGTTGTTATACCGCCACGGGAGACCACAAATCAAAGATACTCGACCTTTTCTTTAAAAAAGTGAGATTTTTCCCGTGATACCCTCATGTTAGCGTTATACAATTTATCTAGTACCCAGGCGATGTGGTGAACATGATTTTGCATATTTTCAGAGAATATGATCACGTCATCCACGTAGACGTAGCATGACTTCCCAATCTGTTCTCTAAGTACGTCGTCAATTGCTCGTTGGAAAATTCCGGGGCATTCTTCAAACCAAAGGGAAGTCTGCAAAATTCATACTTCCCATTTCCTACAGAAAATTCAGTTTTTCTCTATCTTTTTCTGCAAGAAGTATTTGATGAAATCCTGATTTCAGATCGAGTGTCGTGAAATATTTGGCTTTACCAAGGTTTGAGAGAATAGCTACAATGTTCGGTATAGGGTATTTGTCATCAACAGTTTTTGAATTAAGTTTCCTAAAGTCAATTACAAGGCGTTTTTTCCTATTTCCTTGTTCGTCTAGACCCTTTTTATCTACTACCCACACCGGATTATAATACGGTGAATTAGATGGTCTGATAATATTGTTTCTTAGCATGTCATTAGTTTCGTTATTGACAAACTCTGATACTCCTAATGGGTATGGGTAAAGTCTAGAGAACACTGCTTTTTCGTCTTCTGTTCGAATTGTAGCGACAATATTTGTGTTGTAGGGAAGAGATTCGTTAGGGTCAGCGAAAACATTTATTTTTTCTTGTAACATTTTCTTAAATTCTTTTTCAATTTCTTGCGGAACTTTTATATTTTCTACTTCGGTAAAGTTAACATTTGGGCTTTTTTTATATTGAATTATTTCAGATCCATTTTTTGTTTTTAAGACGTTATTTTTCAAATCTAGATTTGCGTTAATTTTTTTTAAAAAATCAAGTCCTATTATTCCATCAAAGCTTGATAAGCTAGGAAGTAAAAAAAATGTGGTTGTTGTATTAAAAAGGTGCATAAGACATTTCTCTTGAACGGCGTTAAAGCCATGAAGTGACTTAACTAAAAATTTTTCTTTAACTTTAGTTACATTTTTAAGTTCCGGGCTTGGTTTTATATAGTTTTTTGAAGCGCCTGTGTCTATAAGTAATTTAATCTGTCTACCTGCTATCGTTCGCTCTACAAACGGTAACAGGGAACAATTTCTAAAAAATTGACCTCTTGAATCTGATCCTCATCTTCTAAATCTGATACCTCAGCCTCTGCTACTGCTTGGTACTCCTGCTCCGATTGACCTTCAGAATTTTCATCTTGTGAGAGATGATTAATTCTCTGTTGTTTGGGACCTGTAGTTCTAGCTGTTCCACTACTTGCTCTTTTTGGCACCTGATTTTGGTAGGAACCACCTTGGTTTGGGTATTGAGTTGTTTGCCTAAACCGAGATGAAGTGTCAACGTCCATAGGTTGTGGTGGTTCTTGTTTTATATTCGGGCTATTGTTTTGGGTTTTTTGTTTGTAAAATGGAGTTTTTACTTGGTTTGGGGTACTTTCTACAGTGGGCTGCCTTTGCTGTCTCTGTTCCTGACGCTGAGCTCTTTCTTCATTATTCCTAGCAAAACTACTAGCGAAATGGAAGCGTTCATGATTAGATTCAACTTCTTGTGCAAGTGCCAGTGCTGATGGCAAATCTTTTGGCCTTGCTGAAAATAGAATGTCACTGAGAGATTTCTTTGTGCCTGAAATAAAGATTCTCAATGCATCTGCTCTGTATTTTTCGTTTAGAGAAGGAGCCAAAGTAGAATCGTAAGTCATAATTGTTTTGTTTATGAGAAGTGTTAATTTCTTTTCAATTTTCTCATAATATTGGGTTATTGTCAGGGTTCCCTGACGTAGAATGGACCACTCTTGCTCAATTATATGGATAGGGCGTTTATCGGCGTATGTAAAGTCAAGTCTATTGATAATTGCTTTAAAATTTAGTGGAGTGTCGTATGACGACAATACCATATCAGCAGGGCCTTTGATTTTATTCCTAATTATACCCAGCGCCTGATAATGCTTTGAGCTTCCTACATAATTTTCAAAGATTTTATATGCAGTGTGTGCGGCTTTCCGCCACGAAACATAAGTCTCGATTTTTCCCTCAAAGTCTGGTACTGATTTTATTATGTCCAGTGTTTCGTCACATTTAATACCTACAATAATTTCTGCATCTTTAAATATTTCAACCTCGGGTACGGACTCTGTTGCATTTCTAAACTCGTTTCTCATTTCCTCCATTTTTCTTTCAAATAATTGCGCTTGATTTTCTAATGCACTGTTTACTGCATACTCGAGCAGCGCTTTCAAATTTTCTTCACTCACTGCCATTTTATTTTTTGTCTGTTCCGGCACTAGTTTGTTTTTTATATCTTTTATTAGTTCTTCTAGTTCTAAGTCATATACTTCTTTTTTACTCATAAGATTTTCAATTTAATTCAAAAATTTTCCGTCGCAAAGACACTTTACAAACACTTTTTGTTTAAATTTTTGTATTTATTTACTTTAAATAAGCACTCTACTCCCATTTCTTTTAAAACTATGGTTTTTATATGTTATTGTAAATCTCTTTTTCCGTCTGTTTATCCCGTCTGCAAGTCCAACGATGTCGATCCAACGATGTTGCCTCCTTGCTTGAGATTTCTTTGATGAGCAGGTTCTGCCAGTTGGGCGCCAGTTAATAATTAATATACTTAGACTGTTTACTTGTGATCTCTGCACGAAGTTAAATCAGTGAAATAGAATTATTACTTGTTCGTTTATTGGTCAAATCCGTACTAAAATATAAATGACAAAATATTCTTAACATAAGCTAGCCCTGACCTATAATCGCTGTGTCAGCGATTATGCTGAATGGATTATGTTTCAACGTCGCGACGGCGCATGGAATGTTGACGGCAACGTATTGTGGAGTTTGGCATAATTGGCATTATGCATTGTTGCAGCTTTGCTGATCGTGCAGAACTGCAGTCGTTGACTTTGTCTGACCGGATGTGTTAACTCCTCCCTCACTAGTTTGAAGGCCGCCCTCGGTTTTCCTCAAAGTGTCGATGACAGCTCGTATTGAGATTTGTTGTTTATTCTCTTTGCATTTTTGATGAACCTTGAAGACGATGAGACCGATGATCAAAGTGACAAGGGATGCTGCAAACATCATAGGCCATATTGACAGTTTTTTTTCAATGTTTCCAATATATTGAAGATTCTCAAAGTTCAGCCTCTGAAGATAGGGCATGCTTAAAATCTCTCGGTGGCCAGTTATGTTTAGGGTTGTCGATATTGCTGGGCCTGGATGACGCCTGAGTATGTTTTTGGTATTTTCAAAGAGAGACCCATTCACGTAGATTTCCTCATCAAACGTCAGCAGGTGTGTGCCGTGAATGACTCTATCAGTGTTGCTATTCTGTATTGTAGCTGTAGCTTCGTTGATAACGATGATACCGTCGTCAATTACCATCAGCGGCTGCAGATGGCTGGGACGAGTCTTACAGTGTGCTATACCTCCAGAATGTAGTTGTTGCGCACAAGTTGCTGATTTCAGCTGTTTGCAGAATGTAGAGGTGAGAGTAGCGGTGCAGTTTCCGATTGCTAAGATATTGTTACCACAATCTGCGACGTTGTTATTTTCTTCGAGGTCAAGTATCGTTCCATTATGTTGGACGGGGAATATGGTTATTTTCTTACATATTACGCTAGGATTTGGGTACTTGATAAGAAAGTGTACAAAATTATGATCTAAAAAGACTTTTACATAGGCTATTTCAATTAAATCTGTTATAGTTAAATTTGTAGAGTGCTCATTTAAAATTTGACTTAGGTCATTAGAGTCAAGAATTGTTGGGTTTATAATTTGAATCTTTGCGAGCGTAATAGACAACATTAATGTTTCGAGTTCAGAGATTATAATTCTATTTCTTGTGAGTAATGCTTGATAGAGGTTTCTTGTATCGATCTGTGTCTCTTTTGCAAATCTAATTATTTTATTTACGGATTCTGTTAAGTTATTAATTTTTTCCTGTACTTTTGTATTTATAACTGCCTGCTGTTCAATTGAGTCAGTTAGTTTTTTCTGGTGAAATTTCAGATTTTCGAAGTCATCAAAGTCAGGAGTTCCTGCTACTATCTTTAAAGCTGTTCCTAAAATATTTATACTCCTAGCTTGCCTATGGTGAATGTTAACTGTTTCTAGCAGTGTCCTAATATGACCTAAATCTGATTCAAGAATTTGTCTCATATGAGACTGTGGGAATTGTGAATGCATAAGTGAATTAGTTTCCACGGCAATTTCCGAGTACATTGTGAGATTAGAAGAATGTCTTAAAATTTTAAAATTTTCCCAAATAACTACGTTTCCGTCTATGATGGGAATATAGTCCGAGTTCGAGTAATTGATAATCTCTCCAGCTGCTGTTGCTACTAGAAGTAGAAGGCGAAGAATCCAAACCCTAGTAAAGATAGGATACAGAGCAGAATAGGTACTGGAAGGATAATTATTTTTTCTTATCTTATGTTATCCTTGTGTACCTCCCTCCCCTTTATAAGTACCGTTGACCCCAGAACCCGGCTTCCACAATGACTTCCTCAAACAAAGGAGTTAGCTTGTTACCAAGTCTTTTATTTAATTTCATAAGTACCTTGTCGCCTATTTGAAAAGTTCTATTTCTTCTGTCTGCGTTTTGTCTTTTCAGTAGCAGATCTTGCGCTTTAGATATTTTTTCTCTTATTTCTGCTTCAAATTCTGGTGGGGATGCATGAATTATGTCGATTGGTTTTTTATTAACGACTGAGTGAATTGATTTATTGTATTCTATTGTTGCCTGAAGTATAATATCGGTAGTGTCATTTAATTGTTTTTCTAATTTCAAGCATCTGTCAATTTCTGCAAGAGTACTGTGAAATCTTTCTACCTGTCCATTTGAAGTACTATGTAATGGTGGCGAATTTACAATATCAACATTAAAACGGTTTTTTAAAAGAGACCTTATTGTTTCTGAATTCAGTGATGGTTCGTTATCGCAGTAGATAATTTTAGTATTAGGGTAGAAATTCATGAGCTGCAAGATGGGGGACTCGATATCTATTATCGTTCTGGAAGCTATGGGCTGAACAATGGCAAATTTAGAAAATTTATCAATACAGGTTAGAAAATACTTTTTATCTGTAGAAAAAATGTCAATATGGAGAATTTCCCCTACTTGATTAGGTACTGGCGTTTCGCCAATGTATTGGGAAAAAATAGTCTTGGAGAATTTGTTTTATATTCTCTTGCGCTGCTCTATGTGCTCTGCCATGTTCTGTGACTATGATTTCTTTTTGCTCATTCCTATCATGAACATCGATGACCAATTTATTTGAATGACAAAATTTGGTTGAAGGGAAAGTCTCAACTAGCTTGTTTTGTATAAATGCTAGTATCGGCAGGTCGCATTTGATTGCATTCACTACTTCTTTTTTAACCGCATCGCACACTTTTTCTATTAAGTTTTCTCTATTCGAAAAGTGTATGATATGTCTTGTTTTTTGTCCGAACATAATAATAATTTTTCCAGAAGCTATAGTGGTTTCTTCAATAATTATTTGGTTCCTGAAACAATTAATCGGTTTTTCAGTAGACTCGATAGTGTATGTCAATGATAACTCACTATGTATAGTGGCTAAGTCTGATGGAGCATCTTCTTCGAGAGCGTAAAGGTTTTGTCTTGATAGAGCATCGGCGACAAAATTTTCTTTACCGGGCTTGTAGAAAATTTGAGCATTGTGCTCATCGATAAAGGATTTCCATCTCTTAATTTTTGCATTAGTGTTTTTGTCTGAGACTGCAAATGTTAGTGGCTGATGATCGGTATTTCTTAGGGATTTTAGGGCCCACACTATTGCCAGTAGCTCACGTTCATTTGTGGCGAAATTTAATTCGTTGTCTCTTAAAGTCCTGGAAATCATGGTTATCGGCTTCTTGTTTTGTGACAAAACAGCGCCTAAGCCAGAGGACGAAGCATCTGTCGTCAAATCAAATGGCTTCTGGTAATCAGGGTATAGGAGCATTACATCTTCGGAGCTTAAGATATTCTTTAATTTCTCGAAGGTGGCTATCTGCTTTTTATCAAGGTTAACAGGAATTTTTTTCGATTGTCCTGCACTTGTTTTACCATTACCACCCTTTAGTATATCTGTCAATGGTTTGGCTATATTGATAGCACATAATTCCAATTTAGGAATAGTCTTCCTATTTTTGATTGGATTAACTTTGTTTTTGCTGGCTATTAAGGTAACTTCTTCACCTACCGCAGCATATGCCTTTTCTGAAGCGTCAGCAAACCCATGAATCTGTAACAACCTATTAGGCTGTGTCTTGATCCATCGGGGTAAACTGACTTCTTCCAGATACACCAAATTATCCCTGAAGGATTTCCATTCTGTTATTTCGTTATCGGACAACTCTTGATCCCAATTTTGTTCAGCTAGCCACAACTTCTGCATAAATAACTTGCCTACTACCGTTACTGGTGCTAGCCAACCTAGTGGATCATAAATCTTGGCTAGTGTGGATAGCACACCTCTTTTATTCACCTTTCTGTTCTCGTCACAGTGTAGCTTAAACTTCAATTCGTCTTTAAATGGTTCCCACATCAACCCCAAGGTTTTAATTGCTTCGTTCTCATCAATTTTTAATACTTTATTATCGCCTGTATCAAATCCATTTTCTCAAATTCATTCCTGCTTTTTCCAGCTCTCTGGAGACCTGCTGAACTTTGTGTTTTGATTCTTGTACGGTATCACCCCCTGTCATTAAATCATCTATGTAGAACTCATCTCGGATAGTTTCACTAATCACTTTATTCTGACATCTGTTTGCTATCTCTGTAAGTACCCTTGTAGCTAAATAAGGTGCTGTTGCAGTACCGTACGTTACTGTTGTCAATTTATAGATTCTTAATTTTTTCTGCGGTGAATTTCTCCACAAAATATGTAAATATTTTTGAACGTTTAGATCAATGTTATCTGCCGATACATTTTTTTGAATATCTGCAGATGCTACGTACTGCCATTTTCGCCATTTTACTATTATGTCGAATATGTCTTTTTGAAGTCGCGGCCCGATCCACATCACATCATTAAGACTTCTGTCATTCGTGGTTTTCGCGGAAGCGTCAAATACAACTCTTAATTTAGTTGTCAGACTTGTTTCTTTTACTACTTCTTGATGTAGCAGGTAATACGCACCTTCATCCTTAGTTTTGACCATAAGGCCCAACTCCAAATATTCGTTTCTCTTTCTTGCTTAAACGGGATCGTTACCACATATCTTCCAGAGTTATCAATCTTAGTTGTCTTGTTAAAATTTTCTTCACATTCGCTAGCTTCCGTATCATCTTTTTCATAAGCCTCCATTTCCCAAAAACGCTCCATATCCGAGATTTCTATTGTTTGTCTACTATAGACTCATCTCCTTTTGACTTAGTACATCCCGATACGATACAGCCAAATTGAGTATTTTGTCCCAGCAAACCATTAATCTAGGCAACTCCACTTTTTAAGATGTGGGTATATACATCTACCCCTATATAAATAACCTTTTTAAAGGTGGGGAAGACAATTTCTTTAAAACCAATTAATTTTAAAGGAAAAGTAATAAATTAAAAAAAAAAATTCAAAAAAAAAAAAAATTTTTATTAAAAAATTTAAATAAAATTAAAAAAAATAAAAAAAATTAATTAAAAATTTTTTTTTATTTTTAAAATGTTTAGGGTAAAAAAAAAAAATAGTTTTAAAAAAAAAAAAAAAAAAAGAAAAAAAAAAAAAAAAAAAAAAAAAAAAAATTTTGCTGCATAATGAGCAGACCATTTCATTGGTGCATCTCTTGTTGCTTGAATGCTTCAAGCATCGTGTACACAATTGTACTTTTTTGGCTATTTCCACCCTTTCTTTAGGTGTCAGCGCTTTAAACTTATAGCACAGAGGTTCGTTATGCCACGGACCTTTGCAGATCGGACAACTATCTTTGAACCCCGCAACCGACGTTTTTTGTAACGGTTTTTTCTCTTCTTTTCTCATTTTCTCAGATAGCATTTGAACTTGCCTGGTTTTTCTAATCTGACTCTCATACAATTGTAGAGCCTCTCTGTCAAATTTTCTAAGTATGAGTTGTGCAAATATTACGTCAACTTCATCGGACAAATTTGTTTTAATTTTAATTAAGTGCACTGACTCATTACTTATGTCAATCACTCCCTTTACACTTTTTGCGGATTCACTGTTGATCATCGGTAAATCAACGATCCGATTTAATTGCTCGGAAAATACCCTCCGATTATTTTCATACCGCTTGGTTAACACTTCCCAAGCGGCACTATAATATTGTCCTCTCTTTTTTCAATCAATTTCCCAAACAAATCCACAAAAAGGTCCCACTCTCTAGACTCTCCAGAAAATGTGGGTACCTGAATTTTCGGCAACATCGGTAGTTCGTCTCTCACGGTAACATTCTCAATTTTAACATTTTCCTTGTTGCTCATTTTCATTGCTAGCATTGACAATCAATTTTGGACATCGAATTCTAAATCCTCCATAGTATTTTTATATTCTGCATCTTTTGTCAATACCTGGAACGCCTTAACTTCAACTCTACTGCCTCCAAATATTCCTGGAGCTGTCGGACTCTATCCATAAATATCTCCTGATTAACATTAGCTCTGTGAAATAGTGGTGGTCGGTTACTCCACTCTCTAGCATTTGGCTATGGTAACTAATCCATTGCTTCTGTATCTCTCTTACTTCGTTAAGAATCTTACTAGTTAACTTCCTAGCATCTAACTCTCCTAACTTCTTTAATCTTTTATGCAACTCGTGCTGCTTCGCTAATAATTTTTCAGTTTTGGTAGGGAACATTTTGTCTTATGCGTATATTAGGATATCGAAATAAGTATATAATAAAAAAATAGATTGATGTACTTATAACTATTTTAATTTATATCTTATCTGATGATGCTGTCGTTGACACCGTTCGCCACTGTTGTCCGCCAAGTAGAGTTTGCTAGATAGGGTTTGCCGATAGTTTGCTGGTAGCTCGCCGTTTCTTTACATTCGTCTCGCCTCCAGTCGCCTCTTCTTTGCAACTATCTTGTTGCTCTGCTGCTGTTTCTAGTCGCCGATTTGCAACTATATATATAGTGTATATATACAGTTTCGATATTAGGGCTTCGAATACGCCACACACAAAAATACTCCCGCCGCCGAAATTACTACAGTTGCTCCACTAGCCAAACTGCTTTTAAATTCGGACGCACGCACTTTTTATTTATTAAGCAATATTTTGCTTTTATATTATACTCTGTCTTTTACCACTGGTGGGGGAAAACAAGAGTTATTTTATTTTGCTACCTTTAGCTGATCTTAGCATTTACACTTGCATAAGAATCCAGACTTTAAGGAGCTGATTCAATCTCTGAGTCTCTTACCACTGGTGGGGGAAAACTACAGAGTTCCTTTTTCTCGAAGGACCAAAATGAATAGGGATTCCGAAAGAAGGAAATAATAACCCGATCTTCATTTGTTGAATTCAAAATATGAACTTATTTTATTAACTAAAGTACGGAGTTTATATAGGGAATCTTAGGCTCTAGGAGGTCACAATTGTTCTTAGGAGATCTTATTCTAGTGCGACTCACACCCACGTATTCGGGGGTAGACAAATTATTCTTATTTTGGGCACGGCGTTCGCCTCCTGCCGTTGTGATCTTTTGGGTTAGTTTAGAATTAAAAGTGTTTTTCCCACAAAGTGTGTGGCTGATTGTAATTCTAGTCATATGCTAGGTTAGTTGTTTGTGACAAAGGTACAGTTGTATTATATTTTCTTTAGTGCATCTGATTTGGTGATGCCGCTTCAAATGAACACTATGTTTAATCTTAAACAGTCTGTATTAGTAAATTTTATTTAATTTCTAAATGAATACGTTGACAATCAAACTTTAGTCTTAACGCGAGAAACATGTGGTCTCTCTGATGGAAAAAAGTAATATGCAAAAACTAAAACGGCAGGCAACGCGGCTCACTCTGTAACGGGAAGTAACGGACAGCAAAAAAAATTGAAAAACAGAAGTTAGAGAATTAGAGAAGTATATCAGCCATTCCGACATTACAATATACATATATGTACATATGTATTTGTTGATCCCGGGGTGCTTTGCTACGGCCCGGCGTGGCCTACCGATATGTGACGATGGTAATATCGTCAAATGTCTAATTTCACTTACAGCCACATTATTCAATAGTGAATCACGTAAATGAATGTATGTATTCTTCAGATCTCACTATGGCTTGATTATGATGGATGAAATTCAATCGTTCGCTCTTGAGTTTAGCATATGTCGCATTATGAACGTATTTTGACCTCTGTACATGTCTGTCACATTATGGACATAGTTTAACCACTGTGCTTGCAAGAAGCAGCTGCACAATGAGATTGAGAAATCATTTGTTCAACGCTGCGCACTCCGAAAAATTATTAGAAAATCAGATGACAATCTTCAAAACCTCCATAAAATGTTGAAGACTTGCCTACAATAAAAAGGTCAATAATTTTTCTTCATTCGGGCTCGTAATTAGATATGCTTCTATTCTTGCATAGAAATGCATGGATAAAGTGAGTTTTTGTTAATTACACAATACTTTGTCTTTTCATTCTTCAAGTTGATTTCTAATATTATCCCATAGATAGAGTATGTTTTGTTGATTACACTTTGTTTCGTCTTTATTTTTTAAGTTGCTAATAGTGTATAAGGAAAAGACAAAGTTAACTGATACAATCATTTTGAGTTGCCTTACAAAACAGTAAGACTGATATATCTATATAATGTACATATATTTGAATTTTATATTTTGCGAAATAAATAATGATTCATAAAATGAAAAAAATTCATTAAAGTTGCTTTTAATTTTAGCTAATAACATTTATTTCCAACAAATTATTAATTGTTTAAATATATGATGTTTCGAAAAACGATAGATAGTATCGAATTTTTACTCTCAAAAATCACATGAAGAATGGAGAGTGTCCGGAAAATAGCAGAACTTGTAAGCCTCAGTGCCTCTACTTTCCAGCACATCGTAGAACGCTTTAAAGTTTAAACACGAAAACAGGACTGAAAACAAGAGCAGACAAGCGCCGAATAAAATTTTTACGGAGTCGGACGAGCGGATTATTGTAAGAAAAATTAAAGCTAACCCGAAGCTAAGTTCACATTTTGAAGTATATGGCATTCTGGAACTCTGTCGTTTTCTCAAACGAGTACAAATTTAATATTTCTAGTTCCGACCGAAAACATAAAATATCGAAAAGGGATGACCTCAAACAAGCTTTGATGGAAGAATGGGACAAAATTACTCCAAGCTTTACTTAAAAGTTGGTGGTTGGAGTCAATGCCAAATAGGGTGCAGACTGTCATAAAAGCTAAAGGATTGCACACAAAATACTGAAATAAGCATAATTTTTTAATATAAGTATATAAGTATCAAATGAGCTGTTTTTGATTTGATTTCGTTATGCTAGTTTTCTTGTTTTCGAAACAATCAATTTGATCTTGTCATATCAGCTTTTTCCCCGCAAGATTTGGCTATTTTGGAAATGCGATAGCGGGATGAGCTGCGATAACTCCAACCGTTAAGCGAATTCAAATCAATACCAAATATTAATTTAAGTGCAAAACGGCAGAAATCGCGATCTATTTACCACTCCCCCGTAAATCTCGATTGTGGGCGTCCCTTTGTCTACAAGCGGCGTGCTCGAGATCGCGACGATCGCTAGATCGATACGGACAAAAAATGAGTGAACTTCTGATGGGCAATTCACACAGATAGATAGTTTTAGTTTTGAGCAGAGTCGATTTACATTAAGTGTAACTTGTGTTCTATATTTTTTTTTTCTGGACGTTGACGCGTACAATGCGAAGTAGGTACAAGTGGCCCTAACGGCACCAGGACATAAGCACCCGACCGACCGT
The DNA here is from genome assembly GCA_018903935.1 of Drosophila insularis. Taxonomy (NCBI): domain Eukaryota; kingdom Metazoa; phylum Arthropoda; class Insecta; order Diptera; family Drosophilidae; genus Drosophila; species Drosophila insularis. The sequence continues at coordinate 25,057 of JAEIFP010000556.1, forward strand.
ATATCGGACGGAACGAGTCGCGTAGACAAATACAAATAAAAACAGACAAGCAATTAAAATATTATTAACTACAGCTAATTACGAGCTAAATGTTTACAGATGGAATAGAAAATTTTAGAAAAGAAAGAACAAGAAAATTTCTTTACTTACTAAGGATAAGTATAATCGTAACTATTTTTGCAAAGAAAACGAGAAAGGAGAAGAAAAACTTTGCTTGAGATTTAAAACTAACTATGTTAACTAAGGGAGAAGAAGAGAAAAAGGAGGGGGGAGACCACCAACATTTGCTGGCGGTATATATGGAGAGATTTTTATCTAAAATGGATATAGTACAGTCGAATCTTTTATTTTGAGGTGTTATATCCTTATGCTCTACTATTTTACAACTAGCCCTTCTGAAAATATGATAAATAATTGGTATAGACAAATTGTTTTGGATATAATTGCTTTTGTCTAGGTATAGAAATATTTCTGGGGGTGTAAAACCGTTGCTTAGAGCTCGAGCAAAGAAGGTATTACTTTTGAAAACAGGCCCTTAGTATTTTCCTTTCAAATTTGCGAATTTTTTCCATATAGGAAGGAGATATATTCCACCATATAGGGCAGCCATAGGTTAATATCGGCCTGATCAGCGCTTGATATATAAATATTTTGACTCTACTACATTCGAGAACATTCTTTTGTGTAAATTAAACGCTTTATTAGTTTTTTTGATTTGCTCATTCACGTGTCTATCGAAATAAAGGAATCTATCCAGTATAATTCCCAAGTACTTTACTTTGGCGCATGTTGGGATACAGGTGGGACCTTCGTAGTTGACTATCCTAAACTGCCTCCAATATTTTTTGACATTGTAGTTACATTTTTTTAATGGGGGTCTGAATAAGATGCACTCACACTTAGAATAGATAATCTTTAGCTGCCAATGTGTTCATTTTGTCTTGCAATTCTACATTTATCGTATTTATTGTATCGCTAGAATGAAATATAACGATGTCATCAGCGTAGGCAATAATATTGTCAATCTTATTCATTAAGTCCAAGATATATATATTAAATAGTGTGGGCGCATTTACCGTACCCTGCTGTAAGCCATTATTTACAGAAAACTCTTTATCACAAAGGACCTGGTTGATGTGAACCTTGAATTTCTTATTTCTTAACATATTGGCTAGTAAAATCATTATATGAAGAGGAAATTTGAAACTCATGAGTTTCACCATTAAGCCTTGTATGGTCGAATGCTTTCTCTAAGTCTATAAAACATGCTCCCGTCACAAATTTTTTATTCCAAGCGCAGTTAATTTCTGATAAGCAGATTTATTGCGTGGATTGTTGAGTGCGCGTGCTTGAATCCGAACTGTTTATCACTGATTAGATTTAGTTTCTCAATAAGTCGGTTTATGTTTATGTTAATAATGACTTCAAAAATTTTACTAATGTTACTAAATTTTACTCTGTACGCCGCATCGATCATGCGGTGCACTTCAATGTTCGTATCAATCTGTTTTGCAGAGTGAACGGATTGAAAGTGACAACCGATGACGATTCCTATCGCTTTTTCATTTGTGATGAGGTAATTGTTTTGGGCATCTAGTTTGAGATCATTGAGAACCAGGCCAGCTTCCTGGATAATGCTAGTTGGATGAACACTAATAATGCTGGTTGAGTTCTCATCTTTTTTTGAGGAAGTTGTGCTTAACCTTAGAAAATTTAAGTGGGTCTTTGGGGGTTATACGTTTAATTTTATTTTTCATTTCAGAGTTAATTTTGGATTTTATGCAGTCTTGTATCATCTTTTTAATCAGTTTTAATTTTGTTTTAAATAGTTGTAAATCTGACTCAGATTAGTCTATTGCTCTTTTTAATCATAGTTAATATTTTGCTTATTTCTAGGAACAGTTTTTGAATAATGTGGTTGCATTGAAGCCTTTTCAATGCATTGCTTGTTGCTTTGGGTACATTTTTCTTAATGGCTGCATTTATAATATTATTAAGTTTTGTTAGGTGAATGTCGATTTCGTCGTTGGATAGGTTTATATCGTTAAGTGTTTGTATCTCTTGTCGCAGTAAAGTACTTTGAGCCATTTTAAACTTTAACCAATTAGTTTGCCGGAAATTCCAATACGTTGTTTTAGGGGATTCATATACATATATTGTATAGGGACGTGCACTCCCTTTTCGAAATGGTAAACTGGACTGCTTGATGGTCGCTATCATAATCTACGCATTTTAAACAGTTGGTAGTAGGGTTGTCTAAATTAAAGAATTGTATTCTGTTATGGACCATACATATGTCTAGGAAAGAATTGCCCTTTGGGTACGAAGGATATTCTGAAGCACATAGTGTTGATCTGAAAGTTATATTGTTTTCATTTAACCATGTGAATAATGCATTGCCTTTTTGATTAGAGGAAGTATTGCACCAGTTTAATCGAAGTTTCCAAAAAACTTAATTTGTCTAGTTGACTATTATGAAATGTGCTGAACTTTGTGTGGTTTCTAACTAAAATGGCCGTCCCACCGCCTCTGCAAGACCCAGGCCTGTCTTTTCTTAAAAGTGAGTAGCCTTCGAAACTAATTTTATTTTTAGGACTTAATTTTGTCTCATTGAGTAGTAACAAATCGGGTTCTTTTTCGGCTAGGAATTTGCTGAGCTCTAGACGTCTATTTAAACTAATTAAGGAGTTTACGTTAAGCATTATTGTGGGACTGGGTTGTTGTCTTACGAATAAACATAGTCCCGGTTATAGTTTTATAATTGTTTTATTTAATGTTAAGATAAGTATTGGTTTTTAGATAATAGTAGATGTAATTATAATTAATTGTTTAATGTCTTTCGCGTTTTCGTCGTGTGTACGTCTTACACTTTCGGCTTTTCGTCTTAAAACTTCGTCTTTTCGTCTTTAACTTCGTCTTCTTAATGCTTCTCTGTCTGACCGTCTTGCCAGATTGTCTTGCGCTTCTTTGAGTCAGCTGACTGAGCTAGGGGTGGCTGAATAGGATTCCCAGACCATTCCCACAAATCGGCCATCCTACACTTCATTCGCCCCGAATGCATCGTCGTCGTCGTCGTCGTATGTTACCGATGGTTTCATATACTCAGCGCAATTACTCGTCTGCCTTGGGCCTTCGCTGAATACAGAGTCTTTTGCCACGTCGTAGGTGTCGTTGAATTTTACCCTTATGATCCGGTATGGACCAAGATATTTCGGCTTTAGCTTTAACCCAGGACCAAGTTGGGTTCTTTTGATGGCAACTAAATCGCCTATCTTATACTTCGATGCTGGTCTTCGTCTTAAGTTGTACCTGTTTTTGTTTTCATCTTGAATTTGTAGAATATGTTGCTTTGCTTCTTTACGTTGTTTGTCTCGTTCATCATTAAAGTATTGAATCATTTCGTCTTCTATCATTTCGTTGATTTTGATATCAGACTTTAATCGCATCTTTGTTCCCGTAAGCAGCTCAAAAGGAGTTGTTTTTATACTTCTACTAAAAGTTGAATTGATAACTTGCTGGACATTAGAAGAAAGAAAGTTTAGAAAGGACTGCGATGATTGTAGTATTTAGCCTCTCTACTTGGCCGTTCGCTCGAGGAAGTCCCGTTGTGATGAGATGATGTTTTATGCCTTCGCTTTTACAGTACAAGTCAAATTCCTCCGAAGAAAAAGCTGATCCTTTGTCCGATATTATTTGGGACGGATTGCCAAAAACCTTGCTCTGCTCCTGTAGTCGTAAAACTGCATCTTTTGTAAAAGTCGACTTTGTTGGATACAGCCAACAAAACTTGGTAAAACTATCGATGACTGCCAGGATATGTTAATACTGTTTATGCGTTGATTCCAGAGGTCCTAAAAAATCGATATGGTAGGTCATTAGCGGTTGTTCATCTTTGTATAATGGATGAAGCTCTCCTTCTTGTTTTCCTTGCTTGCGGTTAGTCATGATACATCTTATGCAACAGCTTATACATCTTTTTATTTTCTCTTCCAGATTCGGTATGATATATTCTTTTCCAATGATCTCTCGTGTGGGCCTCTTTTATTAGTTCTCGTTGCATACTAGTTGGTACGACAATAAGTTCGTTGTCCGAGATAAGTTTGTGCAGAACTCCAGTCTTAAAAAATAGTTATTGTGATTCGTCTTATCTGCCAATACGTCTATAATAGCCTTCAGCTGGTCGTCCTGAGCTTGCAGATGCTTTATTCTGCTATGCATACTGGTTTCGCTGATCATCATCATTGGTACACGACTGAGTGCATCAGCATGACGAATTCGAGTGCCCGCTCTGTGTTCGACGTCATATTGAAATTCTTGCATTTGGAGAATCCAACGAGCTACCCGTGTGCATAGATCCTTTTTCTGAATAGTTTTAGCTCGAGCATTGCAATCTGTAACAAGTTTGAAGCGTAGTCCTAGTAAATAAACTCGAAATTTCTTTAATGCTTCTACAACAGCTAAGATTTCTAACTCGTAACTGGTGAACTTTTTTTTGGCATATGTCGTTTTCTTGCTCATGTAATATACTGGATGAAACTGCATGTCTTCTGGCGACTTCTGGAGAAGGACTGCGCCAAATCCGTCGATTGAGGCGTCCGTATGAAGCTCCGTTTCGTGTAGCTGATGAAAAATTTTCAAGACTGTCTTCATTGTAATAAGCATCTTTAATTTATTAAACGCAGCTAGCTCTTTCTCACCAAAAATAATCTATGCATCATGTTTTGTCATATCCGTTACAGGCTTTGCAATCAGAGAAAAATTTAATATAAACTTTTGAAAATATCCAACTAATCCCAAGAAACTCTGTAATTGTTTTAGATTAGACGGGATAGGAAACGATGACACGGCTTGCGTTTTCGATGTGGATGGACTTATACTTTGGTTCTCAATTACGTGACCTAAATACTCAATTTTCGTTTTAAGGAACTGACATTTTTTGAAATTAATCACAAGCCCATATTCTTCGCATTGTTTGAGTACTTCTTTTAAATTGGCTACAGCTTCGTCTTCAGTTTTTGCTGGTATTATTATATCGTCAACATATGGTATGGCTACTCCTTTCCTGGTTAGATCTCTGAGTGTAGCATTGACATGCCGTTGAAAGACGCTGGGAGAGTTCGAAAGACCAAATGGAACTCGAAGAAACTGGAATTGTCCATTATGTGTTACGAAAGAAGTATACTTACGGCTCCCTTCTTCAATGCCAACATGAAAAAAACCATTTTTTAAATCTATGGAACTGAAAATACGTGCATTTTGAAGCCTGTCCAACTGATCTTCTATTAAGGGAAGTGGAAAATGATCTCTAATGATTACTTTATTAATACGTCTGTAATCGATGCATAACCGATTTGATCCGTCCCGTTTTTTCACAAGCACGACTGGGCTTGTATACTCAGACTCTGATATTTCAATTATGCCATCCTTCAGCCATTGATCGGTTTGATTGTCAGTGATGCATCTCTCTGCATATGAGAATCGTCGAGGTCGTGAGTATATCGGTTTATCATCATTTAGAACTAATCGCATTTGAATATTTGTTGACTCTTCGCTTACCGGATGATAATTCTGTATCAAAGTTTGAGCTGCTTCTTTAGCCCTTTTACTTGCTGCTGGATCTATGTCGGCCTGCTGTTTACTGGAGTCATCCACATTGATTTTCAGAAAGGAACTTACTTCGGATTCTAAACATTGGGTTTTTGTCACCTTTAGACCTTTGTAGCTGATTGTAACCTCCGCTTGCTTACAGAAATCCTCGCCAAGAACAATTTCCACATCCATAAATATTTGCTCCACTGAGAGAAATGTCAAACAGTATTTCTCACCGTTAATATCGACTGTATAATTAAATGAACCCGATGCTTTGATCTTGTCTGTGTCTTTTTTCTTTCCGAAACCGATTAAATAAACGTTAGAATCACTCAACATTGGATTATTCATGTTTTTCAGCATTGCTTCAGATATTAAATTGTACTTGTTACTGGTGTCTAAGAACGCGTTATAATTAATATTATCGATTTTAACTGGAATAGACATAAAATTTTGAGATGACGTAATTTTGCATGTATTGGCTTTATCATTTTTTGCACTGCTTGTTGGGCAATCTTTGGCAATATGTCCGAAATTATTACACTGAAAACATTTTCTGCCCTTGTTTTTATAATCGCAATTAACTGATGTATGGCCCTTGGCGCCGCAATTAAAACATTTGAGTTCTTTGTTTGCACTTTTCTTATGCACTGCTTGAAACTTATCGTCGTTTTTCGGATACTGCTTGCCAACACCATTGTTATATTTGTTTTCATTTTTCGATTTCTCGCGCATAACTTCAAAAATTTTTAGCTTCTGCTCGAATTCATTTATATTATTAGACCCGTATAAAATTGATTTCTTATTCACCGTATCGTCTATGCCATTGATCACATATTGTATCAGCGAAGAGTCTTCAATATTTCCGCGAGATGACATTTCTTTCATGCACAAAAAATACTCCTGCAGACTTTCGTTTTTCTTTATTTTTCTATCAGACATTGACTTATGTATGTAACTGTGCGCTATTTGTTGTTGATTTAAATTCAGCAAGAAGTGCGACGTTTAGCTTAAACCAGGTCGTTACATTTCGCTCACTATTAGCAAACATTTTTGCTAAGCCTTTTAACGATCGTTTGGCAAAAATAAATTTTTGTAACTCGTTCCAACACATAACAGTTGTCATATCTTTAAAATCTTGGACCCATACTTCGATAGATAGATTATCTTCGCCACTAAACAAATGGATAGAGTCTTCTATATCGCGAAAGTTTAAAGCGAACCTCGGAACTTCGGAAAAACTGCTTGGATTTGGACCACTGCTTGTATTTTGCACACTGCATGAATTCTCGCTTCGCGCACTTATATCACTAACCATAGAATACATAGATGCGTCAAACTCAAGATTTTTTGATTACAAACGCTAGCCTGAGTCTGGAACCCCAGAGAACTTCGGCAAAAGCCGAACAGCCTAGAACAGGGCCCGGCACAAAGAGAGATAACGAAAACTGTCAATGTATGTGTGCACTTGCATGTGTGCGTAAGTTGTTTTACACTGCGCAAATTGAATGTGACGAAAACAAGAAAAATAAAAGTGCGATGGAAAACCAATAATTTCGAATTAATACATTTTTTGAAAGTCAACTATTTGCTTTACTTCTATATTATTTGGATAACTTTTTATCCGAAGGAGATCTTCTAAATAGTTATCTGTTAGACTGTTTCGAATAGAATACTCAATTAAAAATATTACTTCATAATATTTTTGGAAAAGTTGCAAGTTACAAGAAAAGAATAATAAAGGCATTCATTTTTTTATGTGTAGCGATCGAGCAAAGCGACATAGATGTGCTCGCGTCGAAATGCTGAGGGCAACTAAATCCACCCTCATGCTCTGTGTGAGAACTTCGGCAGCCGTTCGGTTACACGCATACGAGGTGCCGAACGTGTTCGTCCCCCGGGGGATATGAGTGCCGGGCTCTGGCCTAGAACCCCAGAGAGCGGCCGCAGCGAGAGCGAAAAACGTTTGCTCGCAGCAGTGTCGCTACGCATCGAAATTAATTCAGTCTGCCACAGATCGCAGAACGATGAACGCATGTCTGTGTCGCTGTGTTCTCGTTTTGCATATGTATGTGTACACTCGTCGGTACATACTCAGGCTTCGTAGTGTGGGTGAGACGTGAAGTTGTACAACATCGCATTTCAATCGCTCGCTCGCAAACTTTTTGAGTTTTCGACGACCTAGCGACAATGCAAGAATGAGATGCGTGCTTAACTACAGAACTCGACGGCACTTCTCAAAGTGTATCAAAAAAATATATAAAAGCATTGTGAAAAACTTCGACCAAGATGGGAGTCGAACCCCGGCCGCCCGATCGCCAAGCGAGCACACTAACAACAGAGCCACGTCGACACTTTGAGAAGTGCCGTCGAGTTCTGTAGTTAAGCACGCATCTCATTCTTGCATTGTCGCTAGCTCGTCGAAAACTCAAAAAGTCTGCGAGCGAGCGATTGAAATGCGATGTTGTACAACTTCACGTCTCACACATGGGCTCATGGAGAATTTATGATTTCAAAGACTGTGTCCAATCTAGCAGATTGTTCATTTAGTTGCTTATGCAAGTTTTGAAGTTGGTGACATAGGTTTTGAATTGTGTTAAATAATTCATTTAATTTAATTTTCGTTAGTTTGAGGTGCTATTAAACTATAGCTATTGTTAGTAGATCCTTTTGTTACACTAGCATAACTTATGTTAGGATTAACAGGTTTTAGAGATAGCATATTACTTTTGCTTCTAAATTGCCTTTTAGTGCGCCTTTTTGCGTTTCAGCTCCCTGTAAAATAATAAGTGCAGAGCAGATATTTGGATTTACAGACATTGTAATTAAGTGAATTTAGATAATTTTTAAGAAATGCCGCTTGGAAAACAATTATCGGACTATGAAAAGGGCCGTATTTTCTCACTTTTCGAGTCAGGAAAGTCTATTTGGAGTATTGCACGAAATTTGAAAAGAAATCGACGTGTAATTAAAAATTATTTGGACAATCCCGAAGAATATTGATCAAGGAAACGAACTGGGCCAAAACGGCTGCTAAGAGAGCGCGATAAACGCAAAATTATTAACAAAGCCAGCAACAGATCAATCTCTTAAAGAGCTTTGGTCTCACATGTGGGTGGATCTGGGTCACCGATGACTGTTTGGCGAGTACTTAAGAACTCATGAATCATAAAGAGGTCTAAACTGACCAAAGCCCCCCATTTGCAAAGTCGCCACATGGTTGCCCGACTTGACTTTGCCGAAAGACATACTGCAACCGATTGGACAAACGTGCGTTTGAAACATCCTCTTATGGCTTACAGTATATTTTTAAATTTTTACCCTAACAGGATATATTTTCTGATGAGAACAAGTTCAACCTGGATGGCCCCGATCGGTTTAAGTCTTATTGACATGATTCGAGAAAGGATCCTATGTTTTTTTTAAAGAGAAACTTTGAAAATGGTTCCGTAATGATTTGGAGAGCATTTTGTTCATTTGGTACCTTGGATTTGAAGTTTGTAACGAGCCGAATGAATAGTATCGAGTATATTCAAACTCTGGATAGTAGTCTCATTCCATTTTTAAGAGAATTTCGTGAGAAACCAATGGTTTTTCAACAGGATAATGCCAGAATCCATGTGAGCAGACGTACAAAGGAGTATTTGGAGGAATGTCATGTTGATGTCCTTGATTGGCCAGCGTGTTCTTCAGATCTCAACCCAATAGAAAATGTCTGGGGTATTCTTGCAAGACGGGTGTATGCCGATAATCGCCAATTTGAGACAGTTGGAGATCTTAAAAGGCAAATTCTAAATGAATGTCAAAGTATCGAAAAGGACCTTTTATTAAATTTAGTGGCTTCAATGAGGAAGAGAATTTTTGAGTTAACTGAGGCAAATGGAGACCGCACTAAATATTAATACTCGATTTTCCATCATTCCGCAGGAGTTACGGATTTTTTTTGACCAAAACATGAAATTGGGCTATAATTTTGATACAGAAAATGGGTGCTTTTTTTCTTTGTTGTTTCTTCTTTTTGAGAAATCCTTATTAAATCGTTAATTTTAAGTGAATAAGTTGTTTTATATTCAGAATTTAAATATTGAACTACTTATTTTTTAAGATTTTGAAGGTATATGTCATTTGGGAAAAATTTTCAGCCAATGTGTTTTTTTCGTTTAAAAGTGGGTTATAAATATGATAAGCACTGTATATTCTTGATCAGCATCAACAGCCGAGACGGTCTAGCCATGTTCGTCTGTCCGTCCGTCCGTCTGTATGAACACCTAGATCTCGGAGACTATAAGAGCTAGAGTCACCAAATTTGGTATGTAGTCTCGTGTAGTATGTAGAGCGATCAAGTTTATTTCAATTTTCCGCCACGCCCCCTACCGCCCCAGCAAATTATATAAAACCGATTTTCTTAAACACTATAGCAACTAAAGACACAAAATTTGGTATGTATATTTGCTTAGTAAATGCGCACATTTTGTATTAATAAAAATTAAACAATTTGCCACGCCCCCTACCGCCCCCGCAAATTAAATAAAACCGATTTTCTCAAAAACTATTCTAGCTAGAGACACCATAGTTGGTATATTTGCTTAGTAATTGCGCACATTTTTGATGTGTAAAGATTTTGCCACGCCCCTTTCCGCCCCCGTAATTTGAAAAAACTCGATTATCTCCCGTAATTTTCTACCTTGTGCAATCAAATTTAGCACACTTAAATTTGATACTAATATCAAGGAAAATACCAAATTTGATCAAAATCGGAATAAAAATAGCCAAGTTATGCATATAAACGTTTTTCCATATGGCCGGAGTTGGCCGTTGGCTGGTGGGGGCGCTAGGGTGCTCGAATGCTTGAGTGAGCGAAATACTAAGATATGCTTGTAAAAAGCATGCAAACAGATTTTTTTTTAAAATACGAAAATGCATTTGTTATTATAAATTTGAAATATTTGTTTTACTGGTGTATGGTATACCTAAGTCGGCGAGACAACTTACTTACTTCATTTAAAAATGAAAACAATTATTATATGTCCTACGTTGCCAACACATCCAATATTTCGTAACACATTAGGAAAGATAGATGGCAAACATGACGTTTAGATTGACAAGTATTTTAGCCTTTAAAAACTGAAAAATTGAATCTGGCCCAAATAAAAATGATTTTGATTTCTTATGGTCAAGTGCGTTCAACTTATATAAAAGAAGAGTATAATTAACAGAGTTAAAGGCCTTGCTGAAGTCAGTACAAATGACGTCTGTTTGTACGGCAGTCTTGAATCCTTTGATGGAGTGAGATGTAAATTATAATAGGTTAGTAGTTGTCGATCTACGTTTTTTAAACCCATGTTGAGATGACGAAATAATTGAGCTACAAAAATAATGCAATTGAGATGTTATTATTTTTTCAAATGCTTTGGGTACGGCAGACAATTTAGAAATGCACCTATAATTGGAGGCTTCGGACTTTTCCCCCTTTTTATGAAGAGGAATAATATATGATTCCTTCCTTTATATTTTGGACAGTCTCGATTGCTCGCAGCATGCTCTCCGGTACAATTTACACAGTATGTGCGAGTGCAGTTAGTTGTAATGTGTGTAGAAGCACAAGAAATAATAAAAATAAAAACAATAGAAAAATCTACTATGCATGAAGCCAAAAACAAATATTACAAACAAAATGCACAAACACTAACCACTTCCAAAAAAACATACGCAGAAACAACCGCTACACAAGTAGCACCCAAAGAAGTTGAGACTAACGCCTCAGCACTTTCTTTAATAAAAGAAAATAAATCAACGCACAAAACAAAAACCAATAACACAACAAACGAACCACTCGACTTTACAGAATTAGATTTCGCGCAAGCAGCGCTTAAAAACAGCACTAACAAAACTACAACGCAACATACATCAAAAACAACAAATTTAACAACCGAAGATATTACAACAACAAGCGACTCAGAATTAGACACAGAACACACTAGAAAAATATACAAGCCAAACGAAAAAATAAAAATCTCAACGCTTTCTGATACAGACTGTATCAGAATAGACCAGGGGTAGGCACAAAGAGAGCCAACGCAAACTGTCAATGTATGTGTGTGATTTACACTGCGAGAAAAGAAAAGTGAACAAATATTGCCTCAATCGTTCAGACGAGCGGAATCGACGATCTGCTGCAAGAAAATAAAAAAGAAAACAACCCCTAAATTAATTTTTCCATGTGCATATTTTCAACAAAGCGACACAGACCAACTCGGGTCGAAATGCTGCAAGCGACTAATTCAGATTTTACGCTCTCGAGTGCAATTCGGGATGACTTCGGCATGCACACAGAAAGCAAAACGAGCAATTGCCGAACAAAAGTGCCCGCACGGGCTATGGGTGCCTACCCCTGGAATAGACGCTGAGCTGTAACAAACTCAAACTATGAAGCTCTACTTGCCCCTCCTCTTGCTCCGCGCGGTGGCCTATAATGATTTTAAGCCAGGGGTAGGCAGGGGTAGGTTGTTTCCTTTTTTATTTTCTTGCAGCAGATCGTCGATTCCGCTCGTCTGAACGATTGAGTCAATATATCTGACACAAATATTTAAACACCCAAAAAATATGCATTATACCACAATAACGATATAGATGTTCTAGCCCCAAGAGTAAACAGAGGAGTGGCTCTTCTAATATCTAACATTTTAGCCATAGCCGCAGAAATACAAGCAAAATCCCGTTTATAATTATTAATATATATTTTTCACCTACAGACAAATTTATTAAGCAAGATCTTCATAACCTGATAAATAATTTCAATAAGCCAGTGATGTTAGTAGGAGATTTTAATGCCTGGCATTTAACGTGGGGATCATCCTCAAGCAATCAAAGAGGAAATGTTGTCGCTCGCTTTATTCAAAATAGCAACCTCATTCTTTTAAATAATGGGGACCCCACTCACTACTCTACACACAACACCTTCACCCATGTAGACTTAACATTCTGCTCTCCACCCCGTAATCTTAACGCGTCCTGGATTACAGACGAAGATCTTTATGGAAGCGACCACTACCCTATACGAATTCATCTATTTCCGACAGCACACACTCACACAGAAGACAAAACACACAGATATAAACTTCATTTAGCAAACTGGGAATTATTTCAGGAAAGCTTTAATCAAAAAGCACAGGAACTTACTATAACAAATAACACGAATCAGTCAGCAGCCAGACTCCTAAAAATAGTCAAAACATCTGCTAACAAGTCAATACCCACCTCCAACCCCAATAAAATAAAGAAACACAACATTTACTGGTGGACCACAGAACTAAACGAACTAAAAAAGGAAAAGGTTAGGTGTCTTAACAGGCTTAGAAAACACTTGAACACCGAAAATATGTTAAATTACAAAAAAGCGAACACCAAATTTAAATATGTAGCAAAAAATAGACAAAGAACAGCCTTTACAAAATATACAGAAGACATAAACCCTAACACAACAACAAAAGCTCTTTGGGACAAAGTACACTTTATCACAGGAATTAGGAAAAACACAAATGTACATACATACATGCCATAGAAACTGAGACAGGAAACACCTGCGACTCTACAGAGATAGCGAATGCATTTTGTAAAACATGCTCCGATTACTCACAAGACTCAAACTTCTCCGTAGCCTTCAAACAAAACAAAAACACTTATCTAGCACAAACAACAACCACGTACAATCTCAGACAAATAGCCAAAATAATTGAAAAACCTATAACATCTACTGAACTCCAATCTTGCCTCAGTTCTCTAAATGGATCTACTCCCGGACACAATAATATTAACTATCAGATAATAAAAAAAATTAGAACTAGAACTCTACAACAGAATACTAGACACCAGCCTAATCCCCCAGCAATTGCAACAATAATACCAATTAACAAACCCTACAAACTAAAACATCTACTAAACAGTTATCGCCCCATATCCTTGCTTCCCTGTCATTCCAAGATCCTAGAGAAAATAATATCAAATCGGATTATGTGAATGCTTAACCAAGAAAACCTTCTCTCTACTAACCAATATGCATTCAAACAAAACCGTTCCTCCATTGAGCCTCTACTAATTATGGATAATTACATCTGCAACAATTTGTTCACCAGAAACCACATATCGGTTCTATCAATCGATATGGAAAAAGCTTTTGACAGAATAGACAGAATGGAAGCTCGGCCCAAAAATAATAAACTTTGTACGCAACTATCTAAACAATCGAAGGATCAGAGTCAAAATTAACAATACTCTCTCAAAAGCTTTCGATTTAAAAAATGGAATCCCTCAAGGTTCCGCGCTGTCTGTTACCCTTTTTCTTGTTGCTTTCAATAAATTGAACCAACTGATCAACGAAACCAAACGAAGGCTTCAACTCTCAAATAAACATTCTCTTTGCCAAAATCCACAAATGGTGTGACTTTAGTGCAGGGGTAGGCACGCATACAATCAAAAATGAGACTTTGCATTTGTGTGTGTGACAACAAACACGAAGTACGAAACGTTTTCTTGCTTTATACTGAAAAAACAGTATAGCAAATAGAAATATTTTTTATTTTTGTCAAAAAATTAAAAAAAAATTATCCTTACATAATATAGGTAAGAAAATATTATTAAATAATGCATAATAATGATAGGAAAAATTTGATGACACACAACGCATTGCGCATCTCCCTCCTTATTTTCAATAATAAATGAAGTAAGTAAGTCGTCTCGCCGACTTGGATATACCATACACCAGTAAAACAAATATTTTAAAGTTATAATAACCAATGCATTTTCGTATTTTAAAAAAAATCTGTTTGCATGCTTTTTAGAAGCATATCTTAGTATTTCGCTCACTCAAGCATTCGAGCACCCTAGCGCCCCCACCAGCCAACGGCCAACTCCGGCCATATGGAAAAACGTTCATATGCATAACTTGGCTATTTTTATTCCGATTTTGATCAAATTTGGTATTTTGCTGGATATTAGTATCAAACTTAAGTGTGCAAAATTTGATTGCACAAGGTTGAAAATTACGGGAGATAATCGAGTTTTTTCAAATTACGGGGGCGGAAAGAGGCGTGGCAAAATCTTTACACATCAAAAATGTGCGCAATTACTAAGCAAATATTTATACCAAATTTTGTGTCTCTAGCTAGAATAGTTTTTGAGAAAATCGGTTTTATTTAATTTGCGGGGGCGGTAGGGGGCGTGGCAAAATTTTTACAAATACAAAACGTGCGCATTTACTTAGCAAATATACGTACCAAATTTTGTGTCTCTAGTTGCTATAGTGTTTGAGAAAATCGGTTTTATTTAATTTGCGGGGGCGGTAGGGGGCGTGGCAAAATTTTTATAAATACAAAATGTGCGCGTTTACTAAGCAAATATACATACCAAATTTTGTGTCTCTAGTTGCTATGGTGTTTGAGAAAATCGGTTTTATATCATTTGCGGGGGCGGTAGGGGGCGTGGCAAACATTTGAAACAAACTCGATAAGCGTACATATGACACGAGTCTACATACCAAATTTGGTGGCTCTAGCTCTTATAGTCTCCGAGATCTAGGTGTTCATACAGACGGACGGACGGACGGACGGACGGACGGACAGACGGACATGGCTAGATCGTCTCGGCTGTTGATGCTGATCAAGAATATATATACTTTATGGGGTCGGAAAAGCTTCCTTCTGCCTGTTACATACATTTTAGCGACTTTAATATACCATTTTCACCCTATGGGTGTATGGTATAAAAATAAATTTTCCCAATGGGTACTAAACATTTTTTTTTTCGGTGTATTCCAGTTATTGTTTTGTCAATCATTGTTTTTCCTGACAAGCATCAATCAAAATTTTTGCCGAAGTGACATTGCCGAACAAACACGAGCGTTTACAGTGTATGTGAAGCGGCAGCGCTGCGGCAGAGCTAGGCCCTAGTCCGGGGAATGGGCCGTGCCGACCACTGGTTTAGTGGCACAAAGTTGTCAGCCGAAAAATCTACCCATCTACACATATGTAAAAAACACAAATGCAACATAGAAATAATAATCAATTGACTAAGATTGATTACGGCCTCGCCATTTATGGAAAAAACCCCCAAAACAAATTTTAAAAAATTATCCACTCCCTATCACTCCTCTATACGACTCTCACTCGGCACCTTCCGCACTACTCCCATCAAAAACATGATCGCAGAAAGAGGACTCCCTGACCTAAACAATGGGCTGCAATAGAGTTTCAGCAGACACATTAAAAACATCAGAATTGCAAATGGATCTTCCTTGCATGACTCAGTAATCAAACTACTGAGACGTAAAAGACGCATGAAAAAGCCATGCAGTTTGGAAATTATAATCAACAAGGCAAAATAATATGTCCAACAGGAAAAAATACAAGGAAATCATCCCACCATGGACAATAGCCAACAGCTCCATTCGGTTCGACCTTGCGCAACACAAAAAAGACACAACACCAAACGAAGTCTACAAAAAAAGATACAACGAGATCGGAGACGAACACAACCTATGGACTACTCTTTTCACTGACGCATTCAAATCAAACAACACAACAGCCTTTAGTGTAGTCACTGAAGACAACAAAATACTAAAAGCGGCAGTTACCCCACACTACACGTCAATCTTCGCCATCCTCAGCGCGGTAAAACTTGCAGTTAACGCAAGGAGAACAAAGTTTGTGATTTGCACTGACTCTCTCTCCACCCTCTTGGCCGTCAACAACCCAAACAAAAAAGATCCTACAATAACAAAAATTCGGGATAAAATCAGCTCAAACTACAAAAGGCTGAAACTACTATGGACACCCGGGCATATCGGTATCAAAGCGAACATCAATAAATTAATCAATTTAAACACCAAAGCAGCGCTGAGGTCAACATGGAATCGCTACACACACTTCTACAAAACCATTAATCCAGATATGCAACCAACTCACCTGCCAATAATAATAGAAAGGAAACATGCAGTAATA
This sequence comes from Drosophila insularis, assembly GCA_018903935.1. Taxonomy (NCBI): domain Eukaryota; kingdom Metazoa; phylum Arthropoda; class Insecta; order Diptera; family Drosophilidae; genus Drosophila; species Drosophila insularis. Next base: position 41,640 of record JAEIFP010000556.1, read on the forward strand.
CACACACGATTCCGACTTGGTCATACAAAACTCACACACGAAAACCTACTTAACAAAACACCTCCACCCATCTGCCCGTACTGCAATAGAAACAACCTCACAATCCACCTTACCTACCAATGCCAACACATCATCAATATTAGCAAATCCATGAATTCTCCCTCCCTTAACATTTTTATCTCAGAGGTTAACCTCTCTAACATACAAAACTTTATAAAATTAATCAATACATTAAATATCTTAGAATAATTGTATAAAAACTCCAGCCTGAAGGCCTTTGTTGCTCTGGTTTTACCTCATTGTAACTTAGAATTAATTCTTTTTTATAATTAAATAATAATAATAATAATGATTCCTTCCAGATAGACGGAAGATGTGACGGACAGTGTAAACAACTTAAGTATTGGCTTACATAGGGCCCCTGCAAAAAACCTTAATACGCAGCCTGGTATTCCGTCAGGGCCATGTGCATATACTGGTTTGACGGAAATGAGCACGCTAAGAACCGAACTTTCATCAAACACAGGGTCTAAAATGCAGTTAGACTTTGATTTGCTTGATAAATCGAACAGGAATAAGTTGTTTTGAAAAAATCAGCAAACATATCGGCAATTGCCTGATCAGTGTCATCTTTATTGTTTTTGAAAGACAAGTAAGACGGGTGCACTGATGTCTTACGTTTTACATTGACAAAATTATAAAATTGCTTAGGATCGCGAGAAAACCTATGTTTACATCGCTGAAGATAATCCTCATAGCAATGTGAATTCAGCACCATAATATTCGATCGAGCAACTACATATAGGGAAAAATTAGATGCTTTACCGGATTTTTTAATTTTTTTATAACATCTTGATTTTACGTTCTTCAAGTTACATAACTCAAGTGAGAACCAGGGAGGTCTATCAGATCATCCTTGAGTCACACGCGGGACACAAACATCAAAGAACGACTCAAGAGTTTTATAGAAGACAGAAATGGCAGAGTCCATATCCGTGCAAGTATACAGATATGACCAATCGTTAGTTAACAAAAGTTTTTTAAGTTTAGTAAAGTTTGTATTGCGAAAAGATCGTGTTGGAGGCATCGAGTTTGAATAGGGAAACCCGGAGAGAAGGAAAATAACCCAATCTTCATTCGTTGAATTCAAAATATGAACTGATTTTATTTACAAAAGTGTTGTGTATATAAATGATTTCTTAAACTCTAGGAGGCGACATTTGTTCTTAGGGGATCTTATTCTAGTGCGACTCACACCCACGTATTCGGGGGTTGAAAATTGTTTATATTTCATGCTCAGCGTTGGTTACATGATACCGCGCCGCTGTTATAATCTTAAGTGTTTTCCACAGAGTGTGGATGCATGTTTTGTTTGGTATTAAGCAATAATTGTCATATGAATCTTTATGACTTAGTTTTGTTTTTATGTTTTTGTTTCGTTTTGTATATTTCTTTGGTCAATCTGATTTGGTGAAGCCAATTCAGATGAACACGATGTTTAATCTTAAACATTCTGCCAAGGGCCGCCAAATCGGGCTGGTTTAGAATCTGTATTTAATTTTAGTTTGCCTTATACAAATTATTATTAATATTAAAATTAGTAAGATATTTAATATTAAGGAAGCATGTAAAGTTACATTATGGACACTCAAACCTAGTTAATCTGATGTTCCTTTACCGATTGTAACTGACTTCCTATTCTTACAAATTCTGCTGTATGTTTTACTTCTTCTTCTACTGGATTTCATTTATTTTATATTTGGCATATTACTAATATCGCCCAATGCTTAACAATTTTTGTTTCGGGATATCTACCCACTGCTGATGTGCATTACTATGTTGACTTCTAGCCTTTTTATATGGTGGAAAATTTAAAAAATAACTACTTTTACTTTTCGACTTGTTCCAATCTGATATCTGTTCCACTATTTTTAAATATTGCTGATAGCTAAAATTTGAGTTGTTATTTTGTTTATTCTTAGATGTTGTCCTTTTATAAATATTTTGCCTTGTCCGCCCTTTTTGTAATGCAGATTCGGACAATTTATTACCGGAATCTATTTTGACATTATTGTTTTTAAAATTATTATTTAATTCAACCATTGCCACCTGAATATTCTTATTTTGTACTGGGATATCCACTTTTTCTTTCCCAGTTTTCACTGTACCTCCAAAGTGAGGTCCTGCCGGGGGGCATAAATTTATTTCTTTATTACTTTGAGAAATTATTTCTTTTACCTCAGCTTTTATCTTACCTCCAAGGTGAGGTCCTGCTGAAAGAGTCAAATGCTGACTTATTCCTTGAATTTTGTTGTTGATTTTCTTTTGAATTGTATTGTATTTATTTTCACGTTTACTTTTATCCTTCTCTAAACGCTGTTGCATACCTGTGACATCTATTGTTGTTGCCACTACTGACTTTTTATTTTTTGATTTGGTGCATCCCGAGACGATCCAACCAAATTGAGTATTTTGCCCTAGTAGGCCATCAATCTTTGTAACTCCCCCTTTTAAGATTTGGGTATATACGTTTACCCCCATTATTATATCAACCTTACCAGGTTTATTAAAGGTAGGATCAGCTAATACGTAGGATTGCCATTTTGACATATCCACGTCTACCGTTTTTAATGGAAGAGCTTTCATTATCTTTGGCAACACAATCGCCTCAACCTTAAGATGTCTTTTCCAGGGACTTCGCGTCTTCACATCTATTTTTACCTTATAGTTTGATTTTGTGGCTTTTATTGAGGACACGCCCTTTATTTTTGTATGTTGTTTTACTTTAGGTAATTTTAATATTTGGGCTGCCTCTTCAGACAGAATGGTGCTCTGTGAACCATTATCAATAAGGGCTCTTAGAGTCTTATATCCTCCATTTACATTTTTCACTTGTATTAGGGCTGTGGCCAACAGTGTGGGTTGAGCCGTTATACAAGTATTAACTCTCTCCTGTATTTCTCCAAAATGGAGTAGAGTATGGTGTCCTTTACTGCACAATGAACAGACCATCTCATTAGTGCATTCTTTATTGCTTGAATGGTTCAAGCATCGTGTGCAAAGCTGTACTTTTTTGGCCGTTTCATACCTTTCCATAGGTGTCAAACCTTTAAATTTATAGCACTTATACGCTTTATGTCCGGCAACTTTGCAAATCGGACAGTTATTTTCAAAAACCCCATATGAAACAACTTTTTGCGGGTCTTTCTCTTCTTTCCTCATGGCACTTAGCGAACAATATCTTTGCTCCAAGTATTCCATGACATCAGAAAGCATTTGTATCTGCCTTGTTTTTCTAATCTGACTCTCATACAATTGAAGAGCCTCTCTATCAAATTTCCTAAGTATGAGTTGTGCGAATATTACGTCAACTTCATTGGACAAATTTGCTTTAATTTTAATTAAGTGCACTGACTCATTAATTATGTCAATCACTTCTTTTACACTCTTTGCGGATTCATTGTTGATCATCGGTAGATCAACGATCCGACTTAATTGTTCGGAAAATACCCTCCGATTATTTTCATACCGCTTGGTTAACAATTCCCAAGCAGCATTATAATTATCAGCTGAACCTGACAATAGGTGAGCTACCATGCTCTTCGCTTCGCCCTTTAACACGGATTTTAAATAATTAAACTTAAGAGTAGGGCTCAAATCCTCTCTTTTTTCAATTAATTCCGTAAATAACTCCACAAACAGGTCGCATTCTCTAGCCTCTCCAGAAAATGTGGGTACCTGAATCTTCGGCAACACCGGTAGTTCGTCTCTCACGGTTACATTCTCAGTTTTACAATCTTCCTTATTGCTCATTTTCATTTCTAAGCCTGACAATGAATTCTGGACATCGAACTCTAAATCATCTATAACATTCTTAAATTTTGCATCACTTGTTAATACTTGACATGCCTGTACTTTCTCCCATAAATAGTTAATTTTATTAATATATAATATCCATGTCCCATTGCCTGTTGACTTCAACTCTACTACCTCCAAATATTCCTGGAGCTGTCGAACTCTATCCATAAATATCTCCTGGCTAACCTTAGCATTTTCATTACTGGAGGTCGCATCCCGGCGTGACTCTCCTTTGCTATCTTCAAAACTCTCCAACATTGTTGCATCTGCTTCAATGTCTTCCAAATTGCTTGGCTCTCCTTTGGCTATTAAACTGGTTGCTAAATTTAACCCTTCCTCATATTTTCCCTCTGTGAAATAGTGGTGGTTGGTTACTCCACTCTGTAGCATTTGGTTATGGTAACTGATCCATTGCTTCTGTATCTCACTTACTTCGTTAAGAATCTTGCTAGTTAACTTAGTGGCATCTAACTCTCCTAACTTCTTTAACCTTTTATGCAACTCGTGCTGCTTCGCTAATAATTTTTCAGTTTTTGTGGGGAACATTTTATATGGTGTCTGTATATGTATGTGACAATATATTTATTTATTTTTGTTAATATGTATTTACTTAAAAAATTTTCACTTTTTTTTTTTTGTATATATATATTTTTTATATCACCAATTTGGGTATTATTTTTTTAACTTCCCTACTCGATCATCGCAGTGATCTTCCTACCTAATGTTTTGCATAGCTTTACAGGCTATACTGCTATCGGGCAGATATGGTTCCGCACAATTTCACAATATTTCTTACAATATATGGATGTATGTATATTATTTTTTAACTGCACCTGCTTTTTTTTGTTTTTCCCGCATCAGCTGGTCGTCGCCGTTTGGCTAGCTGATGCTCCCTCGAAGGCGTAAAGACGGCCTGCCTTTCACGCTCGTTGTCAGCTGCTGATGTCCAGGGCCTATGGGCTCAGGCGGTACCGGTGCCGGTCAGCGCACCAGACATCCTTGTATTGGCAATGTACGTTCTCCAGCGACCCAGGGCACTCTTTGGGGCGCTCTATCAATCTTCTTGCCAGGACTTCTCTTATGTCTTGCGGGCGCCTGCCACCGTCCTTCTCTCGTCTCTGCAACTCTAAGTAGTTGCCTTGCTGCTGTTGGTAGTTGCCAATTTGCAGCTACATATAGTGTATATATACACTAGTTCACTTTTTCGATATTAGGGCTTCGAATACGCCACACACCAACTTTATATTTTTATATTTTTTTTACCGCTGCCGAAATTATTGCAGTTGCTCGACTAGCCAAACTGCCTTTAAATACTCGGTCTCACGCACTTTTTATTTATTAAGCAATATTTTGCTTTTATATTATACTCTGTCTCTTACCACTGGTGGGGGAAAACAAGAGTTTTTTATTTTGCTACCTTTAGCTGATCTTAGCATTTACACTTGCATAAGAATCCAGACTTTAAGGAGCTGATTCATTCTCTGAGTCTCTTACCACTGGTGGGGGAAAACTACAGAGTTCCTTTTACTCGAAGGACCAAAATGAATAGGGATTCCGGGCGAAGCAAAGAATAACCCGATCTTCATTCGTTGAATTCAAAATATGAACTGATTTTATTTACAAAAGTGTTGTGTATATAAATGATTTCTTAAACTCTAGGAGGCGACATTTGTTCTTAGGGGATCTTATTCTAGTGCGACTCACACCCACGTATTCGGGGGTTGAAAATTGTTTATATTTCATGCTCAGCGTTGGTTACATGATACCGCGCCGCTGTTATAATCTTAAGTGTTTTCCACAGAGTGTGGATGCATGTTTTGTTTGGTATTAAGCAATAATTGTCATATGAATCTTTATGACTTAGTTTTGTTTTTATGTTTTTGTTTCGTTTTGTATATTTCTTTGGTCAATCTGATTTGGTGAAGCCAATTCAGATGAACACGATGTTTAATCTTAAACAGAGTTATTATATCGAGACATAACACCAAAAGAAATGTCAATGGTTACATCCAGAGTTGGATGAAAGTTGTCTTCAGGGATAACTAAGGGATCAGTCCTGGAAACATCGCAGTTGGAAGAATCCAACACAAATACCAGATGCAGTGATCTGTCACGACTATTCCGGATAGGTTTTATTTGAGTTAGAGACAAGTCAAGCAGACCATCTATGAAACAATGTGACGAGGAGGGCAACAGTAATAAAGAATCATATGAAAGGGTCCAGGCAATCTCAGGTAAATTAAAATCTCCCAGAACAATGAGAAAGTCTTTGTCAGAGAGATATGAGGAAACAAGTTGAATAGCTTCCAAACGGTGAAATTCAAACAAATTCAAACAAATGAACAAATTTAATCTCCTGCTTGGAAGACTGGACAATTTCAGACGAGAACGCCGAGTCAACAGCGATCAAAACACCACCACCATTACGGATAGTCCGATCATGTCTATATACTAAATATTTTGAGGGGAAAATTGAAGCATCGGCAATATCAGGTTTCAGCCAAGTTTCAGTAAAGGCAAGAATATCAAAGTCAAAAGTTTAACTATATACATAGAGTCTAGAGTGTTTAGACTTTAGTCCCCGTACGTTCTGATAGGCCAGAGTTAGTTAGTTTTTTGACTCACCAACAGGTGCAGACGAGCCGGAAGGAACGTTATTCACAGAGGCAGATAGCAGGCTAATCGGAGGCCGATTCTTCTTTTTTATTGTATACTCTTTTACAACAAGGTATTCCGGCCAAAAATCTTTATGACATATTTGAACAAAAAGAACTGGGGAGACACTTATTTTAAAGGCCGAAATGTCCCGAGTATATGAAAATCGAAACTTTTCCACCGCAATGTTAGGGGCTTGAACTTTGCCCTGGATGTAGGCTATGACTTCTTCAGAAGTAGGATTGGGATCAAGCCTCGAAATAAAAATTTGCTTTTTGGGTGGAACTACAACAAGGGAACTAGAAGTGCCAGGCAAAGCAGTAGCTGCCACAGCAGATGCAGTAGCAGCTGAAGCAGCCAGCACTTTACTAGCTCCTCTTGTAACTACTTTATTGGCAATATTCCTGGAAACGGATGTTTGCCCGGACGGTTCGGAAACTACAACCGATATCGCGTTAGTAGGTGGGTTACTGTCTCCAGGGGAAATGGGAAGAGACTTCACACCTGCCAAATCTGGACTCCTAAACGATATTAGCTGCTGAACATTTGTTGACATAGGGTCATTGTCGGAAGCAGCAACTGGTAGAGATCGATGTGCCGACGGACTGAGGGACGCTCCCTGAAATCTGGCCCTCTTTCGCGTCGGAGATTCAATTCAAAATTTAGAACTTCTGAATTGAACCTCCATCGCCAAAAGCTCCTCTTGGAGCTTTTGAACGCCAGCTGACAGGGTTTTAAATGCATCCCCAGTCCGTTTCATAAAACTTCGCATCTCGAGCTCCAAGCGACGACACGAATCACAGCCCCATTTAAAGCCGCCACCCCGTGCAATACTATCCCGCACCTTGACTGTGTAACCAGCACATTTAAAGTGCATTACATTGTCACACAGCCAACAGTAAAGAAAGTCTTTACTGGTCTTTCCGGGATTATTGCAGTTATATTTGCAACAGACAGACATTATTAAAATAATTGATTTACAAAAACAAATTATAAATCAATATGTAAATAAAAAGAGAAAAATGTATATAAGTTAAGAGAGGCTTTTACAAACCAAAGCAAAAGCTAACTGCAATATGCAAATGCAGTTCCACTTTGTACTTCTTGAAGACAAGACGTGTTGCATCTGCGTTCACCTAGGTGCCCAAGGAGCAACCGAAAAACTCCCAGCGGCTAATAAACGAAAGTCAAACAAGTGCAATAACGTAAATACAAAAAACACAACAAAAACAATGAAGTAAGTAAGTCGTCTCGCCGACTTGGATATATCATACACCAGTAAAACAAATATTTTAAATTTATAATAACCAATGCATTTTCGTATTTAAAATGAAGTAAGTAAGTCGTCTCGCCGACTTGGATATACCATACACCAGTAAAACAAATATTTTAAATTTATAATAACCAATGCATTTTCGTATTTAAAAAAAACTGTTCACATGCTTTTTACAAGCATATCTTAGTATTTCGCTCACTCAAGCATACGAGCACCCTAGCGCCCCCACCAGCCAACGGCCAACTCCGGCCATATGGAAAAACGTTTATATGCATAACTTGACTATTTTTATTCCGATTTTGATCAAATTTGGTATTTTCCTTGATATTAGTATCAAATTTAAGTGTGCTAAATTTGATTGCACAAGGTAGAAAATTACGGGAGATAATCGAGTTTTTTTCAAATTATGGGGGCGGAAAGGGGCGTGGCAAAATCTTTACACATCAAAAATGTGCGCTATTACTAAGCAAATATTTATACCAACTATGGTGTCTCTAGCTAGAATAGTTTTTGAGAAAATCGGTTTTATTTAATTTGCGGGGGCGGTAGGGGGCGTGGCAAAATTTTTACAAATACAAAATGTTACAGCAACGAATTACGTAACATCCACGAAACAGAAATATTGAACGAGTTAAAAGTTCAAAACGTATCGGAAGTCCGAAAAATACTAAAGTGCCTTCGTTTTGGTCTTCCAACAATAATCTGCAAAAACCCCGGAGAAATCTGCAGAAATTGCTCCCTAAAAATGCACCTTGAGGAAAACATGAACTGCCATAATGAAAAATCCTGCATAAACTGCATTAACAACCCTGAAGTCGACTATATGCACAGCCCACTTGACCGTAAATGCTCAGCATTTCTAAAACAACAGCAATAAAAACTGATGAGAAAGTCGACCACAAAACAGCATTAACCATATACTACAGCCGTCACACACATCAACTAAGAGATACCTACGCCACAACACTATCCAGCCTCACACAAAAACAAAACAGGAACAACACTACATCAAATAAAAATAGATCCAATTCAACCGAAACAACAACTACACATTCTGATGTACCAAGGCCAACATCAAACAGCAACAAAACACAGCTGACCGCGATCTCAACCACCCATACACACAACACCACAACATTAAACACACCAAGAAATCAACAGTCTGAAGAAATGGACCTAGAGGACCCCTTTAACACAAAACTAGTATGCGAACAATCTAAGGATCTAAATCTTCGCATTTTCCCTCAGGAAAAAAACAACGGTTTAGCAACCAACCTTAAACCCTCAAAACCCAACTTACAAAAACCCTAAACAAGAATAAGTATAAAAACAACAGCGACAATATTTAGAGCTAACCAAAAACTAACCAAGAACTAACCAAAATGAATATTAAAATCGTTCAATGGAACATAAATGGTTATCAGAATAACTACAACGAATTTCAAACATCAATGTATAAACACACACCACATTTAATATCTTTGCAAGAAACCCATAAAATAAATATCCACCAATTATCAAATCTTATAAAAAACACAGCCCCTCCTATGGAGGCGTTGCAATACTGATCCACAAATCCCTACAATCTCAAGAAGTAACCCTCAATGATGATTTCGACGCGAGTAGAATGTATAGAATGTATAAGAATTTAGACTGATAGTTGCATACATTGCACCAACTCGAAAATGTTCCTTTATTAACCTCCAAGCAGTCCTAGAAACTTGACGCATGCCTACAATAGTCACCGGAGACTTTAACGGCTGGCATAAAAACTGGAACTCAAATACAAATAACGCCAGAGGAAAAGTTATAGATAAATTCATTGCACAGTCAAATTACATACTACTCAACGACGGATCACCAACACATCTCAGCACCCACAACACTCTTACGCACATCGACTTAACTTTCAGCAGTCCGTTGCTAAAAATTGATAGCACATGGCAAACAGAAGATGATCTTCATGGCAGTGACCACTTCCCAATACTAATATCACTTTTTGCCTCTAGAGAAACAAATACACAATATATAACAGGTAAACCTAGATTCATTACAAATAAAGCTAACTGGAAACAATTTTCAACAATAGCAGAAGAACATTTCTCGCAGATACCAACAAGCACAAACATAAACAAAGAAGCTGCCACAATTAATAAAATCATTATTTCGAACGCTCACAGAGCTATCCCCCAAACACACCCAATGATGCGCCCCCACAATGTCCCCTGGTGGAATAAAGACTTGCAAACACCAAGAAACGAAAAACAAAGAATATGGAACAAACTGAAAAAACCAGAGGGCAGGGGTTAACTTCGGCCGTGCCGAAGTTTGTATACCCTTGCAACTTTATGCGGTCTGTAAAAACTATTCACTGTTGCTGAAATTTATATTTTCTTTACACATATCAAATATCTTTATATCGGCAAATATTAAAATCCCCCACTACTACCACATTATAAGTTGCTCGAAGAGCTCGAACTTTATCTACATCTTTCATAATTTCATTACGAAATCTTGTTATAGGGAATTGTGAATTCCTATAAACAATTAGAAACGACGTATTATAGTACGTGAAGGCAATCGACTGATAAACCTGTCTCGGATTTGTTAGGTTTTGAGACTCAAATAGAAATTCTACATTTTGCAAAATACTAAGTTTTGCCAAAACTAGTATTCCATTCTTTGAACTGTGACTTTGCCGTTTGTATGGGAGCTATATAGTCACCCGATCTTGATCAAATTTGGCACAACTATTAATAGGAACACAAAACTGACAAATACCAACTTTTATGACAATAGCTATGAAAATAATGAAGTTATTGAGAAAGTCACTGTTCGTGACTTTGACGTTTGTATGGGAGCTATATGATATAGTCACCCGATCTTGATCAAATTTGGCACAAATATTAATAGCAATTTAAAACTGAAAAATACCAACTTTCATGACAATAGCTATGAAAATAATGAAGTTATTGAGAAAGTCACTGTTCGTGACTTTTCCATTTGTATGGGAGCTATATGATATAGTCACCCGATCTTGATCAAATTTGGCACAAATATTAATAGCAATACAAAACTGACAAATACCAACTTTCATGACAATAGCTATGAAAATAATGAAGTTATTGAGAAAGTCACTGTTCGTGACTTTTCCATTTGTATGGGAGCTATATGATATAGTGGTCCGATCCGGCTGAATCCGAGATATACAACGCCTGCAGTATGTACAAGCCTACATGCAAAATTTCAGCTCTGTAGCTGCAACGGTCTAGGAGGAGTTTGCGTTGATCCAGACGGACGGACGGACGGATGGACGGACATGGCTATTTGAACTCGTCTCGTCGTCCTGATCAAGAATATATATACTTTATATGGTCGGAGATGCTTCCTTCTATGCGTTGCACACTTCTGACCAAAATTAATATACCCTTTTTGCAAGGTTATAAAAAATAACAACAGAAAATATTTTACTATTTAAAAAAGCCAACGCACTCTTTAGACGAACACTAAAATTATCAAAAAGAACTAGTACGAAACAGTTTACAGAACAATTAGCACCTGACACTCCACCTAAAACAATTTGGAACAAGATTAGCAGATTTTGCGGGCTTAACTCCCAAAAAGACAAACACTGCATCCTCAACCCTAACACAAATACATACTCCACCGACAAACAAGAAATCGCAGAACTCTTTTGCAAAAGCCTTTCAGAGGCAGCATCCCACAATAACTTTACTACCAATTTTTCAAATTCAAAACGAACAGCACTAAACATCACAAACAACCTCACTCACACTCCCAGAAAAAGAGCACTAGAAATCGAAGAGAAAATAACCCTCATTGAATTTAGAGCAGCACTTAACACACTAAAAGGCAGTACACCAGGAATAGACAGAATTAATTACACCATGCTGAAAAATTTAGATAACACAACAACAAACAGAATTATAGACCTTAACGCCATATTAAGCAATTATATTCCCCAAGCCTATAAGTCCAGCATAATAGTTCCAATACCTAAACCCAATTCAGATAAAACCTGCCTAAAATCCTCGACAAAATTGTAGCAAAGCGACTGTGGTGGTTTGTTTCTAATGATAAACTCATCCATAACAGTCAAACTGGTTTTAAGAAGGGGAAATCGGCTTAGTCTGCCATTAATAGACCATCTATTAGCTAGAAGCATGTCCAAAAAAAACCACATGTCAATAATTTCACTTTACTTTGCGAGAGCACACAATCGTAGACCAATTGACATTATGGAAAACTTGAAAAAAATACTAAACTACGTAAAAAACTTTATGACCAACAGAAAAATCACAGTACGCATACAGACAACCTTCTCATCTTTCTGTCCCATTCCCAACGGCATCCCCCAAGGATCACCGCTCTCCGCAGTTCTTTTTGGAAAAGCTTACAATAAACTCTCTGAAATTCTCACCCAACATCCTAATACCAGCTTAAGTGCGTGTGCGGACGACTTTAATATTATTTTAAAACTAAATAACACTAAAAACATTAACATAAACCTTATCCCCATTCTAAACACTATAACTAACTGGTGCGATTACTCAGGCGCTTTGCTCTCCAGCAAACACCTGCATGTTTGCAGAAAACATAATTGTAACTGCACACTTACTACAGGTCAAATACAAATCAAACACGACACATCAGTAAAGATACTAGGCCAACACTTTAACAACAAATACAGATGGAACGCTCACACAGAACAACTCAGACACAACCTTAAGCTAGCAACAAACATAATAAAATGCCTTTCAAATCCAAAATTTAACTGCAATACATCCACCCTTCTAGACATAACCAAAGCAATCCTAATCGCAAAAGCAGACTACGGGCTTCCCATATATAATAAGAGTCCAAATTTAACCCTGCGCACCATCCAGTCGACAATTAACACAGGCCTTAGAATCGCTCTTGGAACAGGGACCGTAAATATTTTTTTTTTTTTTTTAATGAACAAATCATTTACTTATAATTGACTTAGAAAAGAATAGATTACACCAATATATTTAATTCGATACCATCTATGCATTTTTGGAAAGATTTTAAAAAATTCAATTTTCTTCAAAAAAGATAATTAATTTTGAGAAATTTAATAAGATTTATTATAAAAATCTTTTTTGATCAAAAAATATCAAAGAAGCTAACTTCGGCTGTGCCGAAGTTTATATACCCTTGCAGTCCATGGCCATAATACTTTTACATGTTCCAAACTCTTTTTCTGTATCTCAATTCATTAATGCACAGAACCTTTCAAATATCATTTCAATTTCTTCTTCTTCTTCCCCATCCCCTTTTACACGCATGAAGCGATTCGCACGCATACACATATAGTTTATGTAGCGTTGCGTTTGTATGTGTGAATGCGTGTGCGCTGATGATTCGAGCAATGAAGCAGGCAGCGCTGCCGGCAGCGGCTGAGCAGAGACAATTTATTTATTTATTTTATTTATAAGATTAGAAATAATATACAATATTAAGTCTAAAGGGGGTTTTTGTTAGTGGCTGAAAGTGCTAGTGACTATGACCTTCGACTCTACAATTTATTTTATAGCTTATCTGCTATCTTACAAGAGTTAATGAAATCAAATATTATGTTGATGTTGTCGGATGTAGGGTTAGTGAGAAGTTCAATAGGTGATAAGTGTTGAAAAACTCGGGCTCTGATACTATTGTAGTTGGGGCATTCGATGATGACGTGTTTGATTGAGGTGATAATGCCACAGGGACAGATTGGCATATTAGACCTTGTCAGAAGGTGCTCGTGGGTTAATTTTGTATGGCCAATACGAAGTCGGATAAATGCGGACCATTTTTGTTTTGTTATGTTCGGGGGAATCCTTAAGCCTTTGCGATCGGGATTAAACGTCTTGTACCAGTGAGGAAAAGTTGTCCAAACCCTTTCTTTTTGGGAGCCCATGTGTTTGGCGATTTGTCGTTTTAGGGAGGATCCTTCTGTAGGTGGTGTTATAAATAGGGGTGCGTGAACTGCGTATTGGGCAGCCTCGTCGGCATTTACGTTTCCTGCTATGCCCATATGACCAGGTACCCAGAAAAGTGTTATGCGGTTAGTGTTTTTGATTAGCAGAATGCGTATCTGCAAGATAAGTTCGTTTTTTGAATTTATGTTTTTCACTGCTTGGATGGTGGAGAGGCTGTCGGGGCAGATCACATGCCGATCTTTTTTGTAGGATTCTGCAGCCTTGAACGCATTAAGAATGGCGTGGGCCTCCGCAGAGAAAACTGTGGAGCATTCTGGTAGGATCCCGCAGGAAACGATGACGTTGTCGGAGTCTACTACAGCGAAAGCAGCGGTGTTGTAGCGTAAGGAGCCATCGGTGTATAGCAGGGGTAGGCACAAAGAGAGCCAACGCAAACTGTCAGTGTGTGTTTTACACTGTGAGAAAAGAAAAGTGAACAGATATTGCCTCAATCGTTCAGACGAGCGGAATCGACGATCTGCTGCAAGAAAATAAAAAAGAAAACAACCCCTAAATTAATTTTTCCATGTGCATATTTTCAACAAAGCGCCATAGATCCACTCGCGTCGAAATGCTGCAAGCGACTAATTCAGATTTTACGCTCTCGGGTGCAATTCGGGTTGACTTCGGCATGCACACATATAGCAAAACGAGCAATTGCCGAACAAAAGTGCCCGCACGGGCTATGGGTGCCTACCCCTGGTGTATAGCCATTTCCAGTTTTTGTAGGCTTTGCCGGCGTCGATAAATAGTTGTTTATAAACCTCTGAGGGGGTTTTTTTTTTATCCTTTTTGTACTCATGTAGCGTAGTGTTAAAAGAAGAGTTGCGGAGATGCCAGGGAGGGTAGCAGTTGCTTTGGATAGTGCGTGGCATATCGACAGAGCTAATGTTCTTAGCGAAATCTGCTACTCGACGAATAGTCGATTTCACTTTGTACCTTCTTTTGGCGTTCAAAGCGCTCCTGTAAAGTTTACTGAGCATTTTGTTAGGCGAGTGTTTGAGTTTGGGAATGAGATTATATGTAGCCTCTTCCAGTCTTTCACTAATAGAATGGAGTCCCGATTCGGCGAGTATGCATTTAATGGGAGATGTTGGAAAAGCGTTTAAGCTGCGTCGAATCGCTGCGTGATAAGGTGCCTCGAGTTTCTTCAGATTTGCGTTTGCGCTCCAGCCATAGATAGGTAGCCCATAGTCGATTCGGGACAGTAGCAGAGCCCGAGTAACGTTTATTAGAGAGTTTGGATGTATTTGTGAAAATTTTGATGTGAGAAATCTAATTATATTTAGTCTATTGCTTAAGCTATTTCTGAGGTATTCACATTGAGATCTAAAGTTAAATTTTCGGTCGAATATAATGCCAAGAATTTTTAGGCTGTCAACATAGTTTATTGCCTTATTTTTATACCTTACACCCATAGGGTGAAATGGTATATTAAAGTCGGCAAAATGTGTGTAACAGGCAGAAGGAAGCTTTTCCGACCCCATAAAGAATATATATTCTTGATCAGCATCAACAGATTTAGCCATGTCCGTCTGTCCGTCCGTCCGTCCGTCTGTATGAACACCTAGATCTCGGAGACTATAAGAGCTAGAGCCACCAAATTTGGTATGTAGACTCGTGTAGTATGTAGAGTGATCAAGTTTATTTCAAATTTCTGCCACGCCCCCTACCGCCCCCGCAAATTAAATAAAACCGATTTTCTCAAACACTATTCTAGCTAGAGACACAAAATTTGGTATGTATATTTGCTTAGTAATTGCGCACAGTTTTGATGTGTAAAGATTTTGCCACGCCCCCCTCCGCCACCGTAATTTGAAAAAACTCGATCATCTCCCGTAATTTTCTACCTTGTGCAATCAAATTTAGCACACTTAAATTTGATACTAATATCAAGCAAAATACCAAATTTGATCAAAATCGGAATAAAAATAGTCAAGTTATGCATATAAACGTTTTTCCATATGGCCGGAAGTGGCCGTTGGCTGGTGGGGGCGCCAGGGTGCTCGTATGCTTGAGTGAGCGAAATACTAAGATATGCTTGTAAAAAGCATGCAAACCGATTTTTTTAAAAATACGAAAATGCATTTGTTATTATAAATTTGAAATATTTGTTTTATTGGTGTATGGTATACCCAAGTCGGCGAGACGACTTACTTACTTCATCAATAGTTAAAATGGGCAATACACATCTGTGTTTTCTGCAAATGTGCAACATTTTGCATTTTTCTAGTGCTAATGTGGCACCCGACAGGTCACCCCATTTTTGTATGTCGCTTAATATTCTAGAAAATAGTAATATTACTTGGTTTTGGTCTTTTAAGTTTGTATAGATTATTGCATCGTCGGCATATACTGAGAGCCGAATCTGTTTGTGAGATAGTATTATGGTGTTTAGTTTTTCAAATGCTATTGTAAATAGGAGCACCGATAATGGGGAGCCTTGTGGGATGCCATTATGAAGTTTGAAAAAATTAGAGAACGAGTTTTGAACCCGAACTCGGAATAGGCGTCGGGTCATAAAGGCTTTCACCGTGTGGAAAATCTTTGGACCGACCCACCAGAGCTCAAGTTGCTCTAAAACAGCATGAATGCCCACGCGATCAAATGCTCTCTCGAAGTCAGTACCCAGAAGGGTGACGTGATTTCTAGACGAGAGGGAATCCGTCGCGAAACTTTGAATTTGCAGTAATGCATCAGTAGTGCTTTGTTTTCGTTTGAAAGCAACTTGGCTCTGGGAAATCAGTTTATTTCTGTTTAAAAACCAGAGAAGCCGGTTAGCTAGTATTTTTTCAAAGGTTTTGCTCATGCAGGAGATTAGGGATATCGGACGATAGCTGTTGATATGGTTTGCGGGTTTGTTGGGTTTAGGTATGGGTATGATAATGGCTGTGCACCAAGTGTGTGGATAGACACCTTTAGCCAGTATATCATTAAATATTTCGATGCTTCTGACTTTTGATTCTGAAGGAAGATTACGAAGCATGGGGTATGATATCCGATCGGCGCCTGGCGTTTTCCCTTTTGCGTAATGTAGGGTGGATGCCAGTTCAATAGATGTAATGCGTTGCTCTAGAGTCTAGATGTTTGGCAGCTAATTTAAGCCGAGTGGGCGCGAATGAATAGTTTAACCATTGTGACTTTTTCAGCACGTATTCATTTGTGGAATTACGATCCTCTGACAATTCGGACCATTGGTTTCCGAAGGCTTCAGCTATATTTTTACGATCAGAGAGTAGCGTTTGACCTACAATAAGGTGGTTAAGTGGAATGGTGGGAACACCGGTGAGACTTTTTATATCGTACAACTTTTTAGTTGTGGAAAGTGGAGTTATGCGAGCAGTAAAATTTCCGATTGAATCTTTTTTAGCTTGCTTAGCGGCTCTTTTAAATTGTGCGTTTGCTTTTTTGTACGCTAGAAGCAGATTAAGCGTTATATTGCGTTTATAAGCTTGCCAGGACTGTTGCTTTAACTCACGTAACAGGCTAAGATCGGCGTTCCACCAATAGATTTTTTTCTTGTGGGGAATGCGTTTGGTTTGTGGTATACAATTATTTGCTGCTCTACGGATTACACGGGTGATTTGGGCGACATTGTGATTTATATTACTGGATTGTGTTGATCGTAAATTGGCTACAATCTGAGATTGGAACTTTTTCCAATCAGCGCAATCTGTTATATATTTAGCAATGGGGGTGATGTTTTCTGGTCTAAAACTGGTTGTCACACTAGTAAAGATAGGATAGTGGTCGCTGCTGTGTAAATCTGTGGAGATAGACCATCTGCACCTGTGGCAAATTTGAGGGGAGACCATAGTAATATCAGTGTGGGTGAATGAGCTATGGGTAGAAAAGTGGGTGGGAGACCCGTCGCTTAAAATAATTAAATTTGTTTGAAATATTGCTTTTTCTATATTTCTTCCACGGGAGTTAACAGAAGGGGCCCCCCAAAGCGGACTCCAAGCGTTCGCGTCAGTTGTAAGCAGCACTGGGTTTTGCGAGGTTTTTACTATTGAAACTATATCATTGGATGAAAAACTTTGGGATGGTGGAATATAGACATTGATTATTGTAAACTTTGGGTTCGTATTAATTAAGATAGAGTCGGATAGTATGGAAGAATTCGTTTGAATATAGGTAGGCTACGTTTAAGAAGAAAGCCAATTCCTTGTTTACTTGTAGTGTTTTCAGGTAGGTTTTTAAAGTAGCCTATGTAGGACTTTGGGGGTTTGATGTTAGGGTGCTGGTAGGAGAGGTGGGTTTCTTGGAGACATATAACATCTGGATTCTGTAAATTAATTAAGATAAGTAGTTCGTGATAATTATTTATTAAGGTTCCATTGAACTATGGATATGGACATTTTGAAATAAAGTTATGACAGATGTTATATGTTTTCAGGTTATGAAGTAGGAAATCTTAATTAGGAATCACGTTTTCCCATATCATCATCTGATATGCTGGAAGTAGAGGGATATTTGCTTTTATACCCTTGCAGAGGGTATTATAAAATTGGTCAGATGATTGTAACGCACAGAAGGAGACATTTCCGACCCTATAAAGTATATATATTCTTGATCAGCATGAGAAGCTGAGTTGATATAGCCATGTCCGTCTGTCCGTCTGTTCGTCTGTCCGTCTGTCTGTGCGTATGCGTTTTACTCAGCCATCTTAAGAGCTATCGGGATGAAATTTTTTTGGGGGCTTTTTAATACCTGGGAAAAATAAAGTATGAAAGTTGTTAGAATCGGACCACTATATCATATAGCTCTGGAGGAAACATTTTTGGAAAAATTGGAGTATCGCCATGAAATTTACCAATATGATAGTATTTCATATAAAATCTCAGATCCCATAATTTGAATCTGATCGGATATATAGAACACAAGTTACAGCCGATATAAATCGGTTCGGCTTGCTGCCTACTACGTCATCATCAAATCAACAGAGCACACGCATGCACACATACAGACGCAACGCAACATAAACTATATGTGTATGCGTGCGAATCGCGGCATGCGTGTAAAAGGGGATGGGGAAGAAGAAGAAATTAAAATGATATTTGAAAGGTTCTGTGCATTAATGAATTGAGATACAGAAAAAGAGTTTGGAACATGTAAAAATATTATGGCCATGGACTGCAAGGGTATATAAACATCGGCATAGCCGATGTTAGCTTCTTTGATATTTTATATTGTTTTTGTGTTTTAGTATTTTTGTGCAGTGTGTTGATGGTTCGGTGATGTCTTCGAGAGAAGATGAATATTTGGTAATTGTGTTTGGTGTAGTCGCGGAGCGCGTAATTGTAGATGAGCTTCGACTTGGACCGGCCGAAGAGTTTTGCTCGTTTTTGTTTTGATTTGAATTCGTTGTAGATTTTGTGTTTTTGGTTGAGCGAGTCTCGTTGTGAGTTGTGGGTTCTGTGCTGACAGCGGTAGCGGCGACGCACAGTTGGGCCTCTGCTCGTATAGCGTTGCAAAAATACGTTTTTTCATGATCGCGTTTGGCAAAAGTTATATATGCAATCGATAGGAAATACTTCAGAGATTATGAATCGGAAAAATTTTTTAAATCGGTTGAGATTCATGGGTGCTAGAGGCGCCCAAAGTTAAGACATTTTTACTGAAAAGGAAAAAATGATAATTTTTAAAAAAAAATCGCAACTTTAAAACTGAATATTGGGCTATTTCAACAATCGATCTTGGATTTTTTGGTTTTATCTGAAAAGTATGTTCTTTATTAATAGCATGTTTCATAAATTTTAATAATTACTTAAATAGTTATTGAACTTGAAGCGTTTAAAAAATGTACTAAATATTGGCATTTTTTGAACTTTGATGGAATAAAACTAGCAAGACTCAACGAGTATCAATACCGGAATACATACACTAGGTAGGTGAAATATTTACCTATCAGATGTATATAGTCCCAATATGCGGAGACCTGCGACAGCGATGCGTAAGCCATAAAAGGCAACCTAGCCTAAAAAATGCGCTGCAGGTATAAGGAAGAAGAAGAGCGCATGCGTATTGGCCTGCAGCTTCTTTGTATTTAAATGATAACATTGCGTAATGCTGTTTTGCAAATACAAACTGTTTACATATATGCCTTTCTACAATGATAAATTGCTAATTACCTGCTTTGGAAAAAATGACAAGACAGGTAAATGTTATTTAAGTTGATGAACAGTTTGTCCTATTTGTGGGTTGGTCGTTTTTATTTCCGTTTACCTAATTGGCTCACGGAAAGGATTTAATAGAATATCAGTGTTTACCAATTGGAGAGCTATCCGAAGAAGCACAGGAATGTAAAAACAAGGACTACAAAAGGTTCAGATACACTAATACATTAAAAACTTCTCGTGTTAGACAAAATGAAGACCTTTTTAACATGCTAGCAGCCTCTTCGGACCCACTTATTGCATCCCTGAGACAAGTGCGATCACGAAAGGATTTGGAAAATAGCAACTATAGTCCCGAAATGTTGAGTTTATTAGATACTGATGTAAATATTGAAAATTATTTTGAAGAAAATCAGCTCTTAAGATGGCTGAGTAAAACGCATACGCACAGATGGACGGACAGACGGACATGGCTATATCAACTCAGCTTCTCATGCTGATCAAGAATATATATACTTTATAGGGTCGGAAACGTCTACTTCTGTGCGTTACAAACATCTGACCAATTTTATAATACCCTCTGCAAGGGTATAAAAATGCATACACTGTACACACAAAAAATAAGAAAAGTAGCATTAAGCTCTCAAGATGATAAGAGGTTTATAATGAATGATTATATACACACTTACGCTTGGGGGCATTATAAAATTTCAACTTAAAAATGAAGTAAGTAAGTCGTCTCGCCGACTTGGATATACCATACACCAGTAAAACAAATATTTTAAATTTATAATAACCAATGCATTTTCGTATTTAAAAAAAACTGTTCACATGCTTTTTACAAGCATATCTTAGTATTTCGCTCACTCAAGCATACGAGCACCCTAGCGCCCCCACCAGCCAACGGCCAACTCCGGCCATATGGAAAAACGTTTATTTGCATAACTTGACTATTTTTATTCCGATTTTGATCAAATTTGGTATTTTGCTTGATATTAGTATCAAATTTAAGTGTGCTAAATTTGATTGCACAAGGTAGAAAATTACGGGAGATAATCGAGTTTTTTTCAACTTATGGGGCCGGAAAGGGGCGTGGCAAAATCTTTACACATCAAAAATGTGCGCTATTACTAAGCAAATATTAATACCAACTATGGTGTCTCTAGCTAGAATAGTTTTTGAGAAAATCAGTTTTATTTAATTTGCGGGGGCGGTAGGGGGCGTGGCAAAATTTTTACAAATACAAAATGTGCGCATTTACTAAGCAAATATACATACCAAATTTTGTGTCTCTAGTTGCTATAGTGTTTAAGAAAATCGGTTTTATGTAATTTGCGGGGGCGGTAGGGGGCGTGGCAGAAATTTGAAATAAACTTGATCACTCTACATACTACACGAGTCTACATACCAAATTTGGTGGCTCTAGCTCTTATAGTCTCCGAGATCTAGGTGTTCATACAGACGGACGGACGGACGGACAGACGGACATGGCTAGATCGTCTCGGCTGTTGATGCTGATCAAGAATATATATACTTTATGGGGTCGGAAAAGCTTCCTTTTGCCTGTTACATACATTTTGGCGACTTTAATATACCATTTCACCCTATGGGTGTATGGTATAATAACTGAAAATGTTTGTTTTATTTCTTCTTCTTTTCTACTGTTGATAAGAGTTCTGCTATTTAAGCTTTTAAACTAATTTAGTTTATAAGCGGACGGCTGCAAATATTTATGATGTATTATAACATCAACCTCTTGACATTATTCATCGAAAGCGCAACTTATATTGCAATATGAAGCAAATTAATCACAGTGCGGGTAAGTTAGTACTCATATTTCTCACATTAATATACAAAGTCATTTTCAACAGATGTTGTAGAACAAGCCCCTCCTTCCCCCCTGTTTATTGATTACATCAACAACTATATTGCTGATGTTGATAAAGAAGTAGAAGAAACGATGAGTGAGTCTGAGCTAGAGCTTATACTTGCTCAACAACAACAACAAAATGAATCAATTCCATTGAGAGCTGGTTGCTTGATATTGATCAAAATTCTCAACAACCAAGTTTTGATATTGAGCAAAATGCTCAATGTTTCTATGATGGTATTGATGAACCTGGTTTCCTATTGAAGAAAATTTTCAGCGAGAATATGATGATGAAAATTTACATCCAACATGGGTTTTGAATATGGATGAAATAAAATAAAATAAAAACAAAAAAACTGACTGATTCTCAAAAATATAAAATTGTGTTAGTATTGTTTTTTACAGTTCAATAAAATTATTCAATTCGCATATCATATGTTTGAATGTAATCTTTTACATCTATTATTTTAACTTGACTCTCATACTCTGTGTCAACTACACTGAATTCCTCAACATGCATAACAACAGACATAATTCACTCAGATTGATATTCATGATATTCATAGCAAGTAATTTTCAGACTTCTAATACTATAATTGCTATATCTGCATCTAATAGTTAAAGCGAAATCATTATATTGAAGTCGAAAGTGGCGATAGAATGGTTTTTCGCTTTGAACGATTCCAGCTATATTACGCTCTTTTTGAACACCAGATCTTTCCTGAATGCTTCAATCGCTTGATCTGCTGTGAAATACTCTTGATAATTTCCATGGGAGGGTGCAGCAGTAGTTGTCGTTGTTGTTGGAGGTGGAGGTTGATCTAGAAGTGGATATTCTTCAGCACCATAATACTTTGGCAATGAAACTAGCATTGCGCTGTGCATCATGTCAGCTTCATGATATCCTTCAGTCAACTTTTCACTTTGCTTTAAAAATTTAATATTAAGCGATATTTTAACGCTATCATTTTGAGCTCTAAGAAACAAGTGCGCAGCTTGAAAATATTACATTAGACATGCCAGTCAGCTCGGATCATAGAATGCTAGCTGCCACTTATGCGGATGATACGGCATTTCTTGCGACGGATGAGTCGCCAACGGTCGCCAGCAGTCTACTGCAGGCACAGCTTGACGATACTGATCAATGGCTTACCAGATGGAACATAATGGTGAATCCTGAAAAGTCGACGCACATTACATTTACGCTGAGACGAGGGATCTGTCCTCCAGTACGTATGGACAGCGCCATTATACCAGAAGCTAATGGTGTGAAATACCTTGGACTAATTTTGGATAAGAGGCTAACTTGGCGACCTCATATCAAGGATAAGAGGAGAATGCTGGACCAAAGGTTGAGGAAATATCTCTGGCTGGTGGGACGCAGGTCTACCTTAAGGCTACGTTTAAAAATTCTAATATATAAAACCATCCTAAAGCCAGTATGGACCTACGGAATCCCACTTTGGGGCACTGCTTGCATGTCCAGCCGTAAAATAATACAAAGGTTTCAAAACAAGGCCCTAAGAGTCATATCCGATGCTAATTTTCTGACGACTAATGCTGAGATCCACAGTACATTGAATATTCCATGGGTAACAGACGAAATTACAAGGCTGACGAGGGCTCATCTGGACCGCCTCGACAGGCACTTAAACCCTCTGGCCATAAACCTGCTAGATAACAGCTTAACGACCAGACGCCTAAAAAGAATCCATGTTCTCGATCTGCCGCACGGAGTGGAGTAAACGTATAACCACTAACCATAGAATACATAGATGCGTCAAACTCAAGATTTTTTGATTACAAACGCTAGCCTGAGTCTGGAACCCCAGAGAACTTCGGCAAAAGCCGAACAGCCTAGAACCCCAGAGAGCGGCCGCAGCGAGAGCGAAAAACGTTTGCTCGCAGCAGTGTCGCTACGCATCGAAATTAATTCAGTCTGCCACAGATCGCAGAACGATGAACGCATGTCTGTGTCGCTGTGTTCTCGTTTTGCATATGTATGTGTACATGCTCGTCGGTACATGCTCAGGCTTCGTAGTGTGTGTGAGACGTGAAGTTGTGCAACATCGGATTTCAATCGCTCGCTCGCAGACTTTTTGAGTTTTCGACGAGCTAGCGACAATGCGAGAATGAGATGCGTGCTTAACTACAGAACTCGACGGCACTTCTCAAAGTGTCGACGTGGCTCTGTTGTTAGTGTGCTCGCTTGGCGATTGGGCGGCCGGGGTTCGACTCCCATCTTGGTCGAAGTTATTTCATAATGCTATATATATTTTTTTTGATACATTTTTATTTAATTTTTTATTCCCTTGCAGAGGGTATTAGAAAAATTGGTCAGATGTTTGTAACGGACAAAAGGAGACGTTTCCGACCCCATAAAGTATATAAATTCTTGATCAGCATGAGAAGCTGAGTCGATATAAAATTATAAAAAATTATAAAAATTAAATAAAAATGTATCAAAAAAATATATATAGCATTATGAAATAACTTCGACCAAGATGGGAGTCGAACCCCGGCCGCCCAATCGCCAAGCGAGCACACTAACAACAGAGCCACGTCGACACTTTGAGAAGTGCCGTCGAGTTCTGTAGTTAAGCACGCATCTCATTCTCGCATTGTCGCTAGCTCGTCGAAAACTCAAAAAGTCTGCGAGCGAGCGATTGAAATCCGATGTTGCACAACTTCACGTCTCACACACACTACGAAGCCTGAGCATGTACCGACGAGCATGTACACATACATATGCAAAACGAGAACACAGCGACACAGACATGCGTTCATCGTTCTGCGATCTGTGGCAGACTGAATTAATTTCGATGCGTAGCGACACTGCTGCGAGCAAACGTTTTTCGCTCTCGCTGCGGCCGCTCTCTGGGGTTCTAGGCTGTTCGGCTTTTGCCGAAGTTCTCTGGGGTTCCAGACTCAGGCTAGCGTTTGTAATCAAAAAATCTTGAGTTTGACGCATCTATGTATTCTATGGTTAGTGCTTATAGGCTGGAACTGCTTTTCAGATTCAAATACGCAGTATTACGACCTCCATTTTGATAAAAAAAAAAAAAAAGTTGTTCTTCTGAAATTTAAGATACCTAATAATGCTTTCAAAAGCTACCAATACACAAAATTGAATAAAAATCGGACACAAAATAGTCGAGTTATGCGTAGAAATGCACATTTGGAGAGAAATGTCTGATAAGTGGACTAAGAGCGATCAAAATGGCAAGCGTTTAGTGGTTATATTGGAAATAAATAACGAATTTTATCATGAAATTCCACTATCTGCAGGATAAACCCAAGTCGGCTCAATAAATTCAAAAGGCAATGCAAATTAGCTGTGATTTTCGTTTTGCTTAAATATTTTTTTCCCTGCAGAAGAGAGTAATTACATATATGCCTTTAAAGATCTTCCCCTTTTTTTTTTTGTGAAAGCTCATTTCCACTGCAATGGGCCTTAAATCGTTCCTCCTCCTCATAAACAGTTTTTCCCATTTTTTATGTCTTCATTTTCATCATAGAAAAACAACAAAAAAGTAAGAAAAAATGCTGCAGTTAATCAGTATTAGCAGAGGTTGTTTTTTCCTAAGCCCAACACACACACACACACACACATACATACATACATACTTACAGACTTTTCATTAGTTGATTCAATCCGAGTTGACCAAATTTACGATCACATAAAGTACAATCACTAACCATAGAATACATAGATGCGTCAAACTCAAGATTTTTTGATTACAAACGCTAGCCTGAGTCTGGAACCCCAGAGAACTTCGGCAAAAGCCGAACAGCCTAGAACCCCAGAGAGCGGCCGCAGCGAGAGCGAAAAACGTTTGCTCGCAGCAGTGTCGCTACGCATCGAAATTAATTCAGTCTGCCACAGATCGCAGAACGATGAACGCATGTCTGTGTCGCTGTGTTCTCGTTTTGCATATGTATGTGTACATGCTCGTCGGTACATGCTCAGGCTTCGTAGTGTGTGTGAGACGTGAAGTTGTGCAACATCGGATTTCAATCGCTCGCTCGCAGACTTTTTGAGTTTTCGACGAGCTAGCGACAATGCGAGAATGAGATGCGTGCTTAACTACAGAACTCGACGGCACTTCTCAAAGTGTCGACGTGGCTCTGTTGTTAGTGTGCTCGCTTGGCGATTGGGCGGCCGGGGTTCGACTCCCATCTTGGTCGAAGTTATTTCATAATGCTATATATATTTTTTTGATACATTTTTATTTAATTTTTATAATTTTTTATAATTTTATATCGACTCAGCTTCTCATGCTGATCAAGAATTTATATACTTTATGGGGTCGGAAACGTCTCCTTTTGTCCGTTACAAACATCTGACCAATTTTTCTAATACCCTCTGCAAGGGAATAAAAATTAAATAAAAATGTATCAAAAAAATATATATAGCATTATGAAATAACTTCGACCAAGATGGGAGTCGAACCCCGGCCGCCCAATCGCCAAGCGAGCACACTAACAACAGAGCCACGTCGACACTTTGAGAAGTGCCGTCGAGTTCTGTAGTTAAGCACGCATCTCATTCTCGCATTGTCGCTAGCTCGTCGAAAACTCAAAAAGTCTGCGAGCGAGCGATTGAAATCCGATGTTGCACAACTTCACGTCTCACACACACTACGAAGCCTGAGCATGTACCGACGAGCATGTACACATACATATGCAAAACGAGAACACAGCGACACAGACATGCGTTCATCGTTCTGCGATCTGTGGCAGACTGAATTAATTTCGATGCGTAGCGACACTGCTGCGAGCAAACGTTTTTCGCTCTCGCTGCGGCCGCTCTCTGGGGTTCTAGGCTGTTCGGCTTTTGCCGAAGTTCTCTGGGGTTCCAGACTCAGGCTAGCGTTTGTAATCAAAAAATCTTGAGTTTGACGCATCTATGTATTCTATGGTTAGTGGTATAACCTTCTAAATGTCCCGTTTAGCATTAACTTCTGCTGATTATCCATTTCGGATAGATTGCAGAAAGAGGGCTCTCCCCGCAAAAATAAAAAAAAAAAAAAAAATTTGAGTGCTGACCAAACTTATCAATTAACTTTTTTTGAAAAATTAATTTATATATGTTAGTATATAATTTTAGCTTCTCGAAGTTCTTCAATTATTGATATTATTTCGTTATTATGATTGTTATGACCTGCTGTTTGCGAGGCAACTAACAGTTTTAGTCTATCTACAATTTCATTAGGATCATCCCAATATATATAATTTGGTTTACCCACATTCAATTTCATCAGGCCATTACCACTAAGAATGGATGGTGATGATGATGATTCCGAGTGTGATAATGAATGAGTAGTTGGTAAAGTTGTAAAGGACATTTGGGAAAACACTTTTTTAGTTGGGAAAAGAGGTTTGATTATTTCCATATATTTTTTAGAACGATTACCCTTCATTCAAGCATTACTCATATGATTTCGTCTATGAGCATTTGTTATACTCAATGTGTTTTTATAATTCTCTAAATCTTCATCATTATAATAATGTAAATTATGTTCATAAATTAATGAATATAGTCCAGTTGTTAAAGGCCAATTTTGGTTATTACCCAAAATATTGAATTTCCCATCTGATATGTGTATTTCAGAATTACCTAACCGCACTTTTTCTTTATTATCTTTATATGGACCATATGCTCTATCAAGAACGCTTCATCGTGCTAATTCACTTACATTCAATATTTTTTCTATGCTATAATTACCATCTTGGTTCAATAAAAAGTTGCTACTAACGTATTCATCTAAAGTAACATCATCATCATCATTATCATACTCATCTTCTCTTTCAATAACAGTATTGAAAAATGATTCTTTAACAGGAATTGAGCTTATAGATGATTCTGATTCTTTTCTAACTTTAGGCTTTTTATCTATTTCTTCTTCTTCTTCTTCTTTTTTGATGGTAATCAAATGATTATTTAGTGATTCACTTTTATTTATAAGCAAGCAATACTAATTCATGTTTACAATTAAGCATAATCTTATCATAATCTTCAGCGAAGCCCAATAATACCCTTTATTAGAGCAATCAAATATTAAATATTTAAATATTCATATTTCGGTTGACATAGTGATTTTGAGTATAGATAAATATTTTTAAATTTCAGTCCATTTGGACTTTCAATCAAGCTAAGCTTTAGATTTGTTTTTCCACAATTACTTGGTCCAACAATTAATGCTCTAATTGAGTTGGGGAGTAAAACACTATGTCTAATCAAACTTTCAGAATTAGCATTTGATGATACATCAAAATTTTTAACCTCGATATCGGTTTGCTGCTTCTTAAGATGCATATTTAAAACCTTTGAACACTTCTGCTTCCGCATTTAGTAATGTGAGTTCATGCACTGAGTTTCAAATAAAAATGCCTCTACATTTTTAAAATAAAAACAGTTGTAAACTGAAAGCCAATCGTTACGGAGGTGGTCTTATTATATAATCTACCCGTAGAATTACATCTTCCGGGATATCAGTTTTGTGGACCTGGAACAAAGCTAAAAAAACGATTAGAACGTGGTGATAAAGGAAAGAATCAATTGGATGCCGCTTGCAGAGAACACGATATAGCTTATTCACAAAACAAAGATCTTGAGAGGCGACATTGCTGATACACTGCTAGCTGATAAAGCGTTGGAGCGAGTAAAGGCTTCTGATAGTAATTTTATCACTAATATTATTAAAGCAAAGGAATCTTTCAGGATGGGGCTTAAAAGAAGAAAGCATAAAAGTAATAGTGGAACTTGCTCAAAAAGAAAGAAAAAATTCAATGAAATTCTTCGAGCGGCGGCTGCAACATTGAGAAATAAAGAAATTCAAATAGCACGCAAAGCTATAAATGGCACAATTAACTCAAAGGATAAAAAGCTATAACAATTCCTTGCATCATTGCTGTACCCAAAATTGGTGGTTTTCTTCCAATTTTTGCTACACTACGAGCGCTTGGAGGACTTGCTTCAGGTGCTTCAAGCATTATACAAGCGATTTTGAAAACTAAGGCTGCTGCTAGGGAGCTTGAAGAGAGAAAGCGTCATAATCAAAGGATGGAGACTATTGCTTTAGGCAAGGGTTTTTTCCTTGGACCATATCGCAGTGGATATGGTTTAATTACACCTCAATCAAAAAACTTTTAAAGCAGCTACCTAATAAACCTGTATCAAATTTTGATATTTTGAAATTCGCTCGACAACACATCCCAAACTTTAGAGACGTATTTATGAGAGAATATCTCATATATATCTTTGACCACGTCGTATGTATCTCTGGCCTTTACCATGGTAATGCGGTACGGACCTAAATATTTGGGCTTCAGCTTCAAACCTCCTCCAAGTTGGGTTCTTTTAATAGCTACCAGATCACCGACTTTGTATATGGAAGCAGGTCTGCGATGTAAGTTGTAGGTCTTCTTATTTTCTTCTTGCATACGAAGAATCTGCTGCTTCGCTATATTCCGTAGATCATCTCTGTTGTCGTTAAAAATCTGAATCATCTCATCGTGAATTATTTCTTTCAGCTTAAGGTCTTCTTTTGTGTGCATCTTTGTACCAATCAGTAGTTCGAACGGCGTTGAATGTGTGCTTCACTTTGCCGACAAACTTATACCATTTGCTAGGGTCTTCTATCGAAATCTTAGACAACACGGATATAATAACAGCGTTAAGGCGTTCGACTTGTCCATTCGCTTGTGGAAGACCAGTCGTAACTGCGTGAAGTTCGATATTTTCTGCCTTGCAATACTCTTTAAACTCGTCAGAAGTAAACGTAGAACCTCTGTCAGAAATAAGTTGAACTGGATTTCCAAAAATTAAACTTTGTTGTTGTAGTCTTGTGATTACTTCCTTCGTAGATGTCGTTTTCGTCGGGTACAACCAGCAAAATTTTGTAAAGCCATCGATAACTGCAAGAATGTGCTTATACTGCTTGTGAGTTGACTCTAAGGGTCCAAGAAAATCGATGTGGAACGTCTGAAAGGGCAGTTCTTCTTTCGGCAGTGGATGCAGTTCTCCTTCTTTTTTACCAAGCTTTCGATTAAGTGTAAGACATGGAATGCAGCATCTTATTTGGTGTTGTATTTTCTCATCTAATTTTGGGATATAATACTCCTTTGCAATTATTTCCTTCGTCTTTTTCACAGAAAAGTGACCTCTTTCGTGAGCATGTTTAATAATTTCCCGTTGCAGAGTAGAGGGAACTACAATTAGTTTTTCATCATCAACCAACTTATAAAGTATGCCAGCTTTCATAAAATAGTTGTTATGAGAAGTTTTCTGAGTAAGGATATCGATTATGGCCTTCAATTGGTCGTCTTCTGCTTGGACATTCTTTAATTTACTGTGTATGTAATCTTCTGATATAAGCATAACGGGGTAGCGACTAAGCGCATCCGCATGACGTATACGATTTCCTGCACGGTGCTCAACATCAAAATCAAATTCTTGGATCTCAAGAATCCATCGTGCGACTCTAGTGCACACATCTTTTTTATCCATCGTCTTTGCAAACGCATTACAATCGCTTATGACTTTAAAATGCATACCTAGAAGGTAAACTCGGAACTTACGAAATGCTTCAACTACCGCCAAAATCTCTAATTCGTAGCTAGTGAATTTTCTTTCCGCTTCAGTCGTCTTTTTGCTCATGTAGTATACAGGGTGCAATTCTTTATCATCGGGTAACTTTTGTAATAAAATTGCTCCGAAGCCATCAATCGATGCGTCTGTATGTAATACTGTTTCAAACTTGGTGTTAAATATTTGCAAAACTCGTTTCTGCGTTATCAATTCTTTTAGCAAATGAAAAGATTTTATCTGACTCTCGTTGAATATAAATTTTGCATCGGTTTTTAATAAATCCGTAAGAGGCTTGGCTATAATCGTAAAATCTGCAATGAACTTGCGAAAATAACCAACCAGGTCAAGAAAACTTTGCAGCTGCTTTTGATTTATCGGCATAGGAAATTATTTACAGCTTTGGTCTTTGCGTCTGAGATACATATCTTCTGATTCTTTATAGTATGCCCCAAAAATTCTATTTCTCTCTTCAAAAAGCAACATTTCTTTAAGTTAATGACTAAACCATATTCTTCACATCGCTTCAAAACATTTCTCAGATTGGAGACGGCTTCCTCTTCAGTTTTACCAGGGATTATAATGTCGTCGACGTATGGGATAGCCGTACCAGCACGGGTTAAATCACGAAAAATGGCATTAACGTGTCTCTGAAATACCCCAGGGGAGTTCGTCAATCCAAAAGGAACTTTTAAAAACTGGTACTGTCCGTTGTGTGTAACGAACGAGGTGAATCTTCGACTCTCTTTTTCAACATCTACATGGAAAAATCCATTCTTTAAATCGATTGTGCTGAAAACCGTTGCTCCTTGTAGCCGATCCAATTGATCTTCAATCAGAGGTAATGGAAAATGGTCTTTTACTATTACCTTGTTTATTCTTCTGTAGTCAATGCACAGCCGGGGAGTGCCATCGCGTTTTTTTACTAATACGACCGAACTGCTGAATTCAGACTCGGATTGTTCTATTATTTCATCTTTCAGCCACTGATCGACTTGGTCATCAATTATGCACCGATCCGCAAAAGCGAATCTGCGTGGTCTTCAATAAATTGGACTATCGTCTTTTAAAACAATACGCATTTCAACATTTGTCGATTTTAACTTTTCCGGCTTATAGTTTTTGATAAGTTCGTTCACTTCGCACTTTGTACTTTTCGATGCATTTGAGTCAATGTCAATTTCGTCGTTTTCGACCTTTATTCTCGTTACCGAACTTAATTCCGTTTCATCATTATATTTCCCGATTTGTACGCCATCACGATTGATTTTTATTTCGGCTTGCTTACAAAAGTCTTCTCCCAAAATCACTTCATCATCTAGGAATTCAGATGATACCACTAAAAAAACCAAATCAAACTGTTCTTGGCTTACGAAAAGCCTTCCCGTAAACGAACCGATAGGTACCACTCTCTTTTTATCTCCGAAACCGTATAGAACTTTATCAACTTTAGCGAGCTTAGGTTTTTTCAAACGATTATAAATTGTTTCCGTTACGATATTATATTTGCTACCAGTATCAAGCAAGGCTATACACTTTTCATTGTTGATTGATACTTCTTTACACATAAACATATGATCAGCTGATATTTTATTAGTATTACGAACATCTGTGCTATTTTCAGGCTTTTTATTTGGACAGTCTTTTGCTATGTGACCAAAATTATTGCAACCAAAACACTTTCTTCCTTTACTCTTATTGTCACAATTCTCAGATATATGTCCTTTTTGCCCACAGTTATAGCATTTTATACCACTTTCTTTATTTTCGTATTTCATTACACTTTCTTTTTTGATTTGAACGTTCTTAGACTCACTTTTTTGATTACTCGACTTTTCCCGCATTTTTTCATAACATTTTATTTTCTCTTTAAACTCTTTTAGGTTATTAGCATTGTACAATATTGCTTTGTTCATACTCAAGTCATTAATTCCGTCAATTACATACTGCATAAGAGCACTGTTCTCTATATTACCCCGTGATGCCATCTCTTTCATTTTCAACAAATATTCTTGAACACTTTCACCTTTCTTTATTTTCCGTTCTGACAATTGTTTATGTAACTCCGCGCTATTTATTACTGTTTTAAATTCATTTAAAAGTGATTCTTTCAATGTCGACCAATTTTTAATTCCGCGTTCACTCAGAATAAACATTTTAGCAAGTCCTTTAATAGCTCTTTTGGCAAAAACAAATTTTTGTAAACTATCCCATTGCATCAAGTCAGCCATGTCTTCGAAATCCTCAATCCATACTTCAACTGATAAATTTTCATCGCCATGGAAAGGTCGTAAAGAGTCTTCAACGTCCCGAAAACTCAAAGCGAACCTCGGTGGTGGCATGTTGACATTCACTGCACCTTGCGTATCAATATTGTTGGCCACGACTGTAGAGTTTGCCCTATTCGTTTTGTTTCGCATATTTTCGTTTGTTGCAGCTGTTCTAAAATTCGTTTCGTCGCTCACTACTGACAACATTTCGTCTTCGTCTTGCATATTGCCTACATCTCCATCTCTTTCGCACTCATCGTCGTCATCTTCGATTTGATCATTCTCTGTGTCAAGGTCAGCTAGCAAATTTACAGCTTGCAAATTGCGAAATAAATGGGAAGTTAGATTCGATTTATCATGCGATAAACCCAAAACGTTACAAATAATCACTAAATCGTTATTTGTTAAATTCTTTTCCACATAAGACACTTTACTTTTATATAAATCGCTGTTGCAATCAAAATCAAACCCTTCAAACTTTCTTAGTCTTTGGCGATTTGCACGATCGCCTTCTTCTTCGTATATAAACTTGTGAAACAATGTAATATTAGATTTCTTTTCAGTTTTCAGTGCCTCTTGCACATTCACAAAGTCTTCAAGTTTGCTCATAGTTCTTTCTCTTACGCACACACACTAATATTGTACATACAAATATGTATATGTATATATACGTCGTTTGCCACGTCACCAGATAACTGTGGTATTCAAACACTTTCGCGTCGTTCGTTGAAAACTTTTTCACCGTTTCTTTGCCGCTTTTTCGTCGTTAGCCGCCAATTTTTCGTCGTTTGATGCTAATTCTTATTCGTTTTCGCGCTGTTTTTTTTTCTGGTCGTTTGATTCCACCGTTGCGTCGTTTTGTGTATGTTTTGTCTCTTTCTCACTCACTGATCTTACTTTTTTACTTCTTTATAAGTTGAGCCATGCCTTCTTTGTAGGTTGAGTCACGCCTATTTTGTAGGTTGAGCCCCCATATTTGTAGGAATTTGTCCTATTTAATATATTTATTTGTAGTATTTTAGTTTATTTTAACGTAAAACTATTTATTGGATTATTTTAATTAGATTTAGTTGGAAATTGGTCGTCTTTACTGCTTCGCGTCGTTTCGTCTTTCGTCTTTTTTGCAACCGCTCTCGCTCGTCTCTTTGGTTCGACTGCCCGTCTTTCGCTCGTCTTTAGCTCAATTCGCCCCTCTCAGCAGAGTTGCCAGACCCAATCCCACACTACTACTACATGTTTGCCATCAATCCTAATGTGTTTCCAAATATTAGATGTGCTGCCGTATTATTTATAACCTTTGTGGCAACGCTCAGTTATTATATGGGCATATAACATTATTTTATATTTCAAATAAAGTAATCATATTTACCTACTACTACATGTTTGCCATCAATCCTAATGTGTTTCAAAATATTGGATATACTGTCGTATTGAGTAGACACCTCTGTGCCAACGTCCAGTTATTATATGGGCATATAACATTCTTTTAATTTTCAACTAAAGTAATCATATTTACCTACTACTACATGTTTGCCATCAATCCTAATGTGTTTCAAAATATTGGATGTGCTGCCGTATTAT
This sequence comes from Drosophila insularis, assembly GCA_018903935.1. Classification (NCBI taxonomy): domain Eukaryota; kingdom Metazoa; phylum Arthropoda; class Insecta; order Diptera; family Drosophilidae; genus Drosophila; species Drosophila insularis. The sequence continues at coordinate 75,864 of JAEIFP010000556.1, forward strand.
TTATAACCTTTGTGGCAACGCTCAGTTATTATATGGGCATATAACATTATTTTATATTTCAAATAAAGTAATCATATTTACCTACTACTACATGTTTGCCATCAATCCTAATGTGTTTCAAAATATTGGATATACTGTCGTATTGAGTAGACACCTCTGTGCCAACGTCCAGTTATTATATGGGCATATAACATTCTTTTAATTTTCAACTAAAGTAATCATATTTACCTACTACTACATGTTTGCCATCAATCCTAATGTGTTTCCAAATATTAGATGTGCTGCCGTATTATTTATAACCTTTGTGGCAACGCTCAGTTATTATATGGGCATATAACATTCTTTTATATTTCAAATAAAGTAATCATATTTACCTACTACTACATGTTTGCCATCAATCCTAATGTGTTTCAAAATATTGGATATACTGTCGTATTGAGTAGACACCTCTGTGCCAACGCCCAGTTATTATATGGGCATATAACATTCTTTTAGTTTTCAAATAAAGTAATCATGTCTACCTAGTACTACATGTTTGCCATCAATCCTAATGTGTTTCCAAATATTAGATGTGCTGCCGCATTATTTATAACCTTTGTGCCAATGCCCAGTTATTATATGGGCATATAACATTCTTTTATATTTCAAATAAAGTAATCATATTTACCTACTACTACATGTTTGCCATCAATCCTAATGTGTTTCAAAATATTGGATATGCTGTCGTATTGAGTAGACCCTTTGTGCCAATGCCCAGTTATTATATGGGCATATAACATTCTTTTAGTTTTCAAATAAAGTAATCATGTCTACCTAGTACTACATGTTTGCCATCAATCCTAATGTGTTTCAAAATATTGGATATGCTGTCGTATTGAGTAGACCCTTTGTGCCAATGCCCAGTTATTATATGGGCATATAACATTCTTTTAGTTTTCAAATAAAGTAATCATGTCTACCTAGTACTACAAGTTTGCCATCAATCCTAATGTGTTTCAAAATATTGGATATGCTGTCGTATTGAGTAGACCCTTTGTGCCAATGCCCAGTTATTATATGGGCATATAACATTCTTTTATATTTCAAATAAAGTAATCATATTTACCTACTACTACATGTTTGCCATCAATCCTAATGTGTTTCAAAATATTGGATATGCTGTCGTATTGAGTAGACCCTTTGTGCCAATGCCCAGTTATTATATGGGCATATAACATTCTTTTAGTTTTCAAATAAAGTAATCATGTCTACCTAGTACTACATGTTTGCCATCAATCCTAATGTGTTTCAAAATATTGGATATGCTGTCGTATTGAGTAGACCCTTTGTGCCAATGCCCAGTTATTATATGGGCATATAACATTCTTTTAATTTTCAAATAAAGTAATCATGTCTACCTAGTACTACAAGTTTGCCATCAATCCTAATGTGTTTCAAAATATTGGATATGCTGTCGTATTGAGTAGACCCTTTGTGCCAATGCCCAGTTATTATATGGGCATATAACATTCTTTTATATTACAAATAAAGTAATCATATTTACCTACTACTACATGTTTGCCATCAATCCTAATGTGTTTCAAAATATTGGATATGCTGTCGTATTGAGTAGACCCTTTGTGCCAATGCCCAGTTATTATATGGGCATATAACATTCTTTTAGTTTTCAAATAAAGTAATCATGTCTACCTAGTACTACATGTTTGCCATCAATCCTAATGTGTTTCAAAATATTGGATATGCTGTCGTATTGAGTAGACCCTTTGTGCCAATGCCCAGTTATTATATGGGCATATAACATTCTTTAATATTTCAAATAAAGTAATCATATTTACCCACTACTACATGTTTGCCATCAATCCTAATGTGTTTCCAAATATTAGATGTGCTGCCGTATTATTTATAACCTTTGTGGCAACGCTCAGTTATTATATGGGCATATAACATTCTTTTAGTTTTCAAATAAAGTAATCATGTCTACCTAGTACTACATGTTTGCCATCAATCCTAATGTGTTTCCAAATATTAGATGTGCTGCCGTATTATTTATAACCTTTGTGGCAACGCTCAGTTATTATATGGGCATATAACATTCTTTTAATTTTCAACTAAAGTAATCATGTCTACCTAGTACTACATGTTTGCCATCAATCCTAATGTGTTTCAAAATATTGGATATGCTGTCGTATTGAGTAGACCCTTTGTGCCAATGCCCAGTTATTATATGGGCATATAACATTCTTTTAATTTTCAACTAAAGTAATCATGTCTACCTAGTACTACATGTTTGCCATCAATCCTAATGTGTTTCAAAATATTGGATATGCTGTCGTATTGAGTAGACCCTTTGTGCCAATGCCCAGTTATTATATGGGCATATAACATTCTTTTTATTTTCAAATAAAGTAATCATATTTACCTACTACTACATGTTTGCCATCAATCCTAATGTGTTTCCAAATATTAGATGTGCTGCCGTATTATTTATAACCTTTGTGGCAACGCTCAGTTATTATATGGGCATATAACATTCTTTTATATTTCAAATAAAGTAATCATATTTACCTACTACTACATGTTTGCCATCAATCCTAATGTGTTTCAAAATATTGGATATGCTGTCGTATTGAGTAGACCCTTTGTGGCAACGCTCAGTTATTATATGGGCATATAACATTCTTTTAGTTTTCAAATAAAGTAATCATGTCTACCTAGTACTACATGTTTGCCATCAATCCTAATGTGTTTCCAAATATTAGATGTGCTGCCGTATTATTTATAACCTTTGTGGCAACGCTCAGTTATTATATGGGCATATAACATTCTTTTAATTTTCAACTAAAGTAATCATGTCTACCTAGTACTACATGTTTGCCATCAATCCTAATGTGTTTCAAAATATTGGATATGCTGTCGTATTGAGTAGACCCTTTGTGCCAATGCCCAGTTATTATATGGGCATATAACATTCTTTTAATTTTCAACTAAAGTAATCATGTCTACCTAGTACTACATGTTTGCCATCAATCCTAATGTGTTTCAAAATATTGGATATGCTGTCGTATTGAGTAGACCCTTTGTGCCAATGCCCAGTTATTATATGGGCATATAACATTCTTTTATATTTCAAATAAAGTAATCATATTTACCTACTACTACATGTTTGCCATCAATCCTAATGTGTTTCAAAATATTGGATATACTGTCGTATTGAGTAGACACCTCTGTGCCAACGCCCAGTTATTATATGGGCATATAACATTCTTTTAGTTTTCAAATAAAGTAATCATGTCTACCTAGTACTACATGTTTGCCATCAATCCTAATGTGTTTCCAAATATTGGATGTGCTGCCGCATTATTTATAACCTTTGTGCCAATGCCCAGTTATTATATGGGCATATAACATTCTTTTATATTTCAAATAAAGTAATCATATTTACCTACTACTACATGTTTGCCATCAATCCTAATGTGTTTCAAAATATTGGATATGCTGTCGTATTGAGTAGACCCTTTGTGCCAATGCCCAGTTATTATATGGGCATATAACATTCTTTTAGTTTTCAAATAAAGTAATCATGTCTACCTAGTACTACATGTTTGCCATCAATCCTAATGTGTTTCAAAATATTGGATATGCTGTCGTATTGAGTAGACCCTTTGTGCCAATGCCCAGTTATTATATGGGCATATAACATTCTTTTAGTTTTCAAATAAAGTAATCATGTCTACCTAGTACTACAAGTTTGCCATCAATCCTAATGTGTTTCAAAATATTGGATATGCTGTCGTATTGAGTAGACCCTTTGTGCCAATGCCCAGTTATTATATGGGCATATAACATTCTTTTATATTTCAAATAAAGTAATCATATTTACCTACTACTACATGTTTGCCATCAATCCTAATGTGTTTCAAAATATTGGATATGCTGTCGTATTGAGTAGACCCTTTGTGCCAATGCCCAGTTATTATATGGGCATATAACATTCTTTTAGTTTTCAAATAAAGTAATCATGTCTACCTAGTACTACATGTTTGCCATCAATCCTAATGTGTTTCAAAATATTGGATATGCTGTCGTATTGAGTAGACCCTTTGTGCCAATGCCCAGTTATTATATGGGCATATAACATTCTTTTAATTTTCAAATAAAGTAATCATGTCTACCTAGTACTACATGTTTGCCATCAATCCTAATGTGTTTCAAAATATTGGATATGCTGTCGTATTGAGTAGACCCTTTGTGCCAATGCCCAGTTATTATATGGGCATATAACATTCTTTTATATTTCAAATAAAGTAATCATATTTACCTAGTACTACATGTTTGCCATCAATCCTAATGTGTTTCAAAATATTGGATATGCTGTCGTATTGAGTAGACCCTTTGTGCCAATGCCCAGTTATTATATGGGCATATAACATTCTTTTAGTTTTCAAATAAAGTAATCATGTCTACCTAGTACTACATGTTTGCCATCAATCCTAATGTGTTTCAAAATATTGGATATGCTGTCGTATTGAGTAGACCCTTTGTGCCAATGCCCAGTTATTATATGGGCATATAACATTCTTTTTAGTTTTCAAATAAAGTAATCATGTTTACCTAGTACTACATGTTTGCCATCAATCCTAATGTGTTTCCAAATATTGGATATGCTGTCGTATTAATTATAACCTTTGTGCCAACGCTCAGTTATTATATGGGCATATAACATTCTTTTAGTTTTCAAATAAAGTAATCATGTCTACCTAGTACTACATGTTTGCCATCAATCCTAATGTGTTTCAAAATATTGGATATGCTGTCGTATTATTTATAACCTTTGTGGCAACGCTCAGTTATTATATGGGCATATAACATTCTTTTAATTTTCAACTAAAGTAATCATGTCTACCTAGTACTACATGTTTGCCATCAATCCTAATGTGTTTCAAAATATTGGATATGCTGTCGTATTGAGTAGACCCTTTGTGCCAATGCCCAGTTATTATATGGGCATATAACATTCTTTTAATTTTCAACTAAAGTAATCATGTCTACCTAGTACTACATGTTTGCCATCAATCCTAATGTGTTTCAAAATATTGGATATGCTGTCGTATTGAGTAGACCCTTTGTGCCAACGCCCAGTTATTATATGGGCATATAACATTCTTTTAGTTTTCAAATAAAGTAATCATGTCTACCTAGTACTACATGTTTGCCATCAATCCTAATGTGTTTCAAAATATTGGATATGCTGTCGTATTAATTATGACCCTTTGTGGCAACGCTCAGTTATTATATGGGCATATAACATTCTTTTAATTTTCAAATAAAGTAATCATGTCTACCTAGTACTACATGTTTGCCATCAATCCTAATGTGTTTCAAAATATTGGATATGCTGTCGTATTAATTATAACCTTTGTGGCAACGCTCAGTTATTATATGGGCATATAACATTCTTTTAATTTTCAAATAAAGTAATCATGTCTACCTAGTACTACATGTTTGCCATCAATCCTAATGTGTTTCAAAATATTGGATATGCTGTCGTATTGAGTAGACCCTTTGTGCCAATGCCCAGTTATTATATGGGCATATAACATTCTTTTAGTTTTCAAATAAAGTAATCATGTCTACCTAGTACTACATGTTTGCCATCAATCCTAATGTGTTTCAAAATATTGGATATGCTGTCGTATTAATTATAACCTTTGTGGCAACGCTCAGTTATTATATGGGCATATAACATTCTTTTAGTTTTCAAATAAAGTAATCATGTCTACCTAGTACTACATGTTTGCCATCAATCCTAATGTGTTTCAAAATATTGGATATGCTGTCGTATTAATTATAACCTTTGTGGCAACGCTCAGTTATTATATGGGCATATAACATTCTTTTAGTTTTCAAATAAAGTAATCATGTCTACCTAGTACTACATGTTTGCCATCAATCCTAATGTGTTTCAAAATATTGGATATGCTGTCGTATTAATTAGACCCTTTGTGGCAACGCTCAGTTATTATATGGGCATATAACATTCTTTTAGTTTTCAAATAAAGTAATCATGTCTACCTAGTACTACATGTTTGCCATCAATCCTAATGTGTTTCAAAATATTGGATATGCTGTCGTATTAATTATAACCTTTGTGGCAACGCTCAGTTATTATATGGGCATATAACATTCTTTTAGTTTTCAAATAAAGTAATCATGTCTACCTAGTACTACATGTTTGCCATCAATCCTAATGTGTTTCAAAATATTGGATATGCTGTCGTATTAATTATAACCTTTGTGGCAACGCTCAGTTATTATATGGGCATATAACATTCTTTTAGTTTTCAAATAAAGTAATCATGTCTACCTAGTACTACATGTTTGCCATCAATCCTAATGTGTTTCAAAATATTGGATATGCTGTCGTATTAATTAGACCCTTTGTGGCAACGCTCAGTTATTATATGGGCATATAACATTCTTTTAATTTTCAAATAAAGTAATCATGTCTACCTAGTACTACATGTTTGCCATCAATCCTAATGTGTTTCAAAATATTGGATATGCTGTCGTATTAATTATAACCTTTGTGGCAACGCTCAGTTATTATATGGGCATATAACATTCTTTTAGTTTTCAAATAAAGTAATCATGTCTACCTAGTACTACATGTTTGCCATCAATCCTAATGTGTTTCAAAATATTGGATATGCTGTCGTATTAATTAGACCCTTTGTGGCAACGCTCAGTTATTATATGGGCATATAACATTCTTTTAATTTTCAACTAAAGTAATCATGTCTACCTAGTACTACATGTTTGCCATCAATCCTAATGTGTTTCAAAATATTGGATATGCTGTCGTATTAATTAGACCCTTTGTGGCAACGCTCAGTTATTATATGGGCATATAACATTCTTTTAATTTTCAAATAAAGTAATCATGTCTACCTAGTACTACATGTTTGCCATCAATCCTAATGTGTTTCAAAATATTGGATATGCTGTCGTATTAATTAGACCCTTTGTGCCAACGCTCAGTTATTATATGGGCATATAACATTCTTTTTAGTTTTCAAATAAAGTAATCATGTCTACCTAGTACTACATGTTTGCCATCAATCCTAATGTGTTTCAAAATATTGGATATGCTGTCGTATTAATTATACCCTTTGTGGCAACGCTCAGTTATTATATGGGCATATAACATTCTTTTAGTTTTCAAATAAAGTAATCATGTCTACCTAGTACTACATGTTTGCCATCAATCCTAATGTGTTTCAAAATATTGGATATGCTGTCGTATTAATTAGACCCTTTGTGGCAACGCTCAGTTATTATATGGGCATATAACATTCTTTTAGTTTTCAAATAAAGTAATCATGTCTACCTAGTACTACATGTTTGCCATCAATCCTAATGTGTTTCAAAATATTGGATATGCTGTCGTATTAATTAGACCCTTTGTGGCAACGCTCAGTTATTATATGGGCATATAACATTCTTTTAATTTTCAAATAAAGTAATCATGTCTACCTAGTACTACATGTTTGCCATCAATCCTAATGTGTTTCAAAATATTGGATATGCTGTCGTATTAATTAGACCCTTTGTGGCAACGCTCAGTTATTATATGGGCATATAACATTCTTTTATTTTCAAATAAAGTAATCATGTCTACCTAGTACTACATGTTTGCCATCAATCCTAATGTGTTTCAAAATATTGGATATGCTGTCGTATTGATTAGACCCTTTGTGCCAACGCCCAGTTATTATATGGGCATATAACATTCTTTTAGTTTTCAAATAAAGTAATCATGTCTACCTAGTACTACATGTTTGCCATCAATCCTAATGTGTTTCAAAATATTGGATATGCTGTCGTATTGAGTAGACCCTTTGTGCCAACGCCCAGTTATTATATGGGCATATAACATTCTTTTAGTTTTCAAATAAAGTAATCATGTCTACCTAGTACTACATGTTTGCCATCAATCCTAATGTGTTTCAAAATATTGGATATGCTGTCGTATTAATTAGACCCTTTGTGGCAACGCTCAGTTATTATATGGGCATATAACATTCTTTTAGTTTTCAAATAAAGTAATCATGTCTACCTAGTACTACATGTTTGCCATCAATCCTAATGTGTTTCAAAATATTGGATATGCTGTCGTATTAATTAGACCCTTTGTGGCAACGCTCAGTTATTATATGGGCATATAACATTCTTTTAGTTTTCAAATAAAGTAATCATGTCTACCTAGTACTACATGTTTGCCATCAATCCTAATGTGTTTCAAAATATTGGATATGCTGTCGTATTAATTAGACCCTTTGTGGCAACGCTCAGTTATTATATGGGCATATAACATTCTTTTAGTTTTCAAATAAAGTAATCATGTCTACCTAGTACTACATGTTTGCCATCAATCCTAATGTGTTTCAAAATATTGGATATGCTGTCGTATTGAGTAGACCCTTTGTGCCAACGCTCAGTTATTATATGGGCATATAACATTCTTTTAATTTTCAACTAAAGTAATCATGTCTACCTAGTACTACATGTTTGCCATCAATCCTAATGTGTTTCAAAATATTGGATATGCTGTCGTATTAATTAGACCCTTTGTGCCAACGCTCAGTTATTATATGGGCATATAACATTCTTTTAGTTTTCAAATAAAGTAATCATGTCTACCTAGTACTACATGTTTGCCATCAATCCTAATGTGTTTCAAAATATTGGATATGCTGTCGTATTAATTATAACCTTTGTGGCAACGCTCAGTTATTATATGGGCATATAACATTCTTTTAATTTTCAAATAAAGTAATCATGTCTACCTAGTACTACATGTTTGCCATCAATCCTAATGTGTTTCAAAATATTGGATATGCTGTCGTATTGAGTAGACCCTTTGTGCCAACGCTCAGTTATTATATGGGCATATAACATTCTTTTAATTTTCAACTAAAGTAATCATGTCTACCTAGTACTACATGTTTGCCATCAATCCTAATGTGTTTCAAAATATTGGATATGCTGTCGTATTAATTAGACCCTTTGTGGCAACGCTCAGTTATTATATGGGCATATAACATTCTTTTAATTTTCAAATAAAGTAATCATGTCTACCTAGTACTACATGTTTGCCATCAATCCTAATGTGTTTCAAAATATTGGATATGCTGTCGTATTAATATAGACCCTTTGTGGCAACGCTCAGTTATTATATGGGCATATAACATTCTTTTAGTTTTCAAATAAAGTAATCATGTCTACCTAGTACTACATGTTTGCCATCAATCCTAATGTGTTTCAAAATATTGGATATGCTGTCGTATTAATTAGACCCTTTGTGGCAACGCTCAGTTATTATATGGGCATATAACATTCTTTTAATTTTCAACTAAAGTAATCATGTCTACCTAGTACTACATGTTTGCCATCAATCCTAATGTGTTTCAAAATATTGGATATGCTGTCGTATTAATTAGACCCTTTGTGGCAACGCTCAGTTATTATATGGGCATATAACATTCTTTTAGTTTTCAAATAAAGTAATCATGTCTACCTAGTACTACATGTTTGCCATCAATCCTAATGTGTTTCAAAATATTGGATATGCTGTCGTATTGAGTAGACCCTTTGTGCCAACGCCCAGTTATTATATGGGCATATAACATTCTTTTTATTTTCAAATAAAGTAATCATGTCTACCTAGTACTACATGTTTGCCATCAATCCTAATGTGTTTCAAAATATTGGATATGCTGTCGTATTAATTATAACCTTTGTGGCAACGCTCAGTTATTATATGGGCATATAACATTCTTTTAGTTTTCAAATAAAGTAATCATGTCTACCTAGTACTACATGTTTGCCATCAATCCTAATGTGTTTCAAAATATTGGATATGCTGTCGTATTGAGTAGACCCTTTGTGCCAACGCTCAGTTATTATATGGGCATATAACATTCTTTTAATTTTCAACTAAAGTAATCATGTCTACCTAGTACTACATGTTTGCCATCAATCCTAATGTGTTTCAAAATATTGGATATGCTGTCGTATTAATTATAACCTTTGTGGCAACGCTCAGTTATTATATGGGCATATAACATTCTTTTAGTTTTCAAATAAAGTAATCATGTCTACCTAGTACTACATGTTTGCCATCAATCCTAATGTGTTTCAAAATATTGGATATGCTGTCGTATTAATTAGACCCTTTGTGCCAACGCTCAGTTATTATATGGGCATATAACATTCTTTTAGTTTTCAACTAAAGTAATCATGTCTACCTAGTACTACATGTTTGCCATCAATCCTAATGTGTTTCAAAATATTGGATATGCTGTCGTATTAATTAGACCCTTTGTGCCAACGCTCAGTTATTATATGGGCATATAACATTCTTTTAGTTTTCAAATAAAGTAATCATGTCTACCTAGTACTACATGTTTGCCATCAATCCTAATGTGTTTCAAAATATTGGATATGCTGTCGTATTAATTAGACCCTTTGTGCCAACGCCCAGTTATTATATGGGCATATAACATTCTTTTAGTTTTCAAATAAAGTAATCATGTCTACCTAGTACTACATGTTTGCCATCAATCCTAATGTGTTTCAAAATATTGGATATGCTGTCGTATTAATTAGACCCTTTGTGGCAACGCTCAGTTATTATATGGGCATATAACATTCTTTTAATTTTCAAATAAAGTAATCATGTCTACCTAGTACTACATGTTTGCCATCAATCCTAATGTGTTTCAAAATATTGGATATGCTGTCGTATTGAGTAGACCCTTTGTGCCAACGCCCAGTTATTATATGGGCATATAACATTCTTTTAGTTTTCAAATAAAGTAATCATGTCTACCTAGTACTACATGTTTGCCATCAATCCTAATGTGTTTCAAAATATTGGATATGCTGTCGTATTAATTAGACCCTTTGTGGCAACGCTCAGTTATTATATGGGCATATAACATTCTTTTAATTTTCAACTAAAGTAATCATGTCTACCTAGTACTACATGTTTGCCATCAATCCTAATGTGTTTCAAAATATTGGATATGCTGTCGTATTAATTAGACCCTTTGTGGCAACGCTCAGTTATTATATGGGCATATAACATTCTTTTAATTTTCAAATAAAGTAATCATGTCTACCTAGTACTACATGTTTGCCATCAATCCTAATGTGTTTCAAAATATTGGATATGCTGTCGTATTAATTAGACCCTTTGTGGCAACGCTCAGTTATTATATGGGCATATAACATTCTTTTAGTTTTCAAATAAAGTAATCATGTCTACCTAGTACTACATGTTTGCCATCAATCCTAATGTGTTTCAAAATATTGGATATGCTGTCGTATTAATTAGACCCTTTGTGGCAACGCTCAGTTATTATATGGGCATATAACATTCTTTTAGTTTTCAAATAAAGTAATCATGTCTACCTAGTACTACATGTTTGCCATCAATCCTAATGTGTTTCAAAATATTGGATATGCTGTCGTATTAATTAGACCCTTTGTGGCAACGCTCAGTTATTATATGGGCATATAACATTCTTTTTTAGTTTTCAAATAAAGTAATCATGTCTACCTAGTACTACATGTTTGCCATCAATCCTAATGTGTTTCAAAATATTGGATATGCTGTCGTATTAATTAGACCCTTTGTGGCAACGCTCAGTTATTATATGGGCATATAACATTCTTTTAGTTTTCAAATAAAGTAATCATGTCTACCTAGTACTACATGTTTGCCATCAATCCTAATGTGTTTCAAAATATTGGATATGCTGTCGTATTAATTAGACCCTTTGTGCCAACGCTCAGTTATTATATGGGCATATAACATTCTTTTAATTTTCAAATAAAGTAATCATGTCTACCTAGTACTACATGTTTGCCATCAATCCTAATGTGTTTCAAAATATTGGATATGCTGTCGTATTAATTATAACCTTTGTGGCAACGCTCAGTTATTATATGGGCATATAACATTCTTTTAGTTTTCAAATAAAGTAATCATGTCTACCTAGTACTACATGTTTGCCATCAATCCTAATGTGTTTCAAAATATTGGATATGCTGTCGTATTGAGTAGACCCTTTGTGCCAACGCCCAGTTATTATATGGGCATATAACATTCTTTTAGTTTTCAACTAAAGTAATCATGTCTACCTAGTACTACATGTTTGCCATCAATCCTAATGTGTTTCAAAATATTGGATATGCTGTCGTATTAATTAGACCCTTTGTGCCAACGCCCAGTTATTATATGGGCATATAACATTCTTTTAGTTTTCAAATAAAGTAATCATGTCTACCTAGTACTACATGTTTGCCATCAATCCTAATGTGTTTCAAAATATTGGATATGCTGTCGTATTGATTAGACCCTTTGTGCCAACGCTCAGTTATTATATGGGCATATAACATTCTTTTAGTTTTCAAATAAAGTAATCATGTCTACCTAGTACTACATGTTTGCCATCAATCCTAATGTGTTTCAAAATATTGGATATGCTGTCGTATTAATTATAACCTTTGTGGCAACGCTCAGTTATTATATGGGCATATAACATTCTTTTAGTTTTCAAATAAAGTAATCATGTCTACCTAGTACTACATGTTTGCCATCAATCCTAATGTGTTTCAAAATATTGGATATGCTGTCGTATTGAGTAGACCCTTTGTGCCAATGCCCAGTTATTATATGGGCATATAACATTCTTTTAGTTTTCAAATAAAGTAATCATGTCTACCTAGTACTACATGTTTGCCATCAATCCTAATGTGTTTCAAAATATTGGATATGCTGTCGTATTAATTAGACCCTTTGTGGCAACGCTCAGTTATTATATGGGCATATAACATTCTTTTTAGTTTTCAAATAAAGTAATCATGTCTACCTAGTACTACATGTTTGCCATCAATCCTAATGTGTTTCAAAATATTGGATATGCTGTCGTATTGAGTAGACCCTTTGTGCCAACGCTCAGTTATTATATGGGCATATAACATTCTTTTAATTTTCAACTAAAGTAATCATGTCTACCTAGTACTACATGTTTGCCATCAATCCTAATGTGTTTCAAAATATTGGATATGCTGTCGTATTAATTAGACCCTTTGTGGCAACGCTCAGTTATTATATGGGCATATAACATTCTTTTAGTTTTCAAATAAAGTAATCATGTCTACCTAGTACTACATGTTTGCCATCAATCCTAATGTGTTTCAAAATATTGGATATGCTGTCGTATTAATTAGACCCTTTGTGCCAACGCTCAGTTATTATATGGGCATATAACATTCTTTTAGTTTTCAAATAAAGTAATCATGTCTACCTAGTACTACATGTTTGCCATCAATCCTAATGTGTTTCAAAATATTGGATATGCTGTCGTATTAATTAGACCCTTTGTGGCAACGCTCAGTTATTATATGGGCATATAACATTCTTTTAGTTTTCAAATAAAGTAATCATGTCTACCTAGTACTACATGTTTGCCATCAATCCTAATGTGTTTCAAAATATTGGATATGCTGTCGTATTGATTAGACCCTTTGTGCCAATGCCCAGTTATTATATGGGCATATAACATTCTTTTAATTTTCAAATAAAGTAATCATGTCTACCTAGTACTACATGTTTGCCATCAATCCTAATGTGTTTCAAAATATTGGATATGCTGTCGTATTAATTAGACCCTTTGTGGCAACGCTCAGTTATTATATGGGCATATAACATCCTTTTAGTTTTCAAATAAAGTAATCATGTCTACCTAGTACTACATGTTTGCCATCAATCCTAATGTGTTTCAAAATATTGGATATGCTGTCGTATTGAGTAGACCCTTTGTGCCAACGCTCAGTTATTATATGGGCATATAACATTCTTTTAGTTTTCAAATAAAGTAATCATGTCTACCTAGTACTACATGTTTGCCATCAATCCTAATGTGTTTCAAAATATTGGATATGCTGTCGTATTAATTAGACCCTTTGTGGCAACGCTCAGTTATTATATGGGCATATAACATTCTTTTTATTTTCAAATAAAGTAATCATGTCTACCTAGTACTACATGTTTGCCATCAATCCTAATGTGTTTCAAAATATTGGATATGCTGTCGTATTGAGTAGACCCTTTGTGCCAACGCTCAGTTATTATATGGGCATATAACATTCTTTTAGTTTTCAAATAAAGTAATCATGTCTACCTAGTACTACATGTTTGCCATCAATCCTAATGTGTTTCAAAATATTGGATATGCTGTCGTATTAATTAGACCCTTTGTGGCAACGCTCAGTTATTATATGGGCATATAACATTCTTTTTAGTTTTCAAATAAAGTAATCATGTCTACCTAGTACTACATGTTTGCCATCAATCCTAATGTGTTTCAAAATATTGGATATGCTGTCGTATTAATTAGACCCTTTGTGGCAACGCTCAGTTATTATATGGGCATATAACATTCTTTTAGTTTTCAAATAAAGTAATCATGTCTACCTAGTACTACATGTTTGCCATCAATCCTAATGTGTTTCAAAATATTGGATATGCTGTCGTATTAATTAGACCCTTTGTGGCAACGCTCAGTTATTATATGGGCATATAACATTCTTTTAATTTTCAACTAAAGTAATCATGTCTACCTAGTACTACATGTTTGCCATCAATCCTAATGTGTTTCAAAATATTGGATATGCTGTCGTATTAATTAGACCCTTTGTGGCAACGCTCAGTTATTATATGGGCATATAACATTCTTTTAGTTTTCAAATAAAGTAATCATGTCTACCTAGTACTACATGTTTGCCATCAATCCTAATGTGTTTCAAAATATTGGATATGCTGTCGTATTGAGTAGACCCTTTGTGCCAACGCTCAGTTATTATATGGGCATATAACATTCTTTTAATTTTCAACTAAAGTAATCATGTCTACCTAGTACTACATGTTTGCCATCAATCCTAATGTGTTTCAAAATATTGGATATGCTGTCGTATTAATTATAACCTTTGTGGCAACGCTCAGTTATTATATGGGCAAATAACATTCTTTAAATTTTCAACTAAAGTAATCATGTCTACCTAGTACTACATGTTTGCCATCAATCCTAATGTGTTTCAAAATATTGGATATGCTGTCGTATTGAGTAGACCCTTTGTGCCAATGCCCAGTTATTATATGGGCATATAACATTCTTTTAGTTTTCAAATAAAGTAATCATGTCTACCTAGTACTACATGTTTGCCATCAATCCTAATGTGTTTCAAAATATTGGATATGCTGTCGTATTAATTAGACCCTTTGTGGCAACGCTCAGTTATTATATGGGCATATAACATTCTTTTAATTTTCAACTAAAGTAATCATGTCTACCTAGTACTACATGTTTGCCATCAATCCTAATGTGTTTCAAAATATTGGATATGCTGTCGTATTGAGTAGACCCTTTGTGCCAACGCTCAGTTATTATATGGGCATATAACATTCTTTTAGTTTTCAACTAAAGTAATCATGTCTACCTAGTACTACATGTTTGCCATCAATCCTAATGTGTTTCAAAATATTGGATATGCTGTCGTATTAATTAGACCCTTTGTGGCAACGCTCAGTTATTATATGGGCATATAACATTCTTTTAGTTTTCAACTAAAGTAATCATGTCTACCTAGTACTACATGTTTGCCATCAATCCTAATGTGTTTCAAAATATTGGATATGCTGTCGTATTAATTAGACCCTTTGTGGCAACGCTCAGTTATTATATGGGCATATAACATTCTTTTAATTTTCAAATAAAGTAATCATGTCTACCTAGTACTACATGTTTGCCATCAATCCTAATGTGTTTCAAAATATTGGATATGCTGTCGTATTAATTAGAACCTTTGTGGCAACGCTCAGTTATTATATGGGCATATAACATTCTTTTAATTTTCAAATAAAGTAATCATGTCTACCTAGTACTACATGTTTGCCATCAATCCTAATGTGTTTCAAAATATTGGATATGCTGTCGTATTAATTAGACCCTTTGTGGCAACGCTCAGTTATTATATGGGCATATAACATTCTTTTAATTTTCAAATAAAGTAATCATGTCTACCTAGTACTACATGTTTGCCATCAATCCTAATGTGTTTCAAAATATTGGATATGCTGTCGTATTAATTATAACCTTTGTGGCAACGCTCAGTTATTATATGGGCATATAACATTCTTTTAATTTTCAACTAAAGTAATCATGTCTACCTAGTACTACATGTTTGCCATCAATCCTAATGTGTTTCAAAATATTGGATATGCTGTCGTATTGAGTAGACCCTTTGTGCCAACGCTCAGTTATTATATGGGCATATAACATTCTTTTAATTTTCAACTAAAGTAATCATGTCTACCTAGTACTACATGTTTGCCATCAATCCTAATGTGTTTCAAAATATTGGATATGCTGTCGTATTAATTATAACCTTTGTGGCAACGCTCAGTTATTATATGGGCATATAACATTCTTTTAGTTTTCAACTAAAGTAATCATGTCTACCTAGTACTACATGTTTGCCATCAATCCTAATGTGTTTCAAAATATTGGATATGCTGTCGTATTAATTATAACCTTTGTGGCAACGCTCAGTTATTATATGGGCATATAACATTCTTTTAATTTTCAAATAAAGTAATCATGTCTACCTAGTACTACATGTTTGCCATCAATCCTAATGTGTTTCAAAATATTGGATATGCTGTCGTATTAATTAGACCCTTTGTGGCAACGCTCAGTTATTATATGGGCATATAACATTCTTTTAATTTTCAAATAAAGTAATCATGTCTACCTACTACTACATGTTTGCCATCAATCCTAATGTGTTTCAAAATATTGGATATGCTGTCGTATTGAGTAGACCCTTTGTGCCAATGCCCAGTTATTATATGGGCATATAACATTCTTTTAGTTTTCAAATAAAGTAATCATGTCTACCTAGTACTACATGTTTGCCATCAATCCTAATGTGTTTCAAAATATTGGATATGCTGTCGTATTGAGTAGACCCTTTGTGCCAACGCCCAGTTATTATATGGGCATATAACATTCTTTTAGTTTTCAAATAAAGTAATCATGTCTACCTAGTACTACATGTTTGCCATCAATCCTAATGTGTTTCAAAATATTGGATATGCTGTCGTATTGAGTAGACCCTTTGTGCCAACGCCCAGTTATTATATGGGCATATAACATTCTTTTAATTTTCAACTAAAGTAATCATGTCTACCTAGTACTACATGTTTGCCATCAATCCTAATGTGTTTCAAAATATTGGATATGCTGTCGTATTAATTAGACCCTTTGTGGCAACGCTCAGTTATTATATGGGCATATAACATTCTTTTAGTTTTCAAATAAAGTAATCATGTCTACCTAGTACTACATGTTTGCCATCAATCCTAATGTGTTTCAAAATATTGGATATGCTGTCGTATTGAGTAGACCCTTTGTGCCAACGCTCAGTTATTATATGGGCATATAACATTCTTTTAATTTTCAACTAAAGTAATCATGTCTACCTAGTACTACATGTTTGCCATCAATCCTAATGTGTTTCAAAATATTGGATATGCTGTCGTATTAATTAGACCCTTTGTGCCAATGCCCAGTTATTATATGGGCATATAACATTCTTTTAGTTTTCAAATAAAGTAATCATGTCTACCTAGTACTACATGTTTGCCATCAATCCTAATGTGTTTCAAAATATTGGATATGCTGTCGTATTGAATTAGACCCTTTGTGCCAACGCCCAGTTATTATATGGGCATATAACATTCTTTTTAATTTTCAAATAAAGTAATCATGTCTACCTAGTACTACATGTTTGCCATCAATCCTAATGTGTTTCAAAATATTGGATATGCTGTCGTATTAATTAGACCCTTTGTGGCAACGCTCAGTTATTATATGGGCATATAACATTCTTTTAGTTTTCAAATAAAGTAATCATGTCTACCTAGTACTACATGTTTGCCATCAATCCTAATGTGTTTCAAAATATTGGATATGCTGTCGTATTGAGTAGACCCTTTGTGCCAATGCCCAGTTATTATATGGGCATATAACATTCTTTTAGTTTTCAACTAAAGTAATCATGTCTACCTAGTACTACATGTTTGCCATCAATCCTAATGTGTTTCAAAATATTGGATATGCTGTCGTATTGATTAGACCCTTTGTGCCAATGCCCAGTTATTATATGGGCATATAACATTCTTTTAGTTTTCAAATAAAGTAATCATGTCTACCTAGTACTACATGTTTGCCATCAATCCTAATGTGTTTCAAAATATTGGATATGCTGTCGTATTAATTAGACCCTTTGTGCCAACGCTCAGTTATTATATGGGCATATAACATTCTTTTAGTTTTCAAATAAAGTAATCATGTCTACCTAGTACTACATGTTTGCCATCAATCCTAATGTGTTTCAAAATATTGGATATGCTGTCGTATTAATTAGACCCTTTGTGCCAACGCTCAGTTATTATATGGGCATATAACATTCTTTTAATTTTCAAATAAAGTAATCATGTCTACCTAGTACTACATGTTTGCCATCAATCCTAATGTGTTTCAAAATATTGGATATGCTGTCGTATTAATTATAACCTTTGTGGCAACGCTCAGTTATTATATGGGCATATAACATTCTTTTAGTTTTCAAATAAAGTAATCATGTCTACCTAGTACTACATGTTTGCCATCAATCCTAATGTGTTTCAAAATATTGGATATGCTGTCGTATTAATTAGACCCTTTGTGGCAACGCTCAGTTATTATATGGGCATATAACATCCTTTTAGTTTTCAAATAAAGTAATCATGTCTACCTAGTACTACATGTTTGCCATCAATCCTAATGTGTTTCAAAATATTGGATATGCTGTCGTATTGAGTAGACCCTTTGTGCCAACGCTCAGTTATTATATGGGCATATAACATTCTTTTAATTTTCAAATAAAGTAATCATGTCTACCTACTACTACATGTTTGCCATCAATCCTAATGTGTTTCAAAATATTGGATATGCTGTCGTATTAATTATAACCTTTGTGGCAACGCTCAGTTATTATATGGGCATATAACATTCTAGTACTACATGTTTGCCATCAATCCTAATGTGTTTCAAAATATTGGATATGCTGTCGTATTGAGTAGACCCTTTGTGCCAATGCCCAGTTATTATATGGGCATATAACATTCTTTTAATTTTCAACTAAAGTAATCATGTCTACCTAGTACTACATGTTTGCCATCAATCCTAATGTGTTTCAAAATATTGGATATGCTGTCGTATTAATTATAACCTTTGTGCCAACGCTCAGTTATTATATGGGCATATAACATTCTTTTAATTTTCAACTAAAGTAATCATGTCTACCTAGTACTACATGTTTGCCATCAATCCTAATGTGTTTCAAAATATTGGATATGCTGTCGTATTGAGTAGACCCTTTGTGCCAATGCCCAGTTATTATATGGGCATATAACATTCTTTTAGTTTTCAACTAAAGTAATCATGTCTACCTAGTACTACATGTTTGCCATCAATCCTAATGTGTTTCAAAATATTGGATATGCTGTCGTATTAATTAGACCCTTTGTGCCAACGCTCACTTATTATATGGGCATATAAAATTCTTTTAGTTTTCAAATAAAGTAATCATGTCTACCTAGTACTACATGTTTGCCATCAATCCTAATGTGTTTCAAAATATTGGATATGCTGTCGTATTAATTAGACCCTTTGTGCCAACGCTCAGTTATTATATGGGCATATAACATTCTTTTAGTTTTCAAATAAAGTAATCATGTCTACCTAGTACTACATGTTTGCCATCAATCCTAATGTGTTTCAAAATATTGGATATGCTGTCGTATTAATTAGACCCTTTGTGGCAACGCTCAGTTATTATATGGGCATATAACATTCTTTTAGTTTTCAAATAAAGTAATCATGTCTACCTAGTACTACATGTTTGCCATCAATCCTAATGTGTTTCAAAATATTGGATATGCTGTCGTATTAATTAGACCCTTTGTGGCAACGCTCAGTTATTATATGGGCATATAACATTCTTTTAATTTTCAAATAAAGTAATCATGTCTACCTAGTACTACATGTTTGCCATCAATCCTAATGTGTTTCAAAATATTGGATATGCTGTCGTATTAATTATAACCTTTGTGCCAACGCTCAGTTATTATATGGGCATATAACATTCTTTTAGTTTTCAAATAAAGTAATCATGTCTACCTAGTACTACATGTTTGCCATCAATCCTAATGTGTTTCAAAATATTGGATATGCTGTCGTATTAATTAGACCCTTTGTGGCAACGCTCAGTTATTATATGGGCATATAACATTCTTTTTAATTTTCAAATAAAGTAATCATGTCTACCTAGTACTACATGTTTGCCATCAATCCTAATGTGTTTCAAAATATTGGATATGCTGTCGTATTAATTTGTAGACCCTTTGTGCCAACGCTCAGTTATTATATGGGCATATAACATTCTTTTAGTTTTCAAATAAAGTAATCATGTCTACCTAGTACTACATGTTTGCCATCAATCCTAATGTGTTTCAAAATATTGGATATGCTGTCGTATTAATTAGACCCTTTGTGCCAACGCTCAGTTATTATATGGGCATATAACATTCTTTTAATTTTCAAATAAAGTAATCATGTCTACCTACTACTACATGTTTGCCATCAATCCTAATGTGTTTCAAAATATTGGATATGCTGTCGTATTAATTATAACCTTTGTGGCAACGCTCAGTTATTATATGGGCATATAACATTCTTTTAGTTTTCAAATAAAGTAATCATGTCTACCTAGTACTACATGTTTGCCATCAATCCTAATGTGTTTCAAAATATTGGATATGCTGCCGTATTATTTATAACCTTTGTGCCAACGCTCAGTTATTATATGGGCATATAACATTCTTTTAGTTTTCAAATAAAGTAATCATGTCTACCTACTACTACATGTTTGCCATCAATCCTAATGTGTTTCAAAATATTGGATATGCTGCCGTATTATTGAGTAGACCCTTTGTGCCAACGCTCAGTTATTATATGGGCATATAACATTCTTTTAGTTTTCAAATAAAGTAATCATGTCTACCTAGTACTACATGTTTGCCATCAATCCTAATGTGTTTCAAAATATTGGATATGCTGCCGTATTATTTATAACCTTTGTGCCAACGCTCAGTTATTATATGGGCATATAACATTCTTTTAGTTTTCAAATAAAGTAATCATGTCTACCTAGTACTACATGTTTGCCATCAATCCTAATGTGTTTCAAAATATTGGATATGCTGTCGTATTGATTAGACCCTTTGTGCCAATGCCCAGTTATTATATGGGCATATAACATTCTTTTAGTTTTCAAATAAAGTAATCATGTCTACCTAGTACTACATGTTTGCCATCAATCCTAATGTGTTTCAAAATATTGGATATGCTGCCGTATTAATTAGACCCTTTGTGCCAACGCTCAGTTATTATATGGGCATATAACATTCTTTTATATTTCAAATAAAGTAATCATATTTACCTACTACTACATGTTTGCCATCAATCCTAATGTGTTTCAAAATATTGGATATGCTGCCGTATTATTTATAACCTTTGTGCCAACGCTCAGTTATTATATGGGCATATAACATTCTTTTATATTTCAAATAAAGTAATCATGTCTACCTAGTACTACATGTTTGCCATCAATCCTAATGTGTTTCAAAATATTGGATATGCTGCCGTATTATTTATAACCTTTGTGCCAACGCTCAGTTATTATATGGGCATATAACATTCTTTTATATTTCAAATAAAGTAATCATGTCTACCTACTACTACATGTTTGCCATCAATCCTAATGTGTTTCAAAATATTGGATATGCTGCCGTATTATTTATAACCTTTGTGCCAACGCTCAGTTATTATATGGGCATATAACATTCTTTTAGTTTTCAAATAAAGTAATCATGTCTACCTAGTACTACATGTTTGCCATCAATCCTAATGTGTTTCAAAATATTGGATATGCTGTCGTATTAATTAGACCCTTTGTGCCAATGCCCAGTTATTATATGGGCATATAACATTCTTTTAGTTTTCAAATAAAGTAATCATGTCTACCTAGTACTACATGTTTGCCATCAATCCTAATGTGTTTCAAAATATTGGATATGCTGCCGTATTATTTATAACCTTTGTGCCAACGCTCAGTTATTATATGGGCATATAACATTCTTTTAGTTTTCAAATAAAGTAATCATGTCTACCTAGTACTACATGTTTGCCATCAATCCTAATGTGTTTCAAAATATTGGATATGCTGCCGTATTATTTATAACCTTTGTGCCAACGCTCAGTTATTATATGGGCATATAACATTCTTTTAATTTTCAACTAAAGTAATCATGTCTACCTAGTACTACATGTTTGCCATCAATCCTAATGTGTTTCAAAATATTGGATATGCTGTCGTATTAATTAGACCCTTTGTGCCAATGCCCAGTTATTATATGGGCATATAACATTCTTTTAGTTTTCAAATAAAGTAATCATGTCTACCTAGTACTACATGTTTGCCATCAATCCTAATGTGTTTCAAAATATTGGATATGCTGTCGTATTAATTAGACCCTTTGTGCCAACGCTCAGTTATTATATGGGCATATAACATTCTTTTATATTTCAAATAAAGTAATCATATTTACCTACTACTACATGTTTGCCATCAATCCTAATGTGTTTCAAAATATTGGATATGCTGCCGTATTATTTATAATCTTTGTGCCAACGCTCAGTTATTATATGGGCATATAACATTCTTTTAATTTTCAACTAAAGTAATCATATTAACCTACTACTACATGTTTGCCATCAATCCTAATGTGTTTCAAAATATTGGATATGCTGCCGTATTATTTATAACCTTTGTGCCAACGCTCAGTTATTATATGGGCATATAACATTCTTTTATATTTCAAATAAAGTAATCATGTCTACCTAGTACTACATGTTTGCCATCAATCCTAATGTGTTTCAAAATATTGGATATGCTGCCGTATTATTTATAACCTTTGTGCCAACGCTCAGTTATTATATGGGCATATAACATTCTTTTATATTTCAAATAAAGTAATCATATTTACCTACTACTACATGTTTGCCATCAATCCTAATGTGTTTCAAAATATTGGATATGCTGTCGTATTGATTAGACCCTTTGTGCCAATGCCCAGTTATTATATGGGCATATAACATTCTTTTAATTTTCAACTAAAGTAATCATGTCTACCTAGTACTACATGTTTGCCATCAATCCTAATGTGTTTCAAAATATTGGATATGCTGCCGTATTATTTATAACCTTTGTGCCAACGCTCAGTTATTATATGGGCATATAACATTCTTTTAGTTTTCAAATAAAGTAATCATGTCTACCTAGTACTACATGTTTGCCATCAATCCTAATGTGTTTCAAAATATTGGATATGCTGTCGTATTGAGTAGACCCTTTGTGCCAATGCCCAGTTATTATATGGGCATATAACATTCTTTTATATTTCAAATAAAGTAATCATATTTACCTACTACTACATGTTTGCCATCAATCCTAATGTGTTTCAAAATATTGGATATGCTGCCGTATTATTTATAACCTTTGTGCCAACGCTCAGTTATTATATGGGCATATAACATTCTTTTATATTTCAAATAAAGTAATCATATTTACCTACTACTACATGTTTGCCATCAATCCTAATGTGTTTCAAAATATTGGATATGCTGTCGTATTGATTAGACCCTTTGTGCCAATGCCCAGTTATTATATGGGCATATAACATTCTTTTAGTTTTCAAATAAAGTAATCATGTCTACCTAGTACTACATGTTTGCCATCAATCCTAATGTGTTTCAAAATATTGGATATGCTGTCGTATTGATTAGACCCTTTGTGCCAATGCCCAGTTATTATATGAGCATATAACATTCTTTTAGTTTTCAAATAAAGTAATCATGTCTACCTAGTACTACATGTTTGCCATCAATCCTAATGTGTTTCAAAATATTGGATATGCTGTCGTATTAATTAGACACCTTTGTGCCAACGCTCAGTTATTATATGGGCATATAACATTCTTTTTAATTTTCAAATAAAGTAATCATATTTACCTACTACTACATGTTTGCCATCAATCCTAATGTGTTTCAAAATATTGGATATGCTGCCGTATTATTTATAACCTTTGTGCCAACGCCCAGTTATTATATGGGCATATAACATTCTTTTAGTTTTCAAATAAAGTAATCATGTCTACCTAGTACTACATGTTTGCCATCAATCCTAATGTGTTTCAAAATATTGGATATGCTGTCGTATTAATTAGACCCTTTGTGTCAACGCTCAGTTATTATATGGGCATATAACATTCTTTTATATTTCAAATAAAGTAATCATATTTACCTACTACTACATGTTTGCCATCAATCCTAATGTGTTTCAAAATATTGGATATGCTGCCGTATTATTTATAACCTTTGTGCCAACGCTCAGTTATTATATGGGCATATAACATTCTTTTATATTTCAAATAAAGTAATCATATTTACCTACTACTACATGTTTGCCATCAATCCTAATGTGTTTCAAAATATTGGATATGCTGTCGTATTAATTAGACCCTTTGTGTCAACGCTCAGTTATTATATGGGCATATAACATTCTTTTAGTTTTCAACTAAAGTAATCATGTCTACCTACATAGTACTACATGTTTGCCATCAATCCTAATGTGTTTCAAAATATTGGATATACTGTCGTATTGAGTAGACACCTCTGTGCCAATGCCCAGTTATTATATGGGCATATAACATTCTTTTATATTTCAAATAAAGTAATCATATTTACCTACTACTACATGTTTGCCATCAATCCTAATGTGTTTCAAAATATTGGATATGCTGTCGTATTGAGTAGACACCTCTGTGCCAACGTCCAGTTATTATATGGGCATATAACATTCTTTTAATTTTCAAATAAAGTAATCATGTTTACCTACTACTACATGTTTGCCATCAATCCTAATGTGTTTCAAAATATTGGATATGCTGCCGTATTATTTATAACCTTTGTGCCAACGCCCAGTTATTATATGGGCATATAACATTCTTTTAGTTTTCAAATAAAGTAATCATGTCTACCTAGTACTACATGTTTGCCATCAATCCTAATGTGTTTCAAAATATTGGATATGCTGTCGTATTGAGTAGACCCTTTGTGCCAATGCCCAGTTATTATATGGGCATATAACATTCTTTTATATTTCAAATAAAGTAATCATATTTACCTACTACTACATGTTTGCCATCAATCCTAATGTGTTTCAAAATATTGGATGTGCTGCCGTATTATTTATAACCTTTGTGCCAACGCTCAGTTATTATATGGGCATATAACATTCTTTTATATTTCAAATAAAGTAATCATATTTACCTACTACTACATGTTTGCCATCAATCCTAATGTGTTTCAAAATATTGGATATGCTGTCGTATTGAGTAGACCCTTTGTGCCAACGCCCAGTTATTATATGGGCATATAACATTCTTTTATATTTCAAATAAAGTAATCATATTTACCTACTACTACATGTTTGCCATCAATCCTAATGTGTTTCAAAATATTGGATGTGCTGCCGTATTATTTATAACCTTTGTGGCAACGCCCAGTTATTATATGGGCATATAACATTCTTTTATATTTCAAATAAAGTAATCATATTTACCTACTACTACATGTTTGCCATCAATCCTAATGTGTTTAAAAATATTGGATATGCTGTCGTATTATTTATAACCTTTGTGCCAATGCCCAGTTATTATATGGGCATATAACATTCTTTTATATTTTAAATAAAGTAATCATATTTACCTACTACTACATGTTTGCCATCAATCCTAATGTGTTTCAAAATATTGGATATGCTGTCGTATTAATTATAACCTTTGTGCCAATGCCCAGTTATTATATGGGCATATAACATTCTTTTAGTTTTCAAATAAAGTAATCATGTCTACCTAGTACTACATGTTTGCCATCAATCCTAATGTGTTTCAAAATATTGGATATGCTGTCGTATTGAGTAGACCCTTTGTGCCAATGCCCAGTTATTATATGGGCATATAACATTCTTTTAGTTTTCAAATAAAGTAATCATGTCTACCTAGTACTACATGTTTGCCATCAATCCTAATGTGTTTCAAAATATTGGATATGCTGTCGTATTAAGTAGACCCTTTGTGCCAATGCCCAGTTATTATATGGGCATATAACATTCTTTTAGTTTTCAAATAAAGTAATCATGTCTACCTAGTACTACATGTTTGCCATCAATCCTAATGTGTTTCAAAATATTGGATATGCTGTCGTATTGAGTAGACCCTTTGTGCCAACGCCCAGTTATTATATGGGCATATAACATTCTTTTATATTTCAAATAAAGTAATCATATTTACCTACTACTACATGTTTGCCATCAATCCTAATGTGTTTCAAAATATTGGATATGCTGCCGTATTATTTATAACCTTTGTGGCAACGCTCAGTTATTATATGGGCATATAACATTCTTTTAATTTTCAAATAAAGTAATCATGTCTACCTAGTACTACATGTTTGCCATCAATCCTAATGTGTTTCAAAATATTGGATATGCTGTCGTATTGAGTAGACACCTTTGTGCCAACGCTCAGTTATTATATGGGCATATAACATTCTTTTATATTTCAAATAAAGTAATCATATTTACCTACTACTACATGTTTGCCATCAATCCTAATGTGTTTCAAAATATTGGATATGCTGCCGTATTATTTATAACCTTTGTGGCAACGCTCAGTTATTATATGGGCATATAACATTCTTTTAATTTTCAAATAAAGTAATCATGTCTACCTAGTACTACATGTTTGCCATCAATCCTAATGTGTTTCAAAATATTGGATATGCTGTCGTATTGAGTAGACCCTTTGTGCCAACGCCCAGTTATTATATGGGCATATAACATTCTTTTAATTTTCAAATAAAGTAATCATGTCTACCTAGTACTACATGTTTGCCATCAATCCTAATGTGTTTCAAAATATTGGATATGCTGTCGTATTGAGTAGACCCTTTGTGCCAATGCCCAGTTATTATATGGGCATATAACATTCTTTTAGTTTTCAAATAAAGTAATCATGTCTACCTAGTACTACATGTTTGCCATCAATCCTAATGTGTTTCAAAATATTGGATATGCTGTCGTATTAATTATAACCTTTGTGCCAATGCCCAGTTATTATATGGGCATATAACATTCTTTTAGTTTTCAAATAAAGTAATCATGTCTACCTAGTACTACATGTTTGCCATCAATCCTAATGTGTTTCAAAATATTGGATATGCTGTCGTATTGAGTAGACCCTTTGTGCCAATGCCCAGTTATTATATGGGCATATAACATTCTTTTATATTTCAAATAAAGTAATCATATTTACCTACTACTACATGTTTGCCATCAATCCTAATGTGTTTCAAAATATTGGATATGCTGCCGTATTATTTATAACCTTTGTGCCAACGCTCAGTTATTATATGGGCATATAACATTCTTTTATATTTCAAATAAAGTAATCATATTTACCTACTACTACATGTTTGCCATCAATCCTAATGTGTTTCAAAATATTGGATATGCTGCCGTATTAGTTATACACCTTTGTGCCAACGCCCAGTTATTATATGGGCATATAACATTCTTTTAGTTTTCAAATAAAGTAATCATATTTACCTACTACTACATGTTTGCCATCAATCCTAATGTGTTTCAAAATATTGGATATGCTGCCGTATTATTTATAACCTTTGTGCCAACGCTCAGTTATTATATGGGCATATAACATTCTTTTAGTTTTCAAATAAAGTAATCATGTCTACCTACTACTACATGTTTGCCATCAATTCTAATGTGTTTCCAAATATTGGATGTGCTGCCGTATTATTTATAACCTTTGTGGCAACGCTCAGTTATTATATGGGCATATAACATTCTTTTAATTTTCAAATAAAGTAATCATGTCTACCTAGTACTACATGTTTGCCATCAATCCTAATGTGTTTCAAAATATTGGATATGCTGTCGTATTGATTAGACCCTTTGTGCCAATGCCCAGTTATTATATGGGCATATAACATTCTTTTATATTTCAAATAAAGTAATCATATTTACCTACTACTACATGTTTGCCATCAATCCTAATGTGTTTCAAAATATTGGATATGCTGCCGTATTATTTATAACCTTTGTGCCAACGCTCAGTTATTATATGGGCATATAACATTCTTTTAATTTTCAAATAAAGTAATCATGTCTACCTAGTACTACATGTTTGCCATCAATCCTAATGTGTTTCAAAATATTGGATATGCTGCCGTATTATTTATAACCTTTGTGCCAACGCTCAGTTATTATATGGGCATATAACATTCTTTTAGTTTTCAAATAAAGTAATCATGTCTACCTAGTACTACATGTTTGCCATCAATCCTAATGTGTTTCAAAATATTGGATGTGCTGTCGTATTGATTAGACCCTTTGTGCCAATGCCCAGTTATTATATGGGCATATAACATTCTTTTATATTTCAAATAAAGTAATCATATTAACCTACTACTACATGTTTGCCATCAATCCTAATGTGTTTCAAAATATTGGATGTGCTGCCGTATTATTTATAACCTTTGTGGCAACGCTCAGTTATTATATGGGCATATAACATTCTTTTAGTTTTCAAATAAAGTAATCATGTCTATCTAGTACTACATGTTTGCCATCAATCCTAATGTGTTTCGAAATATTGGATATGCTGTCGTATTGAGTAGACACCTTTGTGCCAACGCTCAGTTATTATATGGGCATATAACATTCTTTTATATTTCAAATAAAGTAATCATATTTACCTACTACTACATGTTTGCCATCAATCCTAATGTGTTTCAAAATATTGGATATGCTGCCGTATTATTTATAACCTTTGTGCCAACGCTCAGTTATTATATGGGCATATAACATTCTTTTATATTTCAAATAAAGTAATCATATTTACCTACTACTACATGTTTGCCATCAATCCTAATGTGTTTCAAAATATTGGATATGCTGTCGTATTGAGTAGACCCTTTGTGCCAATGCCCAGTTATTATATGGGCATATAACATTCTTTTAATTTTCAAATAAAGTAATCATGTCTACCTAGTACTACATGTTTGCCATCAATCCTAATGTGTTTCAAAATATTGGATATGCTGTCGTATTATTTATAACCTTTGTGCCAACGCTCAGTTATTATATGGGCATATAACATTCTTTTATATTTCAAATAAAGTAATCATATTTACCTACCTACATGTTTGCCATCAATCCTAATGTGTTTCAAAATATTGGATATGCTGTCGTATTGGGTAGACCCTTTGTGCCAATGCCCAGTTATTATATGGGCATATAACATTCTTTTAGTTTTCAAATAAAGTAATCATGTCTACCTAGTACTACATGTTTGCCATCAATCCTAATGTGTTTCAAAATATTGGATATGCTGTCGTATTGATTTAGACCCTTTGTGCCAACGCTCAGTTATTATATGGGCATATAACATTCTTTTAGTTTTCAAATAAAGTAATCATGTCTACCTAGTACTACATGTTTGCCATCAATCCTAATGTGTTTCAAAATATTGGATATGCTGTCGTATTGAGTAGACCCTTTGTGCCAATGCCCAGTTATTATATGGGCATATAACATTCTTTTAGTTTTCAAATAAAGTAATCATGTCTACCTAGTACTACATGTTTGCCATCAATCCTAATGTGTTTCAAAATATTGGATATGCTGTCGTATTGAGTAGACCCTTTGTGCCAATGCCCAGTTATTATATGGGCATATAACATTCTTTTAGTTTTCAAATAAAGTAATCATGTCTACCTAGTACTACATGTTTGCCATCAATCCTAATGTGTTTCAAAATATTGGATATGCTGTCGTATTGAGTAGACACCTTTGTGCCAACGCCCAGTTATTATATGGGCATATAACATTCTTTTAATTTTCAAATAAAGTAATCATGTCTACCTACTACTACATGTTTGCCATCAATTCTAATGTGTTTCCAAATATTGGATGTGCTGCCGTATTATTTATAACCTTTGTGGCAACGCTCAGTTATTATATGGGCATATAACATTCTTTTAATTTTCAACTAAAGTAATCATGTCTACCTACTACTACATGTTTGCCATCAATTCTAATGTGTTTCCAAATATTGGATGTGCTGCCGTATTATTTATAACCTTTGTGCCAACGCTCAGTTATTATATGGGCATATAACATTCTTTTAATTTTCAACTAAAGTAATCATGTCTAACTAGTACTACATGTTTGCCATCAATCCTAATGTGTTTCAAAATATTGGATATGCTGTCGTATTGAGTAGACCCTTTGTGCCAACGCCCAGTTATTATATGGGCATATAACATTCTTTTAATTTTCAACTAAAGTAATCATATTTACCTACTACTACATGTTTGCCATCAATCCTAATGTGTTTCAAAATATTGGATATGCTGCCGTATTATTTATAACCTTTGTGCCAACGCTCAGTTATTATATGGGCATATAACATTCTTTTATATTTCAAATAAAGTAATCATATTTACCTACTACTACATGTTTGCCATCAATCCTAATGTGTTTCAAAATATTGGATATGCTGTCGTATTGAGTAGACCCTTTGTGCCAACGCTCAGTTATTATATGGGCATATAACATTCTTTTAATTTTCAACTAAAGTAATCATGTCTACCTACTACTACATGTTTGCCATCAATCCTAATGTGTTTCAAAATATTGGATATGCTGCCGTATTATTTATAACCTTTGTGCCAACGCTCAGTTATTATATGGGCATATAACATTCTTTTAGTTTTCAAATAAAGTAATCATGTCTACCTAGTACTACATGTTTGCCATCAATCCTAATGTGTTTCAAAATATTGGATATGCTGTCGTATTGAGTAGACCCTTTGTGCCAACGCTCAGTTATTATATGGGCATATAACATTCTTTTATATTTCAAATAAAGTAATCATATTTACCTACTACTACATGTTTGCCATCAATCCTAATGTGTTTCAAAATATTGGATATGCTGCCGTATTATTTATAACCTTTGTGCCAACGCTCAGTTATTATATGGGCATATAACATTCTTTTAATTTTCAACTAAAGTAATCATGTCTACCTAGTACTACATGTTTGCCATCAATCCTAATGTGTTTCAAAATATTGGATATGCTGTCGTATTGAGTAGACCCTTTGTGCCAATGCCCAGTTATTATATGGGCATATAACATTCTTTTAGTTTTCAAATAAAGTAATCATGTCTACCTAGTACTACATGTTTGCCATCAATCCTAATGTGTTTCAAAATATTGGATATGCTGTCGTATTGAGTAGACCCTTTGTGCCAATGCCCAGTTATTATATGGGCATATAACATTCTTTTATATTTCAAATAAAGTAATCATATTTACCTACTACTACATGTTTGCCATCAATCCTAATGTGTTTCAAAATATTGGATGTGCTGCCGTATTATTTATAACCTTTGTGCCAACGCTCAGTTATTATATGGGCATATAACATTCTTTTAATTTTCAAATAAAGTAATCATGTCTACCTAGTACTACATGTTTGCCATCAATCCTAATGTGTTTCAAAATATTGGATATGCTGTCGTATTGATTAGACCCTTTGTGCCAATGCCCAGTTATTATATGGGCATATAACATTCTTTTTTAGTTTTCAACTAAAGTAATCATGTCTACCTAGTACTACATGTTTGCCATCAATCCTAATGTGTTTCAAAATATTGGATATGCTGTCGTATTGAGTAGACCCTTTGTGCCAATGCCCAGTTATTATATGGGCATATAACATTCTTTTATATTTCAAATAAAGTAATCATATTTACCTACTACTACATGTTTGCCATCAATCCTAATGTGTTTCAAAATATTGCATGTACTGTCGTATTGAGTAGACACCTCTGTGCCAACGTCCAGTTATTATATGAGCATATAACATTCTTTTAATTTTCAACTAAAGTAATCATGTCTACCTAGTACTACATGTTTGCCATCAATCCTAATGTGTTTCCAAATATTAGATGTGCTGCCGTATTATTTATAACCTTTGTGGCAACGCTCAGTTATTATATGGGCATATAACATTCTTTTAATTTTCAAATAAAGTAATCATGTCTACCTAGTACTACATGTTTGCCATCAATCCTAATGTGTTTCAAAATATTGGATATGCTGTCGTATTGAGTAGACCCTTTGTGCCAATGCCCAGTTATTATATGGGCATATAACATTCTTTTATATTTCAAATAAAGTAATCATATTTACCTACTACTACATGTTTGCCATCAATCCTAATGTGTTTCAAAATATTGGATATGCTGTCGTATTATTTATAACCTTTGTGCCAACGCCCAGTTGTTATATGGGCATATAACATTCTTTTAATTTTCAACTAAAGTAATCATGTCTACCTAGTACTACATGTTTGCCATCAATCCTAATGTGTTTCCAAATATTAGATGTGCTGCCGTATTATTTATAACCTTTGTGGCAACGCTCAGTTATTATATGGGCATATAACATTCTTTTATATTTCAAATAAAGTAATCATATTTACCTACTACTACATGTTTGCCATCAATCCTAATGTGTTTCAAAATATTGGATATGCTGTCGTATTGAGTAGACCCTTTGTGCCAACGCCCAGTTATTATATGGGCATATAACATTCTTTTAATTTTCAAATAAAGTAATCATATTTACCTACTACTACATGTTTGCCATCAATCCTAATGTGTTTCAAAATATTGGATGTGCTGCCGTATTATTTATAACCTTTGTGCCAACGCCCAGTTATTATATGGGCATATAACATTCTTTTAGTTTTCAAATAAAGTAATCATGTCTACCTAGTACTACATGTTTGCCATCAATCCTAATGTGTTTCAAAATATTGGATATGCTGTCGTATTGAGTAGACCCTTTGTGCCAATGCCCAGTTATTATATGGGCATATAACATTCTTTTATATTTCAAATAAAGTAATCATATTTACCTACTACTACATGTTTGCCATCAATCCTAATGTGTTTCCAAATATTAGATGTGCTGCCGTATTATTTATAACCTTTGTGGCAACGCTCAGTTATTATATGGGCATATAACATTCTTTTAATTTTCAACTAAAGTAATCATGTCTACCTAGTACTACATGTTTGCCATCAATCCTAATGTGTTTCAAAATATTGGATATGCTGTCGTATTGAGTAGACCCTTTGTGCCAATGCCCAGTTATTATATGGGCATATAACATTCTTTTAATTTTCAACTAAAGTAATCATGTCTACCTAGTACTACATGTTTGCCATCAATCCTAATGTGTTTCAAAATATTGGATATGCTGTCGTATTGAGTAGACCCTTTGTGCCAACGCCCAGTTATTATATGGGCATATAACATTCTTTTATATTTCAAATAAAGTAATCATATTTACCTACTACTACATGTTTGCCATCAATCCTAATGTGTTTCCAAATATTAGATGTGCTGCCGTATTATTTATAACCTTTGTGGCAACGCTCAGTTATTATATGGGCATATAACATTCTTTTAATTTTCAACTAAAGTAATCATGTCTACCTAGTACTACATGTTTGCCATCAATCCTAATGTGTTTCAAAATATTGGATATGCTGTCGTATTGAGTAGACCCTTTGTGCCAATGCCCAGTTATTATATGGGCATATAACATTCTTTTAATTTTCAAATAAAGTAATCATGTCTACCTAGTACTACATGTTTGCCATCAATCCTAATGTGTTTCAAAATATTGGATATGCTGTCGTATTATTTATAACCTTTGTGCCAATGCCCAGTTATTATATGGGCATATAACATTCTTTTATATTTTAAATAAAGTAATCATATTTACCTACTACTACATGTTTGCCATCAATCCTAATGTGTTTCAAAATATTGGATGTACTGTCGTATTGATTAGACACCTTTGTGCCAACGCCCAGTTATTATATGGGCATATAACATTCTTTTAATTTTCAACTAAAGTAATCATGTCTACCTAGTACTACATGTTTGCCATCAATCCTAATGTGTTTCCAAATATTAGATGTGCTGCCGTATTATTTATAACCTTTGTGGCAACGCTCAGTTATTATATGGGCATATAACATTCTTTTAATTTTCAAATAAAGTAATCATGTCTACCTAGTACTACATGTTTGCCATCAATCCTAATGTGTTTCAAAATATTGGATATGCTGTCGTATTGAGTAGACCCTTTGTGCCAATGCCCAGTTATTATATGGGCATATAACATTCTTTTATATTTCAAATAAAGTAATCATATTTACCTACTACTACATGTTTGCCATCAATCCTAATGTGTTTCAAAATATTGGATATAC
Organism: Drosophila insularis; assembly: GCA_018903935.1. Lineage (NCBI taxonomy): Eukaryota > Metazoa > Arthropoda > Insecta > Diptera > Drosophilidae > Drosophila > Drosophila insularis. Next base: position 110,602 of record JAEIFP010000556.1, read on the forward strand.
TGTCGTATTGATTAGACACCTTTGTGCCAACGCCCAGTTATTATATGGGCATATAACATTCTTTTAATTTTCAAATAAAGTAATCATGTCTACCTAGTACTACATGTTTGCCATCAATCCTAATGTGTTTCAAAATATTGGATGTGCTGCCGTATTATTTATAACCTTTGTGCCAACGCTCAGTTATTATATGGGCATATAACATTCTTTTAAATTTCAAATAAAGTAATCATATTTACCTACTACTACATGTTTGCCATCAATCCTAATGTGTTTCAAAATATTGGATATGCTGTCGTATTGAGTAGACCCTTTGTGCCAACGCCCAGTTATTATATGGGCATATAACATTCTTTTAATTTTCAACTAAAGTAATCATGTCTACCTACATAGTACTACATGTTTGCCATCAATCCTAATGTGTTTCAAAATATTGGATATGCTGTCGTATTGGGTAGACCCTTTGTGCCAATGCCCAGTTATTATATGGGCATATAACATTCTTTTATATTTCAAATAAAGTAATCATATTTACCTACTACTACATGTTTGCCATCAATCCTAATGTGTTTCAAAATATTGGATATGCTGTCGTATTGAGTAGACCCTTTGTGCCAATGCCCAGTTATTATATGGGCATATAACATTCTTTTAGTTTTCAAATAAAGTAATCATGTCTACCTAGTACTACATGTTTGCCATCAATCCTAATGTGTTTCAAAATATTGGATATGCTGTCGTATTGAGTAGACCCTTTGTGCCAATGCACAGTTATTATATGGGCATATAACATTCTTTTAGTTTTCAAATAAAGTAATCATGTCTACCTAGTACTACATGTTTGCCATCAATCCTAATGTGTTTCAAAATATTGGATATGCTGTCGTATTGAGTAGACCCTTTGTGCCAATGCCCAGTTATTATATGGGCATATAACATTCTTTTAGTTTTCAAATAAAGTAATCATGTCTACCTAGTACTACATGTTTGCCATCAATCCTAATGTGTTTCAAAATATTGGATATGCTGTCGTATTGAGTAGACCCTTTGTGCCAATGCCCAGTTATTATATGGGCATATAACATTCTTTTATATTTCAAATAAAGTAATCATATTTACCTACTACTACATGTTTGCCATCAATCCTAATGTGTTTCCAAATATTAGATGTGCTGCCGTATTATTTATAACCTTTGTGGCAACGCTCAGTTATTATATGGGCATATAACATTCTTTTATATTTCAAATAAAGTAATCATATTTACCTACTACTACATGTTTGCCATCAATCCTAATGTGTTTCAAAATATTGGATATACTGTCGTATTGAGTAGACACCTCTGTGCCAACGTCCAGTTATTATATGGGCATATAACATTCTTTTAATTTTCAACTAAAGTAATCATATTTACCTACTACTACATGTTTGCCATCAATCCTAATGTGTTTCAAAATATTGGATGTGCTGCCGTATTATTTATAACCTTTGTGCCAACGCCCAGTTATTATATGGGCATATAACATTCTTTTAGTTTTCAAATAAAGTAATCATGTCTACCTAGTACTACATGTTTGCCATCAATCCTAATGTGTTTCCAAATATTAGATGTGCTGCCGTATTATTTATAACCTTTGTGGCAACGCTCAGTTATTATATGGGCATATAACATTCTTTTAATTTTCAAATAAAGTAATCATGTCTACCTAGTACTACATGTTTGCCATCAATCCTAATGTGTTTCAAAATATTGGATATGCTGTCGTATTGAGTAGACCCTTTGTGCCAATGCCCAGTTATTATATGGGCATATAACATTCTTTTATATTTCAAATAAAGTAATCATATTTACCTAGTACTACATGTTTGCCATCAATCCTAATGTGTTTCCAAATATTAGATGTGCTGCCGTATTATTTATAACCTTTGTGGCAACGCTCAGTTATTATATGGGCATATAACATTATTTTAATTTTTAACTAAAGTAATCATGTCTACCTAGTACTACATGTTTGCCATCAATCCTAATGTGTTTCAAAATATTGGATATGCTGTCGTATTGAGTAGACCCTTTGTGCCAATGCCCAGTTATTATATGGGCATATAACATTCTTTTAATTTTCAACTAAAGTAATCATGTCTACCTAGTACTACATGTTTGCCATCAATCCTAATGTGTTTCAAAATATTGGATATGCTGTCGTATTGAGTAGACCCTTTGTGCCAATGCCCAGTTATTATATGGGCATATAACATTCTTTTATATTTCAAATAAAGTAATCATATTTACCTACTACTACATGTTTGCCATCAATCCTAATGTGTTTCCAAATATTAGATGTGCTGCCGTATTATTTATAACCTTTGTGGCAACGCTCAGTTATTATATGGGCATATAACATTCTTTTAATTTTCAAATAAAGTAATCATGTCTACCTAGTACTACATGTTTGCCATCAATCCTAATGTGTTTCAAAATATTGGATATGCTGTCGTATTGAGTAGACCCTTTGTGCCAATGCCCAGTTATTATATGGGCATATAACATTCTTTTATATTTCAAATAAAGTAATCATATTTACCTACTACTACATGTTTGCCATCAATCCTAATGTGTTTCCAAATATTAGATGTGCTGCCGTATTATTTATAACCTTTGTGGCAACGCTCAGTTATTATATGGGCATATAACATTATTTTAATTTTCAACGAAAGTAATCATGTCTACCTAGTACTACATGTTTGCCATCAATCCTAATGTGTTTCAAAATATTGGATATGCTGTCGTATTGAGTAGACCCTTTGTGCCAATGCCCAGTTATTATATGGGCATATAACATTCTTTTAATTTTCAACTAAAGTAATCATGTCTACCTAGTACTACATGTTTGCCATCAATCCTAATGTGTTTCAAAATATTGGATATGCTGTCGTATTGAGTAGACCCTTTGTGCCAATGCCCAGTTATTATATGGGCATATAACATTCTTTTATATTTCAAATAAAGTAATCATATTTACCTACTACTACATGTTTGCCATCAATCCTAATGTGTTTCCAAATATTGGATGTGCTGCCGTATTATTTATAACCTTTGTGGCAACGCTCAGTTATTATATGGGCATATAACATTATTTTAATTTTCAACTAAAGTAATCATGTCTACCTAGTACTACATGTTTGCCATCAATCCTAATGTGTTTCAAAATATTGGATATGCTGTCGTATTGAGTAGACCCTTTGTGCCAATGCCCAGTTATTATATGGGCATATAACATTCTTTTAATTTTCAACTAAAGTAATCATGTCTACCTAGTACTACATGTTTGCCATCAATCCTAATGTGTTTCAAAATATTGGATATGCTGTCGTATTGAGTAGACCCTTTGTGCCAATGCCCAGTTATTATATGGGCATATAACATTCTTTTATATTTCAAATAAAGTAATCATATTTACCTACTACTACATGTTTGCCATCAATCCTAATGTGTTTCAAAATATTGGATATACTGTCGTATTGAGTAGACACCTCTGTGCCAACGTCCAGTTATTATATGGGCATATAACATTCTTTTAATTTTCAACTAAAGTAATCATGTCTACCTAGTACTACATGTTTGCCATCAATCCTAATGTGTTTCAAAATATTGGATATGCTGTCGTATTGAGTAGACCCTTTGTGCCAATGCCCAGTTATTATATGGGCATATAACATTCTTTTATATTTCAAATAAAGTAATCATATTTACCTACTACTACATGTTTGCCATCAATCCTAATGTGTTTCAAAATATTGGATATACTGTCGTATTGAGTAGACACCTCTGTGCCAACGTCCAGTTATTATATGGGCATATAACATTCTTTTAATTTTCAACTAAAGTAATCATATTTACCTACTACTACATGTTTGCCATCAATCCTAATGTGTTTCAAAATATTGGATATGCTGTCGTATTGAGTAGACCCTTTGTGCCAATGCCCAGTTATTATATGGGCATATAACATTCTTTTATATTTCAAATAAAGTAATCATATTTACCTACTACTACATGTTTGCCATCAATCCTAATGTGTTTCAAAATATTGGATATGCTGTCGTATTGAGTAGACCCTTTGTGCCAATGCCCAGTTATTATATGGGCATATAACATTCTTTTATATTTCAAATAAAGTAATCATATTTACCTACTACTACATGTTTGCCATCAATCCTAATGTGTTTCCAAATATTAGATGTGCTGCCGTATTATTTATAACCTTTGTGGCAACGCTCAGTTATTATATGGGCATATAACATTATTTTAATTTTCAACTAAAGTAATCATGTCTACCTAGTACTACATGTTTGCCATCAATCCTAATGTGTTTCAAAATATTGGATATGCTGTCGTATTGAGTAGACCCTTTGTGCCAATGCCCAGTTATTATATGGGCATATAACATTCTTTTAATTTTCAACTAAAGTAATCATGTCTACCTAGTACTACAAGTTTGCCATCAATCCTAATGTGTTTCAAAATATTGGATATGCTGTCGTATTGAGTAGACCCTTTGTGCCAATGCCCAGTTATTATATGGGCATATAACATTCTTTTAGTTTTCAAATAAAGTAATCATGTCTACCTAGTACTACATGTTTGCCATCAATCCTAATGTGTTTCAAAATATTGGATATGCTGTCGTATTGATTAGACCGTTTGTGCCGATGCCCAGTTATTATATGAGCATATAACATTCTTTTAGTATTCAAATAAAGTAATCATGTCTACCTAGTACTACATGTTTGCCATCAATCCTAATGTGTTTCGAAATATTGGATATGCTGCCGTATTATTTATAACCTTTGAGCCAACGCTCAGTTATTATATGGGCATATAACATTCTTTTAGTTTTCAAATAAAGTAATCATGTCTACCTAGTACTACAAGTTTGCCATCAATCCTAATGTGTTTCAAAATATTGGATATGCTGTCGTATTGAGTAGACCCTTTGTGCCAATGCCCAGTTATTATATGGGCATATAACATTCTTTTAATTTTCAACTAAAGTAATCATGTCTACCTAGTACTACATGTTTGCCATCAATCCTAATGTGTTTCGAAATATTGGATATGCTGCCGTATTATTTATAACCTTTGAGCCAACGCTCAGTTATTATATGGGCATATAACATTCTTTTAGTTTTCAAATAAAGTAATCATGTCTACGTAGTACTACAAGTTTGCCATCAATCCTAATGTGTTTCAAAATATTGGATATGCTGTCGTATTGAGTAGACCCTTTGTGCCAATGCCCAGTTATTATATGGGCATATAACATTCTTTTAATTTTCAACTAAAGTAATCATGTCTACCTAGTACTACATGTTGGCCATCAATCCTAATGTGTTTCAAAATATTGGATATGCTGCCGTATTATTTATATCATGTCTACCTAGTACTACATGTTTGCCATCAATCCTAATGTGTTTCAAAATATTGGATGTGCTGCCGTATTATTTATAACCTTTGTGCCAACGCCCAGTTATTATATGGGCATATAACATTCTTTTAGTTTTCAACTAAAGTAATCATGTCTACCTAGTACTACATGTTTGCCATCAATCCTAATGTGTTTCAAAATATTGGATATACTGTCGTATTGAGTAGACCCTTTGTGCCAATGCCCAGTTATTATATGGGCATATAACATTCTTTTAGTTTTCAAATAAAGTAATCATGTCTACCTAGTACTACAAGTTTGCCATCAATCCTAATGTGTTTCAAAATATTGGATATGCTGTCGTATTGAGTAGACCCTTTGTGCCAATGCCCAGTTATTATATGGGCATATAACATTCTTTTAGTTTTCAAATAAAGTAATCATGTCTACCTAGTACTACATGTTTGCCATCAATCCTTATGTGTTTCAAAATATTGGATATGCTGTCGTATTGATTAGACCCTTTGAGCCAACGCTCAGTTATTATATGGGCATATAACATTCTTTTAGTTTTCAAATAAAGTAATCATGTCTACCTAGTACTACAAGTTTGCCATCAATCCTAATGTGTTTCAAAATATTGGATATGCTGTCGTATTGAGTAGACCCTTTGTGCCAATGCCCAGTTATTATATGGGCATATAACATTCTTTTAGTTTTCAACTAAAGTAATCATATTTACCTACTACTACATGTTTGCCATCAATCCTAATGTGTTTCAAAATATTGGATGTGCTGCCGTATTATTTATAACCTTTGTGCCAACGCCCAGTTATTATATGGGCATATAACATTCTTTTAATTTTCATCTAAAGTAATCATGTCTACCTAGTACTACATGTTTGCCATCAATCCTAATGTGTTTCAAAATATTGGATATGCTGTCGTATTGAGTAGACCCTTTGTGCCAATGCCCAGTTATTATATGGGCATATAACATTCTTTTAGTTTTCAAATAAAGTAATCATGTCTACCTAGTACTACAAGTTTGCCATCAATCCTAATGTGTTTCAAAATATTGGATATGCTGTCGTATTGAGTAGACCCTTTGTGCCAATGCCCAGTTATTATATGGGCATATAACATTCTTTTAGTTTTCAAATAAAGTAATCATGTCTACCTAGTACTACATGTTTGCCATCAATCCTTATGTGTTTCAAAATATTGGATATGCTGTCGTATTGATTAGACCCTTTGAGCCAACGCTCAGTTATTATATGGGCATATAACATTCTTTTAATTTTCAACTAAAGTAATCATGTCTACCTAGTGTTGTAATGTGTTTCAAAATATTGGATATGCTGTCGTATTGAGTAGACCCTTTGTGCCAATGCTCAGTTATTATATGGGCATATAACATTCTTTTATATTTCAAATAAAGTAATCATATTTACCTACTACTACATGTTTGCCATCAATCCTAATGTGTTTCCAAATATTAGATGTGCTGCCGTATTATTTATAACCTTTGTGGCAACGCTCAGTTATTATATGGGCATATAACATTCTTTTAGTTTTCAAATAAAGTAATCATGTCTACCTAGTAATACATGTTTGCCATCAATCCTAATGTGTTTCAAAATATTGGATATGCTGTCGTATTGAGTAGACCCTTTGTGCCAACGCCCAGTTATTATATGGGCATATAACATTCTTTTAATTTTCAACTAAAGTAATGATGTCTACCTACATAGTACTACATGTTTGCCATCAATCCTAATGTGTTTCAAAATATTGGATATGCTGTCGTATTGGGTAGACCCTTTGTGCCAATGCCGAGTTATTATATGGGCATATAACATTCTATTATATTTCAAATAAAGTAATCATATTTACCTACTACTACATGTTTGCCATCAATCCTAATGTGTTTCAAAATATTGGATATGCTGTCGTATTGATTAGACCCTTTGTGCCAATGCCCAGTTATTATATGAGCATATAACATTCTTTTAGTATTCAAATAAAGTAATCATGTCTACCTAGTACTACATGTTTGCCATCAATCCTAATGTGTTTCGAAATATTGGATATGCTGTCGTATTGAGTAGACCCTTTGAGCCAACGCTCAGTTATTATATGGGCATATAACATTCTTTTAATTTTCAACTAAAGTAATCATGTCTACCTAGTACTACATGTTTGCCATCAATCCTAATGTGTTTCAAAATATTGGATGTGCTGCCGTATTATTTATAACCTTTGTGCCAACGCCCAGTTATTATATGGGCATATAACATTCTTTTAATTTTCATCTAAAGTAATCATGTCTACCTAGTACTACATGTTTGCCATCAATCCTAATGTGTTTCAAAATATTGGATGTGCTGCCGTATTATTTATAACCTTTGTGCCAACGCCCAGTTATTATATGGGCATATAACATTCTTTTAGTTTTCAACTAAAGTAATCATGTCTACCTAGTACTACATGTTTGCCATCAATCCTAATGTGTTTCAAAATATTGGATATACTGTCGTATTGAGTAGACACCTCTGTGCCAACGTCCAGTTATTATATGGGCATATAACATTCTTTTAATTTTCAACTAAAGTAATCATATTTACCTACTACTACATGTTTGCCATCAATCCTAATGTGTTTCAAAATATTGGATGTGCTGCCGTATTATTTATAACCTTTGTGGCAACGCTCAGTTATTATATGGGCATATAACATTCTTTTAAATTTCAAATAAAGTAATCATATTTACCTACTACTACATGTTTGCCATCAATCCTAATGTGTTTCAAAATATTGGATATACTGTCGTATTGAGTAGACACCTCTGTGCCAACGTCCAGTTATTATATGGGCATATAACATTCTTTTAATTTTCAACTAAAGTAATCATATTTACCTACTACTACATGTTTGCCATCAATCCTAATGTGTTTCAAAATATTGGATATGCTGTCGTATTGAGTCGACCCTTTGAGCCAACGCTCAGTTATTATATGGGCATATAACATTCTTTTAATTTTCAACTAAAGTAATCATGTCTACCTAGTGTTGTAATGTGTTTCAAAATATTGGATATGCTGTCGTATTGAGTAGACCCTTTGTGCCAATGCCCAGTTATTATATGGGCATATAACATTCTTTTATATTTCAAATAAAGTAATCATATTTACCTACTACTACATGTTTGCCATCAATCCTAATGTGTTTCCAAATATTAGATGTGCTGCCGTATTATTTATAACCTTTGTGGCAACGCTCAGTTATTATATGGGCATATAACATTCTTTTAAATTTCAAATAAAGTAATCATATTTACCTACTACTACATGTTTGCCATCAATCCTAATGTGTTTCAAAATATTGGATATACTGTCGTATTGAGTAGACACCTCTGTGCCAACGTCCAGTTATTATATGGGCATATAACATTCTTTTAATTTTCAACTAAAGTAATCATATTTACCTACTACTACATGTTTGCCATCAATCCTAATGTGTTTCAAAATATTGGATGTGCTGCCGTATTATTTATAACCTTTGTGCCAACGCCCAGTTATTATATGGGCATATAACATTCTTTTAGTTTTCAACTAAAGTAATCATGTCTACCTAGTACTACATGTTTGCCATCAATCCTAATGTGTTTCAAAATATTGGATGTGCTGCCGTATTATTTATAACCTTTGTGCCAACGCCCAGTTATTATATGGGCATATAACATTCTTTTAATTTTCATCTAAAGTAATCATGTCTACCTAGTACTACATGTTTGCCATCAATCCTAATGTGTTTCAAAATATTGGATATGCTGTCGTATTGAGTAGACCCTTTGTGCCAATGCCCAGTTATTATATGGGCATATAACATTCTTTTAGTTTTCAAATAAAGTAATCATGTCTACCTAGTACTACATGTTTGCCATCAATCCTTATGTGTTTCAAAATATTGGATATGCTGTCGTATTGATTAGACCCTTTGAGCCAACGCTCAGTTATTATATGGGCATATAACATTCTTTTAATTTTCAACTAAAGTAATCATGTCTACCTAGTGTTGTAATGTGTTTCAAAATATTGGATATGCTGTCGTATTGAGTAGACCCTTTGTGCCAATGCTCAGTTATTATATGGGCATATAACATTCTTTTATATTTCAAATAAAGTAATCATATTTACCTACTACTACATGTTTGCCATCAATCCTAATGTGTTTCCAAATATTAGATGTGCTGCCGTATTATTTATAACCTTTGTGGCAACGCTCAGTTATTATATGGGCATATAACATTCTTTTAGTTTTCAAATAAAGTAATCATGTCTACCTAGTAATACATGTTTGCCATCAATCCTAATGTGTTTCAAAATATTGGATATGCTGTCGTATTGAGTAGACCCTTTGTGCCAACGCCCAGTTATTATATGGGCATATAACATTCTTTTAATTTTCAACTAAAGTAATGATGTCTACCTACATAGTACTACATGTTTGCCATCAATCCTAATGTGTTTCAAAATATTGGATATGCTGTCGTATTGGGTAGACCCTTTGTGCCAATGCCGAGTTATTATATGGGCATATAACATTCTATTATATTTCAAATAAAGTAATCATATTTACCTACTACTACATGTTTGCCATCAATCCTAATGTGTTTCAAAATATTGGATGTGCTGCCGTATTATTTATAACCTTTGTGGCAACGCTCAGTTATTATATGGGCATATAACATTCTTTTAAATTTCAAATAAAGTAATCATATTTACCTACTACTACATGTTTGCCATCAATCCTAATGTGTTTCAAAATATTGGATATGCTGTCGTATTGAGTAGACCCTTTGTGCCAACGCCCAGTTATTATATGGGCATATAACATTCTTTTAATTTTCATCTAAAGTAATCATGTCTACCTAGTACTACATGTTTGCCATCAATCCTAATGTGTTTCAAAATATTGGATGTGCTGCCGTATTATTTATAACCTTTGTGCCAACGCCCAGTTATTATATGGGCATATAACATTCTTTTAGTTTTCAACTAAAGTAATCATGTCTACCTAGTACTACATGTTTGCCATCAATCCTAATGTGTTTCAAAATATTGGATATACTGTCGTATTGAGTAGACACCTCTGTGCCAACGTCCAGTTATTATATGGGCATATAACATTCTTTTAATTTTCAACTAAAGTAATCATATTTACCTACTACTACATGTTTGCCATCAATCCTAATGTGTTTCAAAATATTGGATGTGCTGCCGTATTATTTATAACCTTTGTGGCAACGCTCAGTTATTATATGGGCATATAACATTCTTTTAAATTTCAAATAAAGTAATCATATTTACCTACTACTACATGTTTGCCATCAATCCTAATGTGTTTCAAAATATTGGATATACTGTCGTATTGAGTAGACACCTCTGTGCCAACGTCCAGTTATTATATGGGCATATAACATTCTTTTTAATTTTCAACTAAAGTAATCATATTTACCTACTACTACATGTTTGCCATCAATCCTAATGTGTTTCAAAATATTGGATATGCTGTCGTATTGAGTCGACCCTTTGAGCCAACGCTCAGTTATTATATGGGCATATAACATTCTTTTAATTTTCAACTAAAGTAATCATGTCTACCTAGTGTTGTAATGTGTTTCAAAATATTGGATATGCTGTCGTATTGAGTAGACCCTTTGTGCCAATGCCCAGTTATTATATGGGCATATAACATTCTTTTATATTTCAAATAAAGTAATCATATTTACCTACTACTACATGTTTGCCATCAATCCTAATGTGTTTCCAAATATTAGATGTGCTGCCGTATTATTTATAACCTTTGTGGCAACGCTCAGTTATTATATGGGCATATAACATTCTTTTAAATTTCAAATAAAGTAATCATATTTACCTACTACTACATGTTTGCCATCAATCCTAATGTGTTTCAAAATATTGGATATACTGTCGTAGTGAGTAGACACCTCTGTGCCAACGTCCAGTTATTATATGGGCATATAACATTCTTTTAATTTTCAACTAAAGTAATCATATTTACCTACTACTACATGTTTGCCATCAATCCTAATGTGTTTCAAAATATTGGATGTGCTGCCGTATTATTTATAACCTTTGTGCCAACGCCCAGTTATTATATGGGCATATAACATTCTTTTAGTTTTCAACTAAAGTAATCATGTCTACCTAGTACTACATGTTTGCCATCAATCCTAATGTGTTTCAAAATATTGGATGTGCTGCCGTATTATTTATAACCTTTGTGCCAACGCCCAGTTATTATATGGGCATATAACATTCTTTTAATTTTCATCTAAAGTAATCATGTCTACCTAGTACTACATGTTTGCCATCAATCCTAATGTGTTTCAAAATATTGGATATGCTGTCGTATTGAGTAGACCCTTTGTGCCAATGCCCAGTTATTATATGGGCATATAACATTCTTTTAGTTTTCAAATAAAGTAATCATGTCTACCTAGTACTACAAGTTTGCCATCAATCCTAATGTGTTTCAAAATATTGGATATGCTGTCGTATTGAGTAGACCCTTTGTGCCAATGCCCAGTTATTATATGGGCATATAACATTCTTTTAGTTTTCAAATAAAGTAATCATGTCTACCTAGTACTACATGTTTGCCATCAATCCTAATGTGTTTCAAAATATTGGATATGCTGTCGTATTGATTAGACCCTTTGAGCCAACGCTCAGTTATTATATGGGCATATAACATTCTTTTATTTTTTAACTAAAGTAATCATGTCTACCTAGTGTTGTAATGTGTTTCAAAATATTGGATATGCTGTCGTATTGAGTAGACCCTTTGTGCCAATGCTCAGTTATTATATGGGCATATAACATTCTTTTATATTTCAAATAAAGTAATCATATTTACCTACTACTACATGTTTGCCATCAATCCTAATGTGTTTCCAAATATTAGATGTGCTGCCGTATTATTTATAACCTTTGTGGCAACGCTCAGTTATTATATGGGCATATAACATTCTTTTAGTTTTCAAATAAAGTAATCATATTTACCTACTACTACATGTTTGCCATCAATCCTAATGTGTTTCAAAATATTGGATATGCTGTCGTATTGAGTAGACCCTGTGTGCCAATGCCCAGTTATTATATGGGCATATAATATTCTTTTAATTTTCAACTAAAGTAATCATATTTACCTACTACTACATGTTTGCCATCAATCCTAATGTGTTTCCAAATATTAGATGTGCTGCCGTATTATTTATAACCTTTGTGGCAACGCTCAGTTATTATATGGGCATATAACATTCTTTTATATTTCAAATAAAGTAATCATATTTACCTACTACTACATTTTTGCCATCAATCCTAATGTGTTTCAAAATATTGGATATACTGTCGTATTGAGTAGACACCTCTGTGCCAACGTCCAGTTATTATATGGGCATATAACATTCTTTTAATTTTCAACTAAAGTAATCATATTTACCTACTACTACATGTTTGCCATCAATCCTAATGTGTTTCAAAATATTGGATGTGCTGCCGTATTATTTATAACCTTTGTGCCAACGCCCAGTTATTATATGGGCATATAACATTCTTTTAATTTTCAACTAAAGTAATCATGTCTACCTAGTAATACATGTTTGCCATCAATCCTAATGTGTTTCAAAATATTGGATGTGCTGCCGTATTATTTATAACCTTTGTGCCAACGCCCAGTTATTATATGGGCATATAACATTCTTTTAATTGTCATCTAAAGTAATCATGTCTACCTAGTACTACATGTTTGCCATCAATCCTAATGTGTTTCAAAATATTGGATATGCTGTCGTATTGAGTAGACCCTTTGTGCCAATGCCCAGTTATTATATGGGCATATAACATTCTTTTAGTTTTCAAATAAAGTAATCATGTCTACCTAGTACTACAAGTTTGCCATCAATCCTAATGTGTTTCAAAATATTGGATATGCTGTCGTATTGAGTAGACCCTTTGTGCCAATGCCCAGTTATTATATGGGCATATAACATTCTTTTAGTTTTCAAATAAAGTAATCATGTCTCCCTAGCACTACATGTTTGCCATCAATCCTAATGTGTTTCAAAATATTGGATATGCTGTCGTATTGATTAGACCCTTTGAGCCAACGCTCAGTTATTATATGGGCATATAACATTCTTTTAATTTTCAACTAAAGTAATCATGTCTACCTAGTGTTGTAATGTGTTTCAAAATATTGGATATGCTGTCGTATTGAGTAGACCCTTTGTGCCAATGCTCAGTTATTATATGGGCATATAACATTCTTTTATATTTCAAATAAAGTAATCATATTTACCTACTACTACATGTTTGCCATCAATCCTAATGTGTTTCCAAATATTAGATGTGCTGCCGTATTATTTATAACCTTTGTGGCAACGCTCAGTTATTATATGGGCATATAACATTCTTTTAGTTTTCAACTAAAGTAATCATGTCTACCTAGTAATACATGTTTGCCATCAATCCTAATGTGTTTCAAAATATTGGATGTGCTGCCGTATTATTTATAACCTTTGTGCCAACGCCCAGTTATTATATGGGCATATAACATTCTTTTAATTGTCATCTAAAGTAATCATGTCTACCTAGTACTACATGTTTGCCATCAATCCTAATGTGTTTCAAAATATTGGATATGCTGTCGTATTGAGTAGACCCTTTGTGCCAATGCCCAGTTATTATATGGGCATATAACATTCTTTTAGTTTTCAAATAAAGTAATCATGTCTACCTAGTACTACAAGTTTGCCATCAATCCTAATGTGTTTCAAAATATTGGATATGCTGTCGTATTGAGTAGACCCTTTGTGCCAATGCCCAGTTATTATATGGGCATATAACATTCTTTTTAGTTTTCAAATAAAGTAATCATGTCTACCTAGCACTACATGTTTGCCATCAATCCTAATGTGTTTCAAAATATTGGATATGCTGTCGTATTGATTAGACCCTTTGAGCCAACGCTCAGTTATTATATGGGCATATAACATTCTTTTAATTTTCAACTAAAGTAATCATGTCTACCTAGTGTTGTAATGTGTTTCAAAATATTGGATATGCTGTCGTATTGAGTAGACCCTTTGTGCCAATGCCCAGTTATTATATGGGCATATAACATTCTTTTATATTTCAAATAAAGTAATCATATTTACCTACTACTACATGTTTGCCATCAATCCTAATGTGTTTCCAAATATTAGATGTGCTGCCGTATTATTTATAACCTTTGTGGCAACGCTCAGTTATTATATGGGCATATAACATTCTTTTAGTTTTCAAATAAAGTAATCATATTTACCTACTACTACATGTTTGCCATCAATCCTAATGTGTTTCAAAATATTGGATATGCTGTCGTATTGAGTAGACACCTCTGTGCCAACGTCCAGTTATTATATGGGCATATAACATTCTTTTAGTTTTCAAATAAAGTAATCATGTCTACCTAGTACTACATGTTTGCCATCAATCCTAATGTGTTTCAAAATATTGGATATGCTGTCGTATTGAGTAGACCCTTTGTGCCAATGCCCAGTTATTATATGGGCATATAACATTCTTTTATATTTCAAATAAAGTAATCATATTTACCTACTACTACATGTTTGCCATCAATCCTAATGTGTTTCAAAATATTGGATATACTGTCGTATTGAGTAGACACCTCTGTGCCAACGTCCAGTTATTATATGGGCATATAACATTCTTTTATATTTCAAATAAAGTAATCATATTTACCTAGTACTACATGTTTGCCATCAATCCTAATGTGTTTCAAAATATTGGATATGCTGTCGTATTGAGTAGACCCTTTGTGCCAATGCCCAGTTATTATATGGGCATATAACATTCTTTTATATTTCAAATAAAGTAATCATATTTACCTACTACTACATGTTTGCCATCAATCCTAATGTGTTTCCAAATATTAGATGTGCTGCCGTATTATTTATAACCTTTGTGGCAACGCTCAGTTATTATATGGGCATATAACATTCTTTTAATTTTCAACTAAAGTAATCATGTCTACCTAGTGTTGTAATGTGTTTCAAAATATTGGATATGCTGTCGTATTGAGTAGACCCTTTGTGCCAATGCTCAGTTATTATATGGGCATATAACATTCTTTTATATTTCAAATAAAGTAATCATATTTACCTACTACTACATGTTTGCCATCAATCCTAATGTGTTTCCAAATATTAGATGTGCTGCCGTATTATTTATAACCTTTGTGGCAACGCTCAGTTATTATATGGGCATATAACATTCTTTTAGTTTTCAAATAAAGTAATCATATTTACCTACTACTACATGTTTGCCATCAATCCTAATGTGTTTCAAAATATTGGATATGCTGTCGTATTGAGTAGACACCTCTGTGCCAACGTCCAGTTATTATATGGGCATATAACATTCTTTTAGTTTTCAAATAAAGTAATCATGTCTACCTAGTACTACATGTTTGCCATCAATCCTAATGTGTTTCCAAATATTAGATGTGCTGCCGTATTATTTATAACCTTTGTGGCAACGCTCAGTTATTATATGGGCATAGAACATTATTTTAATTTTCAACTAAAGTAATCATGTCTACCTAGTACTACATGTTTGCCATCAATCCTAATGTGTTTCAAAATATTGGATATGCTGTCGTATTGAGTAAACCCTTTGTGCCAATGCCCAGTTATTATATGGGCATATAACATTCTTTTAGTTTTCAAATAAAGTAATCATGTCTACCTAGTACTACATGTTTGCCATCAATCCTAATGTGTTTCCAAATATTAGATGTGCTGCCGTATTATTTATAACCTTTGTGGCAACGCTCAGTTATTATATGGGCATATAACATTCTTTTAGTTTTCAAATAAAGTAATCATGTCTACCTAGTACTAGATGTTTGCCATCAATCCTAATGTGTTTCAAAATATTGGATATGCTGTCGTATTGAGTAGACCCTTTGTGCCAACGCCCAGTTATTATATGGGCATATAACATTCTTTTAATTTTCAACTAAAGTAATCATGTCTACCTACATAGTACTACATGTTTGCCATCAATCCTAATGTGTTTCAAAATATTGGATATGCTGTCGTATTGGGTAGACCCTTTGTGCCAATGCCCAGTTATTATATGGGCATATAACATTCTTTTATATTTCAAATAAAGTAATCATATTTACCTACTACTACATGTTTGCCATCAATCCTAATGTGTTTCAAAATATTGGATATGCTGTCGTATTGAGTAGACCCTTTGTGCCAATGCCCAGTTATTATATGGGCATATAACATTCTTTTAGTTTTCAAATAAAGTAATCATGTCTACCTAGTACTACATGTTTGCCATCAATCCTAATGTGTTTCAAAATATTGGACATGCTGTCGTATTGAGTAGACCCTTTGTGCCAATGCCCAGTTATTATATGGGCATATAACATTCTTTTATATTTCAAATAAAGTAATCATATTTACCTACTACTACATGTTTGCCATCAATCCTAATGTGTTTCCAAATATTAGATGTGCTGCCGTATTATTTATAACCTTTGTGGCAACGCTCAGTTATTATATGGGCATATAACATTCTTTTAGTTTTCAAATAAAGTAATCATGTCTACCTAGTACTAGATGTTTGCCATCAATCCTAATGTGTTTCAAAATATTGGATATGCTGTCGTATTGAGTAGACCCTTTGTGCCAACGCCCAGTTATTATATGGGCATATAACATTCTTTTAATTTTCAACTAAAGTAATCATGTCTACCTAGCACTACATGTTTGCCATCAATCCTAATGTGTTTCAAAATATTGGATATGCTGTCGTATTGATTAGACCCTTTGAGCCAACGCTCAGTTATTATATGGGCATATAACATTCTTTTAATTTTCAACTAAAGTAATCATGTCTACCTAGTGTTGTAATGTGTTTCAAAATATTGGATATGCTGTCGTATTGAGTAGACCCTTTGTGCCAATGCTCAGTTATTATATGGGCATATAACATTCTTTTATATTTCAAATAAAGTAATCATATTTACCTACTACTACATGTTTGCCATCAATCCTAATGTGTTTCCAAATATTAGATGTGCTGCCGTATTATTTATAACCTTTGTGCCAATGCCCAGTTATTATATGGGCATATAACATTCTTTTAGTTTTCAAATAAAGTAATCATGTCTACCTAGTACTACATGTTTGCCATCAATCCTAATGTGTTTCCAAATATTAGATGTGCTGCCGTATTATTTATAACCTTTGTGGCAACGCTCAGTTATTATATGGGCATATAACATTCTTTTAGTTTTCAAATAAAGTAATCATGTCTACCTAGTACTAGATGTTTGCCATCAATCCTAATGTGTTTCAAAATATTGGATATGCTGTCGTATTGAGTAGACCCTTTGTGCCAACGCCCAGTTATTATATGGGCATATAACATTCTTTTAATTTTCAACTAAAGTAATCATGTCTACCTACATAGTACTACATGTTTGCCATCAATCCTAATGTGTTTCAAAATATTGGATATGCTGTCGTATTGGGTAGACCCTTTGTGCCAATGCCCAGTTATTATATGGGCATATAACATTCTTTTATATTTCAAATAAAGTAATCATATTTACCTACTACTACATGTTTGCCATCAATCCTAATGTGTTTCAAAATATTGGATATGCTGTCGTATTGAGTAGACCCTTTGTGCCAATGCCCAGTTATTATATGGGCATATAACATTCTTTTATATTTCAAATAAAGTAATCATATTTACCTACTACTACATGTTTGCCATCAATCCTAATGTGTTTCCAAATATTAAATGTGTTGCCGTAAAGTAATCATGTCTACCTAGTACTACATGTTTGCCATCAATCCTAATGTGTTTCAAAATATTGGATATGCTGTCGTACTGGGTAGACCCTTTGTGCCAATGCCCAGTTATTATATGGGCATATAACATTCTTTTATATTTCAAATAAAGTAATCATATTTACCTACTACTACATGTTTGCCATCAATCCTAATGTGTTTCAAAATATTGGATATGCTGTCGTATTGAGTAGACCTTTTGTGCCAATGCCCAGTTATTATATGGGCATATAACATTCTTTTAGTTTTCAAATAAAGTAATCATGTCTACCTAGTACTACATGTTTGCCATCAATCCTAATGTGTTTCAAAATATTGGACATGCTGTCATATTGAGTAGACCCTTTGTGCCAATGCCCAGTTATTATATGGGCATATAACATTCTTTTAGTTTTCAAATAAAGTAATCATGTCTACCTAGTACTACATGTTTGCCATCAATCCTAATGTGTTTCAAAATATTGGATATGCTGTCGTATTGATTAGACCCTTTGAGCCAACGCTCAGTTATT
>JAEIFP010000560.1:0-127882 GCA_018903935.1 Drosophila insularis
AATGAGACTTTGCATTTGTGTATGTGACAACAAACACGAAGTACGAAACGTTTTCTTGCTTTACACTGAAAAAACAGTATAGCAAATAGAAATATTTTTTATTTTTGTCAAAAAATTAAAAAAAAATTATCCTTACATAATATAGGTAAGAAAATATTGTTAAATAATGCATAATAATGATAGGAAAAATTTGATAACACATAACGCATTGCGCATCGCCCTCCATATTTTCAATAATAAAAATGGGTACTAAACATTTTTTTTTTCGGTGTATTCCAGTTATTGTTTTGGCAGTGGTCGGCACGGCCCATTCCCCGGACTAGGGCCTAGCTCTGCCGCAGCGCTAACGCTTCACGTATACTGTAAACGCTCGTGTTTGTTCGGCAATGTCACTTCGGCAAAAATTTTGATTGATGCTTGTCAGAAAAAAAAATGATTGCCAAACAATAACTGGAATACACCGAAAAAAACATGTTTAGTGCCGATTGGGAAAATTTATTTTTTATTATTGAAAATATGTAGGGCGATGCGCAATGCGTTATTTGTCATCAAATTTTTCCTATCATTATTATGCATTATTTAATAATATTTTCTTACCTATATTATGTAAGGATAATTTTTTTTTAATTTTGTGACAAAAATAAAAAATATTTCTATTTGCTATACTGTTTTTTCAGTGTAAAGCAAGAAAACGTTTCGTAATTCGTGTTTGTTGTCACACACACAAATGCAAAGACTCATTTTTGATTGTATGCGTGCCTACCCCTGGTTTACAGTATACGTGAAGCGGCAGCGCTGCGGCAGAGCTAGGCCCTAGTCCGGGGAATGGGCCGTGCCGACCACTGATGTAGGCACATAAATATTCACATAAATGCACAACTAAGTATGTACATTTATATATTTGCACATACATACATATATTCACATAACCAATAATGCACAGGTGTAAAATGAGCTAGAGCCAGGCCAGCGTGAGAACGCTGACCACGCACTTTGATGCAAACGCTCCAAATAATATGTATGTATGTACTGACACTCTCCCTCTCTTTTGTAGAATGAATATTTTTGGAATAAAAAGCAGTCTGAATTTAACCACAAAACGGCACTGACGTTTGACACTTTGTTTCTGAATGATTCAATCAAAGTGGAACCCGGTCATTACACGGCGATTGTGACAGGACATTTTTGACCTAAGGACATAGGAAGGACCAAAAAAAAAAAAATTTTTTTTGTTTATGTATGTGTGTGTGTGAAGAAGAAAAATATATAAAATAAAAAAAGGCACAATAATGAGAAATGGCAACGATGGATAACTTTCAAAGAGTTACCAGACGAAGCATAAGAAACGATATAATTGAGGTGTTTCGTAGTGAGCAAAGCCGCTCCCCTCAAAGCTCGCTAACTCTAGTGCAAATAAGAACTGCATACTCCGATCTAGCTGGAGAAGAATTCCAGTAAGAGGAGACACAAGAGTACAAATGTGCTTCTTGATAAATGTACCACATGTATGCTGCTATACAATCGGAGCAGGTACATTCGATTTTTATCTAATGGACTGAAAAAAAATATAAATAATAATTTTTCTTCAAACAAACATAATCAAAAAAAAAAAAAAAACAAACACAAAAATAAATAATTAAAAAAAAAAACACGTGCTGATGACTAGCACCGAACCGTCAGGAGGACTTGGATTTCCTGACGGCTGTACCTACCTTACAAAATGACGGACCCCTCCTCGAAAAGGCGTTAGAGGTGTGTTCAAACGAAGGACCACGCCCACTCACGATAGCTGAGTACCGGGCTCGCCAAGAGAAACAGAAGGAAGTCACCAAAAAGAAGTCAAGAGGAGGAAAATACTGGCTCCTCCAGGACACAGAGTGCCTCTTGAACAATACAGTTCAACTTCGCCAAAGAGCGAAGACACGCAATGAGTAAATAATTCTCTTGCCTCTAATTATAATTGAAATTTTATATAAATATTAAGCATAAACACGTACGAGTTTGCACTTGTTGCAAAGTACACCTACTAACCAACCATTGGTTACAGCTTGAACAATGTTTTAGATTTAACTAAAACATTGTTCAACTAAAACATTGTTCAAGCTGGAAGCCTACGCATGTCTACTCTTCTATCTTTCTACGTCTCTGGCTCACTGTGCAAGACACAGTAAAAATAATTTTTCTTTTGAAAAAAAAAAATTTTTTTTTTGAGTTACATAAAAATAAAAAGTAACAAATGAATCCATAAAGATTTTTTCAAACATTTTCTCAATTATCGAAAACAGGTCTAAACGACCAAAAAGCAAATTTATTTTAGAACGATGGGTTCCCAAGAATTTAAAATAGATCATCCAACGGCTAATGTTAACAGCGTAAAAATAATAGATCATAGGGAAAATTGAGAAGAAATAAGAATATTAATATTAGCTATTCTAATATTGGTAGCCATAAATCTGGCTTTGAAAAAGAAAAGATATCAGAGTAGAGCAGATGGCCTAAACCTTACTTAACAATAGGTCGAGTAGAACTCAAATATATGAACAAATACGTTCCATTTCTAAACTTACTCGTGATCAGAGGTTAAACCAATCCAAAGTATAAAGAAATCAAATACTGGATTGTCCATAATAGGAAATTTTAATCAAGGATAGCCAGCTTAATAGAAAGGTCAAAAGTAGAAGCTTATAACCGCCTAAAGCGGAAGAACAGAATTCTACCCGCTTGGGTACACAACCTATTCGACCCATAGAGACAATTGATTTCTCAAGGAATTAAAAACAAAAAAAAATAATCTTTAAGAAACTATTAATACTTGGGAGGAAATAACAACAACAGCTAGAATATATGCACAAGAATTAAATAAATCTTGTAAGTGCCTCTCGCAAAATAGAGAAACATCCTAAGATACAGTAGCCAAACACTTGAAAATAATAATTGAGAGTCTCAAAAATATTAAAGCAGTACCGAACACTATAGTAAGCTAAATCCGTGGCATAAAACAGCTGCAAACGCATTCTATAGTGACTGCAAACTAAAGGCAATAACTGTGCTAAAAAGACATAATATTGTATATAAACAATCAACTGATTTGTAAATTACCAATATTAATGGAAGGCGAAACCCAGTTAACGGCTGAAGAGCAAACGGATCAAGAAGAACCATCAGTGAGTTCAGATCAAACCAAAATAACCGTTAATAAACCAGCCAAGAAAGAAATTACAAAAATGACTCAAACAGTCACTGATTTTTTGAAGTTGGCCTCATACCTTATTCCAGAGTTTGATGGCAGAGCAGAAAATCTCCAGAGGTTCGTGGATGCACTCTGTTTGTTAAATACTCTAAAAGGCAACCACGAAGAAACACCAGTGTGCGTAATAAAGACAAAACTTTAAGGCTACACAAGAAATTTGATAACCCATTAATGAAAAAACAGAATCAGTAGCGTCAATAACAGCAAATCTAAAAAACCCCAGGGAAACAAAACAGCAAGCCAGTACGCCCAAGAGGTCGAAAAGCTTACTGAATCTCTGGAAGGAGCCTTTATACACGTTGGTACACCCGTCGAAGTATACACTTTTAATCGCTATAGAGGCACTAACAAAGAACTGCATATACAATCAGGTACGTAACGTACTAAAAGCAGGCATATTCCGGAACATGAGCGAACTAACAACAAAGTTCGTGGACAGTGCACGGCGGAAACAGGACAGACGAACTCAGTCCTGTATTACCGGCAATACAATAGAAATGGACAAAATAATTACCGAGGTAGAGGTAATTACCAAAACAACGGTTATAGGAATAATAATAATACCGGTGGATATCGTGGTAACTCACGGTACAACAACCGAGGAAGAAATAATTTCAACCTAAACAGCTCGAACCGAGGTAATTCCAACCGAGGTAGCTCTAACAACGGAAATGGTAATGTACGACTTGCTCAAAGTAATTCGGAAAACCAATAGATCCCTGCAGATATTCAGAAGAAACTGTAAATGTATACACATTCAATCTTAGCCTAAGTATTTTCATCAAAGTTAAAAACGAAAATACAGACAACACCTACACCTTCTTGTTGGATACAGGTGCAGACGTATCAATAATAAAAGAAAAAACAGATCCTTTTGAACATATAGATACTTCAAACACAATTGAAATATCAGGAATTGGTGAAGGTTCAATTACTTCCAAAGGTCTAACCCTTATAGAACTACGACAAAATGAATTCATAATTACACACAAATTCCACATAGTAAATGAAAGTTTCCCGATTCCATTTGACGGAATTTTAGGACTAGATTTCCTTAAAACTTTTAATTGCCAATTAGATTTCAGTGAACCAATGATTCACTAATATGTTTTTTTTTTTTTTTTTTTTTTAACGTTTAATATATATTTGTTGAATCTACTCTTAAATTAGAGCCTAACAAGTTTGAGATATTTTTCTTAGACTAGTACTTAAGATAAATCCTGGGGATATTGCAGACGGCCCTAATCACTTGTTATTGGGTTGGTCTGTCATTTCTTTTAAGACGAGTTCTATTATTAGTTCGCGTAAGGGAATCGGCAAGAACATTTGGGTGTGCATCCAGTTTCGCAGAATACTTTAGTTGTTGAGTACCTATTTCAGATTTTACGCTAGGTATATTTAGATCATTTTGAATGTTGTCGTTTCGTATATACCACGGGGCCCCCGTGATTGATCTTAAAATCTTCGACTGCGCTCTTTGTATAATATCGACATTGCTGGTACTTGCATTTCCCCATAGTACGGCTCCGTAAGTCCAGATGGGTTTCAGTAAGGAGTTGTATAGGAGGACTTTATACTCCAGACGTAGAGGGGACCGAGCATTGATGATCCAATGTAGGCTACTCGCTTTCAGTTTAAGCTGTGACTTTTTTGCTTCGATGTGCTTGCGCCAAGTTAGTCTTCTGTCTAGGTGGATGCCAAGGTAAGTGACATCCACGGCTTGAGGAACTGGTACGTTGTTTAGCATTAGAGCTGGACAGTTCATTACGGACATGGAAACAGAATATAAAAATTCCATTATAAATGACTTGTGCAAGTATTTAAAAATAGACAAGATAACGTCTACAGCACACCACCACCAGACATTAGGTACCGTTGAAAGAAGTCATAGGACGTTCAATGAGTACATTCGTTCATATATTTCAGTAGATAAAACTGATTGGGACATATGGTTGCAGTATTTCGTGTATTGTTTTAACACAACACCATCAGTAACACATAATTATTGTCCATATGAACTAGTATTTGGTAGACAAAGTAACCTACCAATACAATTTAATAGCGTTAATACTATAGATCCAATATATAATATAGAAGACTATTCTAAAGAAGTTAAGTTTAGATTAGAATACGCGTGTAAGAGAGATCGAATTCTTTTAGAAAAAAATTAAATTAAGCAAAAAGAAATAAATGATAGCAAAGTATTAGATTTTAAAATAGAAATAGGAGACCAAGTTTATCTCAAGAATGAAACAGGTCATAAATTAGAATCTTCTTATATAGGACCGTTTGAGGTCATTAGTATAGAGAAATATCAAAGAAGCTAACATCGGCTGTGCCGAAGTTTATATACCCTTGCAGTCCATGGCCATAATATTTTTTCATCTTCCAAACTCTTTTTGTGTATCTCAATTCATTAATGCACAGAACCTTTCAAATATCATTTCAATTTCTTCTTCTTCTTCCCCATCCCCTTTTACACGCATTCCGCGACTCGCACGCATACACATATAGTTTATGTAGCGTTGCGTCTGTATGTGTGCATGCGTGTGCTCTGTTGATTTGATAATGACGTAGTAGGCAGCAAGTTGAACCGATTTATATCGGCTGTAACTTGTGTTCTAAATATCCGATCAGATTCAAATTTTGCGATCTGAGATTTTATATATAATACTATCTTATTGGTAAATTTGTTTCCTCCAGAGCTATATGATATAGTGGTCCGATTCTCCCAATTTGCATACTTTATTTTTCCCAGGTAATAAAAAGCCCCCAAAAAAAATTTCATTCCGATAGCTCTTAAGATGGCTGAGTAAAACGCATACGCACAGACGGACGGACGGACGGACGGACGGACAGACGGACATGGCTATATCAACTCAGCTTCTCATGCTGATCAAGAATATATATACTTTATAGGGTCGGAAACGTCTCCTTCTGTGCGTTACAAACATCTGACCAATTTTATAATACCCTCTGCAAGGGTATATAGGGAGAGTGTCAGTACATACATATTGTTGGAGCGCGTGCATCAAAGTTCTTGGTCAGCGTTCACACGCTGGCCTGGCTCTAGCTCATGTTACTCATACATTGCTTATGTGAATATATGTATGTGCATATACAAATGTACATACATATATGATCATGCTTAGCTGTAGATTTATGTGAATCTTGATGTTTATGTACATACATCAATGTATATATATAAACATATTCAAGTACACAATTATATTTTAATGCGTATATGTTTAGTTGTTTATACTTGCAACTGAGTGTTACAAGTTGAGCTAATTGTGCTGAATGATTATTTGTATGAATATACTACACCTCCCCTTTTTAGAGAATAACGTAATTTTTTATTTTTGTTTGTGTTTTAGTTTGTGTCTGCTCAGACAAATTTTCTTTCTCTCTTTCTTTTCGAAATCATATGAATATATTTTCAATAATAGATGAATCCATAAAAAAATTTTATATATATTTTTTTTTTTTTACTTTTTGATATTATATATTTATTTTATTATACCCTTGCAGAGGGTATTATAAAATTGGTCAGATGTTTGTAACGCACAGAAGGAGACGTTTCCGACCCTATAAAGTATATATATTCTTGATCAGCATGAGAAGCTGAGTTGATATAGCCATGTCCGTCTGTCCGTCCGTCCGTCCGTCCGTCCGTCTGTGCGTATGCGTTTTACTCAGCCATCTTAAGAGCTATCAGAATGAAATTTTTTTTGGGGGCTTTTTATTACCTGGGAAAAATAAAGTATGCAAATTGGGAGAATCGGACCACTATATCATATAGCTCTGGAGGAAACAAATTTACCAATAAGATAGTATTATATATAAAATCTCAGATCGCAAAATTTGAATCTGATCGGATATTTAGAACACAAGTTACAGCCGATATAAATCGGTTCAACTTTGCCTACTACGTCATTATCAAATCAACAGAGCACACGCATGCACACATACAGACGCAACGCTACATAAACTATATGTGTATGCGTGCGAGTCGCGGAATGCGTGTAAAAGGGGATGGGGAAGAAGAAGAAGAAATTGAAATGATATTTGAAAGGTTCTGTGCATTAATGAATTGAGATACACAAAAAGAGTTTGGAACATGAAAAAATATATTATGGCCATGGACTGCAAGGGTATATAAACTTCGGCACAGCCGATGTTAGCTTCTTTGATATTTCTCTATACTAATGACCTCAAACGGTCCTATATAAGAAGATTCTAATTTATGACCTGTTTCATTCTTGAGATAAACTTGGTCTCCTATTTCTATTTTAAAATCTAATACTTTGCTATCATTTATTTCTTTTTGCTTAATTTAATTTTTTTCTAAAAGAATTCGATCTCTCTTACACGCGTATTCTAATCTAAACTTAACTTCTTTAGAATAGTCTTCTATATTATATATTGGATCTATAGTATTAACGCTATTAAATTGTATTGGTAGGTTACTTTGTCTACCAAATACTAGTTCATATGGACAATAATTATGTGTTACTGATGGTGTTGTGTTAAAACAATACACGAAATACTGCAACCATATGTCCCAATCAGTTTTATCTACTGAAATATATGAACGAATGTACTCATTGAACGTCCTATGACTTCTTTCAACGGTACCTAATGTCTGGTGGTGGTGTGCTGTAGACGTTATCTTGTCTATTTTTAAATACTTGCACAAGTCATTTATAATGGAATTTTTATATTCTGTTTCCATGTCCGTAATGAACGTCTTCATTAGACCCTACTTCACAATAAAAGATTCGACTATGGCTTTTGCCACAGTTGTTGCACTTTTGTTTGCAACAGGAATTGCTACTAAATACTTTGTCAGGTCACATATTAATGTGATTGCGTATTCATTCCCATTTTCCGAACGTGGTAGTGGACCAATTGTGTCCACTATCACTCTGTCAAAAGCATATTGTGGAGTTTCGGTTATAATCATAGGTGATCGTGTATGTTTCATCGTTTTCGACGTCAGGCATTTTGGACATTTATTAATGTACTTTTTATACCATACACCCATAGGGTGAAATGGTATATTAAAGTCGCTAAAATGTATGTAACAGGCAGAAGGAAGCTTTTCCGACCCCATAAAGTATATATATTCTTGATCAGCATCAACAGCCGAGACGATCTAGCCATGTCCGTCTGTCCGTCCGTCCGTCCGTCCGTCCGTCCGTCCGTCCGTCTGTCCGTCCGTCCGTCCGTCCGTCCGTCTGTATGAACGCCTAGATCTCGGAGACTATAAGAGCTAGAGCCACCAAATTTGGTATGTAGACTCGTGTCATATGTACGCTTATCGAGTTTGTTTCAAATGTTTGCCACGCCCCCTACCGCCCCCGCAAATGATATAAAACCGATTTTCTTAAACACTATAGCAACTAGAGACACAAAATTTGGTATGTATATTTGCTTTGTAAA
Organism: Drosophila insularis; assembly: GCA_018903935.1. Taxonomy (NCBI): domain Eukaryota; kingdom Metazoa; phylum Arthropoda; class Insecta; order Diptera; family Drosophilidae; genus Drosophila; species Drosophila insularis. The sequence continues at coordinate 8,696 of JAEIFP010000560.1, forward strand.
TGCGCACATTTTGTATTTGTAAAAATTTTGCCACGCCCCCTACCGCCCCCGCAAATTAAATAAAACCGATTTTCTCAAAAACTATTTCAACTAGAGACACCATAGTTAGTATAAATATTTGCTTAGTAATTGCGCACATTTAAATTTGATACTAATGTTCAGCAAAATACCAAATTTGATCAAAATCGGACTAAAAATAGCCAAGTTATGCATATAAACGTTTTTCCATATGGCCGGAGTTGGCCGTTGGCTGGTGGGGGCGCTAGGGTGCTCGTATGCTTGAGTGAGCGAAATACTAAGATATGCTTGTGAAAAGCATGTGAACAGTTTTTTTTAAATACGAAAATGTATTGGTTATTATAAATTTAAAATATTTGTTTTACTGGTGTATGGTATATCCAAGTCGGCGAGACGACTTACTTACTTCATTTACATATTTAGTCATGTTTTTCCAATAATATCGTCTCTTTATTTTTGCAATTTTTTTATTTATGCCTGTATGACTTCCTTGAATTGGATCTTCATGGAATGTAGACAATATAGCTTCTTTTTTTTCATCGTTTTGGATGAGGGTCACCGGCTTGAGTAGCGCTACTCTTAAAAATTGTAAATTGGATTGCCCATATTTTTGAAAGATTCTATTGAAATAGTTTCAAAGATCTTTTCGCTCGGTGCGTTTTTTCTAGCCTTTGAAAAAACTGACCTAAGTCGAGAATTCCATTGGTATACATATCGCAAATGTCAATTCTTGCTATAACTTTCTTGCCATGTTTGAATGTGGTCGAGGAATCAGATATTCGCAAGGTCACTACTTTTCGTACTTCGTCCGTCTGTATGAACACCTAGATCTCGGAGACTATAAGAGCTACAGCCACCAAATTTGGTATGTAGACTCGTGTAGTATGTACACTGATCAAGTTTATTTCAAATTTCTGCCACGCCCCCTACCGCCCCCGCAAATTATATAAAACCGATTTTCTTAAACACTATAGCAACTAGAGACACAAAATTTGGTATAAATATTTGCTTAGTAATTGCGCACATTTTTGATATGTAAAGATTTTGCCACGCCCCTTTCCGCCGCCGTAATTTGAAAAAACTCGATTATCTCCCGTAATTTTCTACCTTTTGCACTTAAATTTGATACTAATATCAAGCAAAATACCAAATTTGATTAAAATCGGACTAAAAATAGCCAAGTTATGCATATAAACGTTTTTCCATATGGCCGGAGTTGGTCGTTGGCTGGCGGGGGCGCAAGGGTGCTCGTATGCTTGAGTGAGCGAAATACTAAGATATGCTTGTAAAAAGCATGCAAACCGATTTTTTTAAAAATACGAAAATGCATTTGTTATTATAAATTTGAAATATTTCTTTTATTGGTGTATGGTATACCCAACAGTTGTCGAGACGAATTTGAGATTTATTTTTTCTACAGAGTTTGAAAACATGTGTTAAATTTTTGATCATATGTTGTTCAGAACAACCAATAACGATTAAATCGTCCATATAAAGGAAAGCTTGCGAAGGCTCAAGGCCTGAGAATGCTATTGTCATCATTCTCTGAAACGAAGCGATATGAACCATTGCTGCTTGTTGAAAAGGACGTAATATTTCTTGAGTTTTCCTCAAGTTCAATTTGATGGAAACCTGACATTAAGTCAAGGCATGAAAAATATTTAGCTCGACCCAATTGATCAAGAATATCATCAATTCTGGGGAGTGGGAATTTATCTGACAGCAATTTCTTATTTATTTGGCGATAGTCAATCACTAATCGCCATTTTTTCTCTTTAGAGCCCGGAAGAGCTTTGTTCGGGACTAATAAAAGTGGGCTATTATATGGTGATACAGACGGTTCAACAATATTTTGTTCAATTAACTTTCCAACTTGACGTTGGATTTCTTCTGCTTGGCTATGCGGACATCGATAATTTTTTACATATACTGGCTCATCATCATTAAGTCTCAATTTTTGCTTATAAAAATTGTTTGTTGTGATTGGTTCGGTCTCAAGTCCGAACACATCACTATACTCGGTGCATATTTCTTCAAGTTGCTTTTTAAACAGAATTGGAAAATTTTTCTTTAACATACTAATTACAGACACTTTTCTATTGTCTTCTAGGTTTTGGACTACATCGTAGTTCGAAAGTGATTCACATTTTATGTTATTAATGCCTACTATTTGGCATGTATCTGTGGTATTTAAGAATCGGACAAAAGCATTTTGGGCTGTTGCAATCGTGTTTGCGACATAAACACCCGGTTTAATTTCCTGATTGGGAATTACAATTTTTTCTTCTGCTGAAGACAACTCTATTTTGCGTATCACTTGAGATCTTGCTGGTAGAAGTGTTGAGTTAGTATCAGAACTAAATGTTATTGGAACATAGATAGGATACGTTAGATTTGGTGGTCTAATTATTAACCAATTCTCGGAACTATTGTAATCTAATTGGCAATTAAATCTTTTCATGAAATCTAATCCAATTATTCCATCGCAGGGGATTGCGAAATCTTCATGAAGTATATGAAATTTATATGGAATAATGTATTTGTCTGTTTGTAGCTCAATTGAGGCTAGTCCTTTGGATTTTTTTATCCCTTCTCCTATGCCTCGAATATCTATAATTTTATTTGTATGGATGTCGTGAAAGACATCACTATTTTCTTTTATAATTGAAATATCTGCACCTGTATCAATCAGAAATGTTAAATTTTTATTTGTTGAAACATTTTTGAATAATACGAAATTATTGAGACTCAAGTTAACCGTATATATTTTTTTATTTAGCGCTGAGTATCTGGAGGTGTCTAGAAGTTTCCCGTAGTAGTATCTTGTGCTACTCGGACATTGGTATTGTTATAACCATTCTGTTGGTTATTTGCTCGGTTACCTCTATTATTCTTGTTGTAACCTCTGTTGTTTCCTCTGTTAATATTATTAATAATTTGCTGGGAATTTTGGCCGTTATTGTTATTATTATAGTTATTATAATAACCACGACCATTGCCTCAACCGCGATAATTATATTTGTTATTATAATTACCACAATTTCTTTGGGCATAATAGATAATAAGAGTGGTAAATCTAGTGATTGCTTCTTTAGCTTTTACTGCCACTTTGGTGGTGTATTTTATTGCTTGTTCAGTTGGAAGACCATCCAAAATATATGCGCCTTTAAGGGCATCGGTCAACTCAGTAATTTCGTTTGTGTATGAAACACAGTTATTGGGGTTCCTCTGCAGATTTTTAATTTTTGCTGTTAAAAGATCTACTGAGTCACCCTTGAAGATTGTTGATAGTCTTTGTATTACTTCATCAATCGTTTTTTCTGAGCTTAGGCTATAAGCCGCTTGACCTTTTAATTTTGATTTTATGAGTTGCATGGCTACCGCTTCGTGCGGTTCTTTTATGGTGTCAAGAACGCGAAGCGCTCCAATGAAACCTGGTTGACATTTACTATCACCATCGATCCCTACCTCTACCCTCGTTTGTGCCATTTTTTTGTTTTCTTTGGTAATTGTTGGTTTGTTAAAACTTATCACTGATGGTTCTTCTGTACTTATTTCTTTATCAGCCATTAGTTGCGTTTTTTCTTCCAGTACTATTGAAGTTTCCAAATCAGATGTTTGTTTAAATTCAATATTGTGTCTGTTTAGCACAGTTATTTCTTTTTGTTTGCAATCACAGTAGAACGCATTTGCGGCTGTTTTTTGCAGTTAATACTGCTCTAATAGCTTGAAGATTCTCGGTTATTATCTTCGTGTGTTTGGTTACTGTGTCTTGGGATGTTTCTCTATTCTGCGAGAGGCACTTACAAGATTTAGTTAATTCTTGTGCGTGTATTCTAGCTTCTCCCAAGTAACCATAGTTTGTTAAGATTAATTTCTAAGATTAATTTCTATTTCTATTTTGGATTCTTGAGAACCCATTTTACTAAAAAAATATCAAAGAAGCTAACATCGGCTGTGCCGAAGTTTATATACCCTTGCAGTCCATGGCCATAATATTTTTACATGTTCCAAACTCTTTTTCTGTATCTCAATTCATTAATGCACAAAACCTTTCAAATATCATTTCAATTTCTTCTTCTTCTTCCCCATCCCCTTTTACACGCATGACACGACTCGCACGCATACACATATAGTTTATGTAGCGTTGCGTCTGTATGTGTGCATGCGTGTGCTCTATTGATTTGATGATGACGTAGTAGGCAGCAAGCGGAACCGATTTATTTCGGCTGTAACTTGTGTTCTATATATCCGATCAGATTCAAATTTTGGGACCTGAGATTTTATATATAATACTATCATATTGGTAAATTTCATGGCGATACTCCAATTTTTGCAATTTTTGCAAAAATGTTTCCTCCAGAGCTATATGATATAGTGGTCCGATTCACCCAATTTTCATACTTTTTTTTTCGGAAGTAATAAAAAGCCCCCAAAAAATATTTCATCCCGATAGCTCTTAAGATGGCTGAGTATACGCACAGACGGACGGACAGACAGACAGACGGTCAGACGGACAGACGGACATGGCTATATCAACTCAGCTTCTCATGCTGATCAAGAATATATATACTTTATAGGGTCGGAAACGTCTCCTTCTGTGCGTTACAAACATCTGACCAATTTTATAATACCCTCTGCAAGGGTATAATATCAAAGAAGCTAACATCGGCTGTGCCGAAGTGTATATACCCTTGCAGTCCATGGCCATAATATTTTTACATGTTCCAAACTCTTTTTCTGTATCTCAATTCATTAATGCACAGAACCTTTCAACTATCATTTCAATTTCTTCTTCTTCTTCCCCATCCCCTTTTAAACGCATGCCGCGACTCGCACGCATACACATATAGTTTATGTAGCGTTGCGTCTGTATGTGTGCATTCGTGTGCTCTGTTGATTTGATGATGACGTAGTAGGCAGCAAGTTGAACCGATTTATATCGGCTGTAACTTGTTTTCTATATATCCGATCAGATTCAAATTTTGGGATCTGAGATTTTATATATAATACTATCATATTGACCGTTCGTCTGTGCGTATGCTTTTTGCTCAGCCATCTTAAGAGCTATCGGGATGAAATTTTTTTTGGGAGCTTTTTATTACCTGGGAAAAATAAAGTATGAAAATTGGGAGAATCGGACCACTATATCATATAGCTCTGGAGGAAACATTTTTGCAAAAATTGCAAAAATTGTTATGTTATCTGTGTTATCTTGAATGTTATAAATTGCAAGAAAATGGTAAATGGTGACAAATTTGCCGAATATACGGCAAAAGTAAAGGATTTAATAGAATATCAGTGTTTACCACTTGGAGAGCTATCCAAAGAAGCACAAGAATGTAAAAAAAGAACTGCATTAAAAACTTCTCGTCTCAGACAAAATGAAGACCTTTTTAACATGCTGGCAGCCTCTTCGGACCCACTTGCATCACTGAGACACGTGCTTATTAGATATTGATGTTGTAGTATATCCATACCAAAAATCATTCAACACAAGGAGCTCAACTTGTAACACTTTGTTGCAAGTATAAACAATCAAATATGTGTATTATACATTCGTATATTCACATAAACATACTCACATAAATATACAGCTAAACATGTTCATATATGTGTGTGCATTTATATATGCACATACATATATTCACATAAGCAACAATGCACAGGCGTAACATGAGCTAGGGTTAAGCCAGCGTCTAAACGCTGACCAAGCACGTTGACGCAAGTGCCCTAAATAATATGTATGTATGTACTGACACTCTCTCTTTCTTTTGTAGCTGTTGCTTAAGTCGCAGCATAAGAATATCTATGTATCAATAGGTTAAGTCAAAGAATATTTGTAGAATAAAAATCAATCTGAATATTACCACCAACCAAGCTTGACGTGTTCTTTCTCCAATTCAACTCCAAGTGGAAACCGGTCATTACATGGCGACCGTGACAATAGGCCAAGACAAGGCCTAAGGACATCGAAGACCCAGGACTAAGGACATCGAAGACCCAGGACTAAGGACATCGAGGACCAATGAGAAAATTTTGTGTACGTATGTGTGGTTTTAAAAAAAAATGAAGTAAGTAAGTCGTCTCGCCGACTTGGATATACCATACACCAGTAAAACAAATATTTTAAATTTATAATAACCAATGCATTTTCGTATTTTTAAAAAAATCTGTTTGCATGCTTTTTAGAAGCATATCTTAGTATTTCGCTCACTCAAGTATAGGAGCACCCTAGCGCCCCCACCAGCCAACGGCCACTTCCGGCCATATGGAAAAACGTTTATATGCATAACTTGACTATTTTTATTCCGATTTTGATCAAATTTGGTATTTTGCTTGATATTAGTATCAAATTTAAGTGTGCTAAATTTGATTGCACAAGGTAGAAAATTACGGGAGATAATCGAGTTTTTTCAAATTACGGGGGCGGAGGGGGGCGTGGCAAAATCTTTACACATCAAAACTGTGCGCAATAACTAAGCAAATATTTATACCAACTATGGTGTCTCTAGCTTAAATAGGTTTTGAGAAAATCGGTTTTATTTGATTTGCGGGGGCGGTAGGGGGCGTGGCAAAATTTTTATAAATACAAAATGTGCGCGTTTACTAAGCAAATATACATACCAAATTTTGTGCCTCTAGTTGCTATGGTGTTTAAGAAAATCGGTTTTATATCATTTGCGGGGGCGGTAGGGGGCGTGGCAAACATTTGAAACAAACTCGATAAGCGTACATATGACACGAGTCTACATACCAAATTTGGTGGCTCTAGCTCTTATAGTCTCCGAGATCTAGGTGTTCATACAGACGGACGGACGGACGGACGGACGGACGGACGGACGGACATGGCTAGATCGTCTCGGCTGTTGATGCTGATCAAGAATATATATACTTTATGGGGTCGGAAAAGCTTCCTTCTGCCTGTTACATACATTTTGGCGACTTTAATATACCATTTCACCCTATGGGTGTATGGTATAATGAAGTAAGTAAGTCGTCTCGCCGACTTGGATATACCATACACCAGTAAAAAAAATATTTTAAATTTATAATAACCAATGCATTTTCGTATTTTTAAAAAAATCGGTTTCCATGCTTTGTACAAGCATATCTTAGTATTTCGCTCACTCAAGCATCCGAGCACCCTAGCGCCCCCACCAGCCAACGGCCAACTCCGGCTACGGCCATATTATTCCGATTTTGATCAAATTTGGTATTTTGCTTGATATTAGTATCAAATTTAAGTGTGCTAAATTTGATTGCACAAGGTTGAAAATTACGGGAGATAATCGAATTTTTTCAAATTACGGGGGCGGAAAGAGGCGTGGCAAAATCTTTACATATCAAATATGTGCGCAATTACTAAGCAAATAGTCATACCAAATTTTGTGTCTCTAGCTAGAATAGTTTTTGAGAAAATCGGTTTTATTTAATTTGCGGGGGCGGTAGGGGGCGTGGCAAAATTTTTATAAATACAAAATGTGCGCGTTTACTAAGCAAATATACATACCAAATTTTGTGTCTCTAGTTGCTATGGTGTTTAAGAAAATCTGTTTTATATCATTTGCGGGGGCGGTAGGGGGCGTGGCAAACATTTGAAACAAACTCGATAAGCGTACATATGACACGAGTCTACATACCAAATTTGGTGGCTCTAGCTCTTATAGTCTCCGAGATCTAGGTGTTCATACAGACGGACGAACGGACGGACGGACGGACAGACGGACATGGCTAGATCGTCTCGGCTGTTGATGCTGATCAAGAATATATATACTTTATGGGGTCGGAAAAGCTTCCTTCGGCCTGTTAAATACATTTTGGCGACTTTAATATACCATTTCACCCTATGGGTGTATGGTATAAAAAAAAAATGGAAAATATAAGCACGAAAATGAGAAACGGTAACGAGTTATCAGACGGAACCCGGGCTTAAGAGAAAACATAATTGAGGTGTTTAGAAGTGAACACAGCCACTCCCCTCAAAGCTCGCTAACTCTAGTGCAAATAAGAACTATATACTCAGAAAAACTGAAGAAAGATTCCCAGTAAAAGGAGACACAAGAATAGTAATGTGCTTCTTATTGAGTATACCAAATATATGCTGCTACACAAACGCAGCAGGTACTTTCCATTTCTACTTGATGGAATAAAAAAAAAAAAATTAAATAAATAAAAAATAATCAAAAAAAAAGGACATACACACACACACACAAAATTATAAATTAACAATTGAGACAATATGTGGAAGTGAACCGCGCCACTGTCGGTATATATTTCGCTCCGTCTGAACTTTCATAAACTGGTGTCCGGAACGCCTGTAAAAGTTAAAAAAGGAGTCAGATTGATTCCAAGGGAGACTAAGTACATACCACGTCGTTGGAGCCCCGTTGCAGCCCTCAATATTTGGCCTAGTAGCAATCTTTGCTTCTGCGGCAGGCCAGTCCACTGACGGTGGAGGGGGCGAAGGGTGACGGCTACTTGCCTCTCTTTTCTTTTTTCCCGCCTCTCACCGCCAAATAGTTCCTGGTGTGGAATTGTGCGTCTTGTTGTTGCACCAACTTTTTCTTAGTCAAAACTGCATCAACACAGCTGATCTTGCCAGTGTTGGTAAACGAGGAGAGCAAAGGGTAGCCCCTACCTAGAATTCGGCAGGGGGCGCCTCCGGGCATTTTTGGCGGCAGATTTAAATTTGGATTTAAAATCTGAATTCAAATTTGGTTTGTTTTCAAGCCTGTCCCCATTGATAAGCTAGCTGCATCCTTGGAGCATCAATCCCGTATTGGTGAAGATCTTCTAGGCACTGCTGCACCAGAAGAGTTGATTTTCGGTAAACGGCCGCTGCTCATGCGATCGCCACCGTCAGCGACAACATCGGCATGCAGCGTACCTCAAGCGGTTGCAGAGGCTGGGTTAATGCCAGACAGCCCATGTTTGGCACCGTATGGCCCAACTGTTCAAGTGGTCTCGCACATTCCAGAGCTGGATGAACTGGGATCACTGATATGGCAGCTGGACAACACCTTTAACCAAGGCATCTCGGCGGACGATAAACCACGAAAGCCAGTCCGACACGTTAACATGGGCACTAAGCAAGCCATTGTGCGAATGAAGGAGCTGCTGGATCTGCTCTGCCTCAGAGTGCTTGCGGGTGAGTTTCGCAAAACCCCGCATAACAGCGAAAAAAGCACACAAATTACGGCAGCGAAATCGGGCTCTAAGCCAAATAGGCCTATAATGGGGAGTGATCATGACTCCGCCAAGCGCCGCAGAGAAGACATAATACCAAGTCGAAATACTCCCCCAAAAAAACACCGTGGAGCGGCAATTCCCAGAGAAAAATGAATGCGGGAACAAACATCTGCCCCAGGGCAGGTAGGAAATGAGCGCGATCCAGACCAAATCGCCCATGAATGGCAACATGTTACGTACAAACGTGCGAACAAAAAACCACCAGCGAAAAAGGATTTCCCTAGGCACCGGCCAGACGCTATTTTGTTAGCTAATAAAGCCAATTTGTCATATAGCGATATGCTAAAAATGGTAACATCTAGTGAGGATGACAAAGTGCGCTCGATTGGCGCTAATGTACGCAAGGCAAGACGCACAGCGAATGGAGACCTCTTATTGGAGATGAACAAGCCGATGGCTGAAAACCTCCAGAAGCTTACGAAAGATATCGAAGTAGCTTTCGGTGCTCAGATTGAGGCCAAAGCACTCTCAGATTTCATCAAGCTTGATGTCAGAGACTTGGATGAGATGGTGTCTAAGGACGAGCTAGTGGCTGAATTTTCGAGCCAGTTTGGCGTCCAAATTACTACTCTGGCGATAAAGAGTCTACGACCAGCATTCGCTGGTACACAGCGGGCGACCATCAGCGTTCAGGCAGCCCTAGCCAAAGATATCCTCAATGTGGGCAGAATCAAGATTAGGCTGAACGAAAGCCGCATTAAAACAGACAATACACCTGTTAGATGCTTCAGATGCCACGAATTTGGGCATGTTTCAGCACAATGCAAATGACAGAAGCGACTGGTGCCTACGGTGCGGCGAAAAGCGGCATAAAGCCAGAGGCTGTAAAAACGCAGCGAAGTGTTTCCTATGCACTTCAAATGGCATAAAAGAAGCGGGTCATGTTGCCGGGAGCCAGCGTTGTCCTTATGGGCCCCGTTGTGGCCAGAACGCTCTTACAAAAAATGTTAATCATGGTTAAGTTCTTGCAAATTAACTTAAACCACTGTGAAGCAGCACATGATATGCTGAAGCAAACGACGAGGGAACAAAACATTGATGTAGTCATCGTAAGCGAGCCATACAGACTCCATGGCGGCAACAACACGACCTGTAGTACGCAAAGAAAAGCGGCGATTTTGCTAACTAGCGTGCGACCGCTGCAAATGTCTCAAACCCGGGCTTTTGCACATCTTGTACGGGCTAAGATAGACCGGTTCTGGGTGTATAGTTGTTACATGCCACCTAGCATCAATCACCAAGAATTTTGCGCAGCGCTGGATGAGCTGGCTACCGACGCAAGAAGCCAAAGCCCACTCATTATAGCTGGTGATTTCAACGCGTGGTCCTTAGGGTGGGGCAGCGTCTCGAACAATGCTAGAGGCCGTGCCTTATGGGAGGCTTTTGCCCTACTAGGTATTGCCCTGCTAAACAGTGGCAATCAAAATACATTCAGCCGAGCGGGTGTAGGATCGGTCATTGACCTCACTTTTGTCAGCAGCAGCATTTTTCGGCGCTCCTCTTGGAAAATCGGCGAATTCTACACGGCTAGCGACCATGAGGCGATCCTTTTCGAGATCGGAGGATCAATCCGTCAGCGAGATGTGCATCCGGTGGCACGTAAAACGTACAAAGCGGATACCCTGAATGTTCAACAATTCACTGCCGCTATAACTGGTATAGAGTTGGCAACGGAGTCAGCCCAGAGTATGGCAAACCAATTGGCTCGTAAGTTAGACGAGGCGTGTGGCAAAAGCATGCAGGAACGTAAAGCTTACCGAGGCCACCATAGATCGGTATTCTGGTGGAATGATAGCATTGCAGAAGCACGGCGGGCTTGCTTTAGGGCAAGACGGTGTTACCAACGGGCGCGAAAAAGGAATGATGGCAATTGGCCCTCTCTTCATATAGTTTTTGCAAGAACTCGCAAGGCATTAAAACGGGCCATACATTCCAGCAAACGGGAATGCTTCCTTGAGCTGTGTGACTCAGCTGATAAGGACCCCTGGGGCAAGGCCTATAAGATTGTAGTGAAGCGCGTGTATGCAAATAAAAAAACTGCACCAACAAATCCGGGGCAGCTGCGGGATATAGTACAATCTCTGTTTCCAGCTAGAAGCGATGCACTAACGTGCAGAAGACCAATGCAGACACATTTTGCTGTCGATGTAGTCTCAAATGAGGAGATAAAGGCCGCGGCTGGACGCCTCAACCCTAGTAGAGCTCCAGGGCCAGACGGCATACCAAATCGCGCCGTAAAGCTGGCAATGATGCTGAACCCAGATATATTTGCACAAGTGTATTCCCAATGCCTCCGGGAGGGCTGCTTTCCGGACATATGGAAGCTGCAAAAGTTGGTCCTGCTGCCAAAACCAGGCAAAAGCCTAGATGAGCCATCAGGATACAGGCCAATTTGCCTAATAGACACCATAGGCAAGGTCCTGGAATCTATTATATGTGCGAGGCTAGAGTCAGCCATCAGGCTAGGCGGCGGTTTGTCACCCAATCAATATGGTTTAGAAAAAGTAAGTCCACAACTGATGCCATTTCAAGAGTGGTCGATATTGCCTCAGAAGCTATTAAAGGTGAGAGATGGAAAGGAGGTGCAAAAAAATATTGCCTGCTGGTCACCCTCGACATAAAGAACGCTTTTAACACTGCCGATTGGGGATCTATTCTTGACGCACTGCAAAACTTTGGAGTCCCGGCCCACATTCATGCCATCACATAGAGCTACTTCGGAAGGAGGCAGTTGGAGTATACATCCGATGCTGGAAGCGTGCTGCACTCCATATCTGGCGGGGTTCCCCAAGGATCCGTTCTGGGCCCTTTGCTATGGAACATAATGTATGATGGCGTCCTGAGGTTGACACTCTGTGATAGCTGTCAACTAATAGGCTATGCAGATGATGTTGCACTAGTCGTCGTTAAAAAAGAGATTAAGCAAGCAGAGGCTGCAGCAAACATAGCCATCGCAAAGATAGTAGAATGGCTGGGCTCCGTGGGACTCAAATTAGCGGCGCAAAAAACAGAGGCCGTTCTAATTTCAAACATGAAACTTGTTGAGACAGCACAAATTACTGTTGAGGGGACTACGGTCCAGTCCAAAAGAGCTATCCGCTATCTTGGCGTGTGGATAGACACTCGACTAACCTTTCGAGAACACCTAGCAAACATTCAGGAGAAGGCATCTGTATGCGTGCGTTCGTTGTCAAGGATCCTCTTAAACACGAGGGGCCCAAAACAAGAGACGAGAAAGCTGCTGACGACAGTTCACAGCTCCATTGTACTTTATGCGGCTCGGATCTGGAAATCGGCTTTATTAGTAGAAAGCTACAGCAGGGGCATACGGTCAACCCACAGACTTTGTACTCTCAGAGTCTGCTGCGCGTTTAGAACGGTATCTGACGACGCAGTATTAGTGCTAGCTGGGATGCTGCCACTTGACATTCAGGCGGATGAAGACACAGTCGTAGCTGCAGCACCTAGTGATAAGCCCTCGAAGAAACTGGCGCGCGCACAGGCTAGAGGCAGAAGATGGGATGCGTCACAGAAGGGCAGATGGACCCACCTGCTGATCCCAAATATAGAGAAGTGGTTAGGCAGAAAGCATGGGTCAGTAAATTTCTACCTAACCCAGATACTAAGCGGTCATGGTTGCTTTAAGCAATATCTCCATCGCTTTGGACACGAAGAATCGCCTATGTGCACAGTCTGCAGCGATAACAGCGTAGAAGACGCACAACATATTCTTTTCAGGTGTCGGCGCTATGAGTCCCAAAGAAGGCACCTAGAACTCACTGCAGGGGCTGGATTAACGGTGAACAACCTCGTGGATTCAATGGTTGGCAGCCCACAAACATGGGAAGCGGTCAACAGCTTTGCAGCATATGTAATGCGGGATTTGCCACAATCCGAACGCATGAGAGCTGGAGCGTCGTAGAGAGAGCCACCGACCCTAGGAAGCAATTCCCACGAGGACGTCCCCTAGGATCAAGCTCCCTTTATGACATCGTTTTCCTCTGTATATATCTATCTATACTATCTATACCTATCAATAAAGGAATAAAAAAAAAAAAAAATTAACAATTGAAAAAAAAAAGCAAGTGCTGATGACTAGCACCGAACCGTCACATCCAGAGGATTTGGATTGCCTGACGGCTTTACCTACCGTACAAAGGGATGCACCCCTCCTCGAAGAGGTATTAGAGCTGTATCCCAACGATGGACCACCCCCACTCACAATAGCTGAGTACCGGGCCCGCAACACAAAATCTACACAGCCAAAGAAGACTAAGAAGGGCAAGTACGTAAGCTACTCCAGCAGAAGAGGCTGGAAGTAGACTTACTGGATACTCTGAAGACGGAGGAAGACCGACAACGCTGCATAGAGCGTATTAACATATTAAAAGCTGAACTTCGCCAAAGAGCGAAGAAACGCAAGGGGGCCGCAGAAATGCGCAAGCCTTAACTTGCCTTTAATTTAATAATTATACTTATAAGATTAATAGCAAGTTGAAGCACGAAAGTGCAACTTGCAAACTACTTTTTTTTTTAATTTCTAAACAACAAATGATATGTATACTTGAATTGTGAGCCAACCACATACTCTATAATTTTTCCACGTCTCTGACTCAAAACACAGTTGAGATAATTTTTCTCTCTCAAAATTTTGAATTATAAAAGAAACAAAAAAAAAATAATAATATTATGTAACGATCGAATCCATAAAGGAATTTTTTTTTCTCTCCGTCAAACAAATAGAAAACAGGTCTAAACGACCAAGAAAATAAAAACTTTTGCTAGGAAGATGGGTTCCCAAGAATCCAAAATAGACCACCCAACGGCTAATGTCGTTAACAGCGTTAAAATAGTAGATCACAAGGAAAATTTAGAAGAAATAGGGGTATTGTTGTTAGCTATCTTAATATTAGTAGCCTTATATCTGGCTTTGAAATTATATGCAATGCATAATAAAATAATTAAGAAAAAATATCAGAGTAGAGCAGAGGGCCTAAATACAGTATAAAATGGGTCGAATAGAACTTAAATATTTGAACAAATACGTTCCATTCTTAGATTTTCTCTTTAACAGAGGCGAGACCAATCCAAAATATAAAGAAATCAAATATTGGATTGTGAATAATAGAAAATTTAAATCGGGGATAGCCCACTTAATAGAAAGATCCATAGTAGAAGCGTATAATCGTCTAAAGCGAAAAACAGGATTCTACCCACATGGGTACATAAACTATTCAAACAACCCATAGAAATAGTTGATCTCTCAGGGAATTAAAAAAAAAAAAAAAAAGTGTAAATCATTTTAACAAAATATGATTAATTGGGATGATATATTAAGAGAAGCTAGAACACATGCGCAGGAATTAAATAAATCTTGTAAGTGTCTCTCGCAGAATAGGGAAACATCCCAAAGCACGATAGAAAAACACTCGAAAATAATAATAGAGAGCCTAGAAAATATTAGAGCAGTGTTAAAAGAACACTATAGTAAATTAACTACGGGACGAAAAACAGCCGCAAATGCATTCTATAATGATTGCAAACAAAAGGCAAAATCCGTGTTAAAAAGATATAATATTGAATATAAACAAACAATTGATTTGGATATTTCAATATCACTACAAGACAAAAACCAGTTAACGGCTGAAGAAGAGATGGATCAAGAAGAACCATCAGTGAGTTCAGATCAAGCAAAAATAACTCTTAACAAACCAGCCATTTCGCCAAGAAACGCAAAAATGACTCAAACAGTCGCTGATTTTGTAAAGATGGCCTCAAACCTCATTCCACAGTTTGATGGCAGAAGAGAAAACCTTCAGAGTTTCATGGACGCATTGAATTTGATAAATACACTAAAAGGCGACCATGAGGAAACAGCAGTGTGCCTAATAAAATCAAAATTAAAAGGTCACACAAGAAATTTGATAACCTCTGAGCAGACAATAGAAGAGATCATTGACAGTATCTCATCAAATGTAAAAACAGAATCAGTAGCGTCAATAACGGCAAAAATCAAAAACCTACCACAGAGGAACAAAACAGCAAGTCAGTATGCGCAAGAGATTGAGAAGCTTACTGAATCTCTGGAAGGTGCCTTTATACACGATGGCACATCTGTCGCACTAGCTAAAAAGTATACACTTTCAGTCGCTACAGAGGCAATAACAAAGAACTGCATAAACAATCAAGTACGTAACGTACTAAAAGCAGGTATTTTCCGTGACATGAACGAACTAACAACAAAGTTCGTAGACAGTAGTACAGCAGAAACAGGACAAGCGATTCCTGTCATGCACTACCGTCAATACAATAGAAATGGACAAAATAATTACCGAGGTAGAAGTAATTACCAAAACAACGGTTATAGGAATAATAATAATACCGGTGGATATCGTGGTAACTCACGGTACAACAACCGAGGAAGAAATAATTTCAACCGAAACAGCTCGAACCGAGGTAATTCCAACCGAGGTAGCTCTAACAACGGAAATGGTAATGTACGACTTGCTCAAAGTAATTCGGAAAACCAATAGATCCCTGCAGATATTCAGAAGAAACTGTAAATGTATACACATTCAATCTTAGCCTAAGTATTTTCATCAAAGTTAAAAACGAAAATAGAGAAATAGAAAACACCTATACCTTCTCGTTGGATACAGGTGCAGACGTATCAATAATAAAAGAAAAAACAGATCCTTTTGAACATATAGATACTTCAAACACAATTGAAATATCAGGAATTGGTGAAGGTCCAATTACTTCCAAAGGTCTAACCCTTATAGAACTAAGACAAAATGAATTCATAATTCCACACAATTTCCATATAGTAGACGAAAGTTTCCCAATTCCATTTGATGGAATTTTAGGACTAGATTTCTTCAAAACATTCAATTGCCAATTAGATTTCAGTGAACCAAACGATTTGCTAATATTAAGACCAAATAATTTAAATTTTGCAATAAATATCCCAATATTACACACTTGTGACAGCAATACCACAATTCTCCCAGCAAGATCTGAAGTAGTCCGACAAATAAATATTCCAAATGAAAACTCAAATATCGTCATCTTAAATCAAAAGGTCGAAAATTGAATATTTATTGGAAATTCGATTTCCAGTCCGAACAAAACATTTGTCCGAATTTTAAACACAACAAAAAGTGTAAAAATTTTAAATTTAAAAAACATAAAATATGAATCATTAAAGAATTACGAAATTGTACAGACAACTGATGACCAAAGAAGCCAATCAGTAATGCAAAAACTGAAGCCAAACTTCCCACCTATGTTCAAAAACGTACTAGAAGAGCTTTGCACCAAGTATACAGATATATTTGGTTTAGAAAACGAACCGATTACTACAAATAATTTTTTTAAACAAGAACTAAGAACTATACACAAAAAATTACAGAATACCACACATGCATAAAGAAGAAATAAATAGACAAGTCGATAAACTCATTAAAGATAAAATAGTTGAACCATCAGTGTCCGAGTATAATAGTCCGTTACTACTGGTACCGAAAAAGGGTTTACCAGGATCAGAAAAGAAACGATGGCGATTGGTAATAGACTATCGTCAAATAAACAAAAAATTGTTGTCCGATAAATTCCCATTACCAAGAATAGACGATATTCTTGATCAACTAGGCAGAGCCAAATATTTTTCATGTCTAGATTTAATGTCCGGTTTTCACCAAATAGAACCAAAAGATAAATCGCGAAGCATAACGTCATTTTCCACTAGCAATGGATCTTATCAGTTTACTAGACTACCGTATGGTCTGAAAATAGCACCAAATTCCTTTCAAAGAATGATGACAATTGCTTTCTCTGGATTAAATCCGTCACAAGCATTCCTTTACATGGATGACTTAATAGTCATCGGCTGTTCGGAGAAACACATGCTCAAAAATCTAAAGGATATTTTTGACATATGCAGAAAACACAACCTAAAACTGCATCCAGAGAAATGTTCATTCTTCATGCACGAAGTGACATTCTTGGGTCACAAGTGTACCGACAAAGGAATATTGCCAGATGACACCAAATGTGACGTCATTGAAAAATACCCAGTACCAACAGATGCTGATAGTGCTAGAAGATTCGTAGCCTTTTGCAACTATTACAGACGTTTTATTAAAAATTTCGCAGAACATTCACGTCCGATAACATAACTGTGTAAGAAAAAAGTAGAATTTGTATGGTCTGAATAATGCCAAAAAGGATTTGAATATCTGAAAAAAGCCCTAATAGAACCCACACTGCTGCAGTATCCAGGTTTTAGCAAAGAGTTTTGCATAATAACAGATGCTAGCAAATATGCATGTGGAGCAGCACTAACTCAAACTTATGGCGATAAGCAGTTGCCAGTAGCATACGCATCCCGTTCGTTCACTAAAGGTGAAAGTAATAAAAGTACTACTGAGCAAGAACTAGCTGCGATACACTGGGCCATTACACACTTTCGCCCATATATATATGGCAGACATTTCAGAGTCAAAACAGACCACAGACCCCTAACGTATTTATTTTCTATGATAAATCCGAGTTCAAAATTAACAAGAATGAGACTTGATCTAGAGGAATATGAATTTACAGTAGAATATCTGAAGGGAAAAGATAATTTTGTTGCGGATGCATTATCCCGTATTACAATACAGGAACTAAAAAACACAAAAGCAAATGTCCTGAAAGTCACTACCAGGCAGCAAAGTAGACAAAATAATCTCTGGCCAGATGATAAAAATCAAAATACAATTAGGCACGTACCTAATGATGCTTATAAGCCCAAAATACATGAAGTACTCTGCAATGATGAAGTACGAAAAGTAGTGACCTTGCGCACAACACACGATCTATGTTTCCTCAAACATGGAAAGAAAGTTATAGCAAGAATTGAGATTGGAGATCTGTACACCAATGGAAATCTAGACTTAGGTCAGTTTTTTTAAAGGCTTGAAAAACAAGCCGGTATATTCGAAATCAAACAACTCAAATTGGCACCGAGTGAAAAGATCTTTGAAACATTTTCAATAGAATCTTTTAAAGAAATGGGCAATAAAATATTGAAAACATTAAGAGTAGCGCTACTCCAACCGGTGACCATTATAGAAAAAGATAAAGATAAAGAAGCAATATTGTCTACATACCATGATGATCCAATACAGGGTAGCCATACAGGCATTACAAAGACTACATTAATAAATGTGAGAAATGCCTAAAGTCAAAAACAACAAAGCACATAAAAACACCCTTAGTTATTACAGAAACCCCCATACATGCTTTTGATAAGGTAATAGTAGACACCATTGGTCCATTACCAAAATCCGAAAATGGTAACGAATATGCAGTCACTCTAATATGTGACTTGACGAAATACCTAGTAGCAATACCAGTTCCCAATAAAAGCGCTACAACAATCTCGAAAGCTATTTTTGAATCATTCATTCTGAAGTACGGTCCAATGAAGACGTTCATTACGGACATGGGAACAGAATACAAAAATTCAATAATAAATGACTTGTGCAAATATTTAAAAATAGACAACATTACGTCTACTGCACACCACCACCAGACCTTGGGTACCGTTGAAAGAAGTCATAGGACATTCAATGAGTACATTCGATCATATATATCAGTTACAGTATTTCGTGTATTGTTTTAACACAACACCATCTGTAACTCATAATTATTGTCCATATGAACTAGTATTTGGAAGACAGAATAACTTACCAATACAATTTAATAGCGTAGATAAAATAAAACCTATATATAATATAGAAGATTATTCTAAGGAAGTTAAATTTAGACTAGAAAACGCGTATAAGAGAGCTCGAATACTTTTAGAAAAAAAATAAAATTAAACAGAAAGAAATAAACGATAAGAAAGTATTAGATTTTAAACTAGAAATAGGAGACCAAGTTTATTTAAAAAACGAAGCTGGTCATAAGCTTGACTCAGCCTATATAGGACCATTCGAAGTTGTAGAAATATCTAAAAACAACAATATAAAAATTAGGAATAATAAAAATAAGATACAAACAGTTCATAAGGATAGGTTAAAAATTTGCAAAAATTATTAAAAAAAAAAAGAAAGACGAAAAGAAATATATAAAAATTTTTTCTTGGATTCAACTACTATAACTACTTCATTCAAAAAAAAAAGGAAATTTTTGAGAAAGAAAATTTGTCTGTCCAGACACAAATATAACAATTTTTCTAACAAACATACATATATTACTATTAATCAATCATTTATTATCATTATTAGTAATTAATAAATAACTCCATAATATTACGTTATTTTCTAAAAAAGGGGAGGTGTAGTAAATCCATACCAAAAATCATTGAACACAAAGAGCTCAACTTGTAACACTTTGTTGCAAGTATAAACAATCAAATATGTGTATACATTAGTATATTCACATAAACATACTCACATAAATATACAGCTAAACATGTTCATATATGTGTGTGCATTTATATATGCACATACATATATTCACATAAGCAACAATGCACAGGCGTGACCAAGCACGTTGACGCAAGTGCCCTAAATAATATGTATGTATGTACTGACACTCTCTCTTTCTTTTGTAGCTGATGCTTAAGTCGCAGCATAAGAATATCTATGTATCAATAGGTTAAGTCAAAGAATATTTGTAGAATAAAAATCAATCTGAATATTACCACCAACCAAGCTTGACGTGTTCTTTCTCCAATTCAACTCCAAGTGGAAACCGGTCATTACAATGTATATATTGAAAATTATTTTGAAGAAAATCAGCCATCAATAGCAAATTTTCAAAATTAATCTAAAAAACGTAAAAATTATTTTTTATTTTTTTGTGTAATTATGTTAGTAAATCAAATTAAAACATTAAAAAATGTTACATTTCGCTCCAAATGTAGCTGAATCTAGCTATGTTTTCATCGTTGATTAGTTTTATAAGCTGATCATGGTGTGGAATACTTCCAGTATAAGTGGATTTAATTGCTTGTTTGACTCAGGATACTTGTTTCTACCATTTCGTTGGATCGTCTATGCTGAGCTTGAATAGCACTGAACTTATAATCAACCTCGTAACTTGTCCGTTTACTCGGGGTAGACCACCAATTTAATGTTTTCATCTCGGCCATACTGAATTTGTTAATATTGGATATCTACTCAGGGCGTCAACATGCTTCATACGTGTTCCAGGACGATGTTCAACTTTAAAATTGTACTCTTGTAGAAATAAGACCCAACGTGCAACACTTGTCCACAAACTTTGCTTATCAAGTGTCTTCAGGATTCAGGTAAAATTCGACTTCTTCAACTGATTTTTGCAATAGGACTGCACCGAATCCATCTATTGTAGCATCTGTATGTTCTTTGGTTTCGTACTTCTGGTTATATATCTTTAATCTGGTTTTTTGTTCAAATTCTTCTCTAAGAAGACTCTTCTGCTGCACCTACATCGAATTTGTTATTGGTTTTTAACAAATGGTTAATGGTTTTGCAATGATTGCGCGGTTGGTTATAAATTTTCTGAAATACCCACTTAAACCCAAAAAACTTGCAATTGCTTAGGTGTCAGAGGAATTTTGAATTTACAAACGGCTTCAATTTTTTCGATTGTCGGATACATCTTATTTTTAATAATATAAGAATTGGAATCGTCTTTTCAAAAAATGGCACTTCTTAATGTTGAGTTGCAGTCCATAATCTTTACAGGTAGAAATTACTTCTTTTAAATTTAAAACAGCTTCTTTTTCATCTTTTGCTGGAATTATTACGTCGTCTATGAAGGGGAAGTGCAATACCTCGATGAGTAAGAGGTCGAAATATGGCGTAAATGTGCCGTTGAAACACACCAGGCGAATCGGAGAGCCCAAACGGTACTTTCTTAAATTGATATTCGCCATTCTGCGTCACAAACGATGTGTACTACTTACTTGATTCGGCCAGTCTGGATTTGATTCTTCAATTACATTGTTGTTAATCCACTCTTCAATTTGTTCGTCGACTATTTTTGTTTGGTAAAACGGTAGTCTGCGCGGACTGAAAATGTTGGGGTATCTGCATTTAATGTTATGTTCATCTCGATTTGGGTTGACTTTGTTTTAACCGGCTTATAGTTTTCAATTAATTCGCGAACTTCAATTTTAGCTTTTTCACCCGCAGCTGATCTATATTTATCTCGTGATTATTCGCGATAGCTTTAATTTTCACAATATATTTTATTGCGAAATCTCGATCTCATTCTCAGTGCGTATTTACGCACTGTTAGACCATAACGATTGCCAATTAATCCGGCAAGTAGGCAAATTTGTTCACCAATGATTAATTTAATATCCATACACTTCATCGAAAAAACATAAAAGTCAAGATCATAGTCATCATTGTCGATTTTAACTAATTTTTCGAAATGCCCAATTGGACCTAATTTGATTTTCATCACGATTACAGCCAAATCCAATAAGACTTACACTGCACGACAAAAAGTTTTTGATCACTTAATTCTTTGAATTAGTCTTCGCGCATAACATTGAATTTGCTGCCTGTATCAAATAAAGCCGAACAGTTTATATTCTCTATTAACAATGTTTTACTCGCCATTTAACCTTGACATTGTAGAGTATACGCATTCACTTTTTTGTTCATCCTTTTGATCAACTTGACTGAATTTACTGGTAACATGCCCAAATTGGTTACACTTAAAACATTTTGGACCTTTTTCTTTATTGCTGCAATCACTGCAATTACACATTGTTTCATAGCTTCTTTGTTTTGATTTAAAATTCTTTAACTCATTTGCACTGTATAAAACTGATTTATAAGTTTCATGTTCATCTATCCCGTAGATTATATATTGAATTAGAGCTTGATCTTCAATTCTACCGCGCGTACCATCTCTTTCATTTAAAAAAATACTCTTGCATATTTTGACTTTTGTTTCGCTTTCTTTCGCTCACATGTTTATGTAATTCTTTGCTCCATACGGTCTGCCTAAATTCGCTTAATTGTGCATTTTTGAGTAGTGACCAAGAATTAATACCTCTTTCACTCAAAACAAATAGCTTCGCATTGCCTCTTAGCGACTTTTTTGCAAAAACTAATTTTTCAAGGTCATTAAAGTCCATCAAAAGAGCTTGATCTTCGAAATCTGAAAGGCATTCCTCAATTCCAATTGAATTTGTTCCATCGAATGTTCTAATTGTGTCCTCTGTATCACGAAAATTCATACCAAAACGCATAGGAATGTCACTTTAACTTTTTTCTTACATCTTCGTGAATTCTCTCCCTTTCTGTTCAACGTTCTGTTTTGCATCATGTTCAGACAAGTTCTGTTCAACGTATATTTTCGAAGCTGAATCCAGAAAATTCTCTTAACCGGTATTTCCGATTATTTCTGTCTCCCTCTCGCTTATATACATAGGGGAGAGGGCCCAATTATGACCCGGGTTTTGAAAAACCTCGAAATTTTTTCTTCAGTTCCGGAAAATAAAAAATTAGGAAGTTTAACAGTTAAATATTAACCAAACGCAATTTTTTTTCCAAAGAATGTATGTTTATTTGAGTTACTCAAAAAATTTTGGAACAGATTTAATTTGGATAACTTTTTTTAGGCCGAAAAAAAAGTGGCCCAGTTATGACTCACTTTAAGAAATTCACTGAAAATAAGAAAATATAAAAGGAATGTCACACCAATTGTTGTAATTTTATGGTTTATTTATTATGTAGGCCTTCAATGGCAAAAACAATGAAAAAAAAACAAGAAAATGGCCTCCGATGGCCATAAATGACAACGATTTTTATTCCGCGTCGTCCATGTCACTTTCGCAGTTTTTGCAAGTGAAATAACTTGCTTGCATGTTAGCACACTTTGAATGAAACATTCAAGATCGAGATCTTTAAGAATATTCTCGGACAAACTGGTCTCAATATGTAAATTTCCTTTCCTTGTTGTTAAACAACAACAAAAATGTTGGAATTTGACAATTTTACATAATCCGAGTGCAAAAAAAAAATGGGACATAACTTTGCACCCCAGCTGAGTCATAACCGGGCCTTTTTATAAATTAAAGTTTAAATTTATATTTTTTATAGACACTACATAATCAAATAAATTTTTATAGAATCACAAAATATACGGCAAATACAATATTTTGATGCATTACATTCACCTTTTCACTGTTAATTTCACAAAATTTTGATACTTTGAAAAAAATGAAAAAAAAATTTTTCACACGATTTTCAACACGATGTTTGGTACGCGTATATACAATACGAATTTTATCGTTGGGGTCTGTCCAAAAACTGCAGAACGTCTAACAAACATGATTTACAGGGCTCAAACTGTCATTCAATACCGCATTTCAAAAATATTTGAGAATGTCACAACTGGGCCTGAGTCACAACTGGGCCCTCTCCCCTACATATGCAAATCAGTAATGCTTGCTTTACTGGGTCTCGCAATCTTAGCATCAATGAAATTTTTTAAACACGGCGCCTTGGTTATGGAAAAAAAAAAAAGTTTAGTTTTACAGCATATATTGTTTTATATTCCCTTTTCAACTGCCGCCGTGCGCAGACGTGTTTTTTAATGCACTCCGCAAAAATTGAGTGTAAAAAAAAAAAAAAAAGTCTGCGTTTGCAAAAAGTTGTGTAGGGCTCTCAGTCAGAGACGCCTATTTACAATCATATTAGATTGCTCTAATAGCAATAAATACTAAGTTGCAACAACAAAGTGCGTAATTTTTACAAAAGCCATGTCCACCAATTCGGGCCCAAGCTCTCTCAATCCCCACCAGCAACAGCTACAAGAACTAATTGTACAACAACAACGTGAGCGTCGACTCTCGGTCCAACGCAACAACGCGTACTTTTCGGTGGTGTCGCCGACCCCACCGAATGCTAACGTAAGCAATAACACCGAAACTGCCAGCCACTCAGCAATTAACAGCAACTTACCGTGGAGAGAGCAGTGTGCTTCTCCATCAATATCGATAACTGGGTAACCGATTGCACCGACCAGCACCGTCAGCTCGTTGACAGCAACTACTGCAACGTCTGCCGAAGTATTGACCTGCCTCAAGCCGACAACGACAAGTCGTCCAGAGTCAGACACAATCGTAAACCCAACGACTTCTGTCCAAACTGGAATGAATAGATATATTAAAATAACTAAGCGGAAGCTAAGCCCGCAAAAGGAAAAAAGTGGCAATACGCCGAAAATAACCAAACCAAATGAACGAGTAGCACCCCTTAGCGGGAATCGTTTTAAAATTCTTGCCGATCAACAAGACGATCAAGCCGGCGCTGTAGATAAAGTTAAATCGGCTAGACCACCCCCTTTATACATCCGTGGAGCCAACTGCAGCGCCCTGATTTCGAAGCTAGTAGAAACAGTAGGGGCAAATAATTTTGTTGTAACCCCTCTCAATAGGGGTAACATAAAAGAAATTGAATGTCAAACCCAAACTGAGGACAATTTCCGCATCATCGAAAAGTACCTCCGTAATGCTAACATCAACTTCTATACCTACCAACTAAAAAGCAGTAAAGGGCTCCAGGTTGTGTTAAAGGGGATTGAGCCATCGGTCCCTACTCAAGAAATAGCAGACGCGTTGGTCGAAAAAGGGTTTGTGGTCAAGTCCGTTGTCAACATGATCAACAGGAACAAAGTCGCACAGCCGCTCTTTAAAAACGAGCTCTAACCAGATGCAAAGCGGTCGAAGCCAAATGAAGTGCACCCGATCTACAACCTACAGCTTCTATTGCACAGAAGAATCACCGTAGAGGAGCCCCATAAGAGACACCAACCACCGCAGTGTAAAAACTGCCAGGAATACAACCACACCTCTAACAATTGCAATCTTAGGTCAGTGTGTGTTGGCTGCGGCGAACACCATGAAGATGACATTTGTACCAAGGACAGAAACAACGTCGCACTAAGACAATGCAGCAACTGTGAAGGGAACCACACGGCCAACTACAGAGGATGTCCTGTCTTCAAGGATCTTAAATCACACCTGAACGGGCGCAAACCCCCAGCTGGATCAAAAATCACCTTCAACGCCTCCAAAACTACACCGGAGGTTTTCTTCGCCAAGGCTGTTAGATCATCCAACCAGTCCTAATGTATCCTTCGCTAGTGTGCTCCGAACTGGAAGGACGGAGCCCGCGAAAGAGACCCCGTCACTCCGCCATCTACAGAATCCGCAACCTAGCGCACCAGAGCTTGGCCAGCAAACTCCAAGTGGTCTAGAGGCCCTATTGATCTCACTCAATCAAAACATGACCACTTTTATGACGTTCATGCAAAACTGTATGCACGAACTGATGCGGAATCAAAACCTGCTTATCCAGAAGCTTATCGAGAATAAATAATGGCTTCCCTACGTCTATGTCTTTGGAATGCTAACGGCATCTCCAAGCACAAAAATGAACTGCAACTATTCCTAGACTCAAGTGAAATCGACGTTTTGCTGATTTCGGAAACACATTTAACATCAAAAAATAATTTTCAAATACCAAAATATACCTTCTACGCAACAATCCATCCAGACGGAAAAGCTCATGGCGGGACCGGTATCCTAATCAAAAACCGTATAAAACACTCGTTCCTCAACAGATTTGAAACACAGCACCTACAAGCAACTGCTATAACCGTCCAAACCAGCTGCGGCAACACTACATTGGTCGCCCTGTACTGCCCACCACGCTTCTCAATCTCTGAAAAGGAATTTACCGATTTCTTTAACACACTCGGAGATCGCTTCATTGCAGCAGGGGACTATAACGCCAAACATACGCACTGGGGATCTCGCCTGGTAAATCCTAAAGGAAAGCAGTTGTACAACACAATAGTCAACCCTCTCAATAAGATGGATTGCGTCTCACCGGGTAGGCCTACTTATTGGCCCACAGATCCACAGAAAGTGCCTGACTTGATTGATTTCGCAGTAACCAAGAGGATTCCACGTAATCGGATCACTGCGGAAACACTACTAGATTCAACTTCCGATCACTCTCCAGTGCTATTCACATTATTAACAAGACCTCAAGTACTTGATCGCCCATATAGGCTTACAAACAACAAAACAAATTGGCTTAAATTTAAAATGTACATGAGTGCCCACATTGACTGTTCGCCGAAACTGGATGCTGCAGAGGACATTGATATGTGCGTCTCTGCACTGAGTCGATGATGGGAGCTGCAGCAAGAGTATCTACTCCACATGCCTCTTCTTACACCAAACCTGTTGACAGGCCTACGAACCGGCGGATAGAACAATTAGTAAAGGCAAAACGACGTCTAAGAAGAGAATGGCAGATTACTCGATCACCAGCAGCAAAACTTCACCTAAGGCAAGCTAATCGCAACCTCTCCAAGGCGTTAAGACAAGAGGAAAGCCGGGCTCAAAGGAAATACATAGAAAAGCTCAGTCCAACCAGCACTAAACATCCTCTGTGGAAAGCCCACCCAACTTTAAGCGCTCCTACAGAGACAATTTCACCGATAAGGAGTCCAACCGGTGGATGGGTCCGCAGTGACGAAGAGCGGGCATCCGTATTTGCCACACATCTTAAAATGGTTTTCCAGCCAAATCCAACATCAAACTCATCTGTACTTCCCCCTTCGAACACATTAACGGATAGTGAGTACTCGGAACTCCAATCGGACGAGATCACTGCAGTTATTAAAAACCACATAAAGCCGAAAAAAAGCCCCTGGCCATGACCTAGTCACACCGAAAATGATCCTAGAACTCCCTATCATTGCAATACAATATATCTGCAAACTGTTCAACGCTATAATAAAAATTGGCTACTTCCCAAGAACATGGAAAAAGTCCACTATCATCATGATTCCTAAAGTGGGAAAGGACAAAACCCAGCCATCATCCTATAGGCCAATTAGTTTGCTGCCATGTCTTTCGAAGCTTTTTGAAAAGGTCCTGCAGATCCGCCTAAACTCATTTCTGGCATCGGAGAACACAATCCCTTCACACCAGTTTGGCTTCCGCGAAAAACATGGTACAATTGAACAAGTCAATCGCATAACATCCGAAATACGAACAGCATTCGAACTAAAAGAATACTGTACGGCTGTCTTTCTCGACGTTGCCCAGGCTTTCGATAGAGTTTGGCTGGAGGGTCTGCTCTACCTGCTGTACACTGCAGACTTACCAACGAGTTTAGGACTTACAACGTCAACTTTTGCCGATGACACGGCAATCCTTAGCAGATCCAAATGCCCAATACAAGCCTCTGCAACACTACAGGAACACCTTAAGGTGGTAGTGGAATGGCTAGCAACCTGGCGTATCCGGGTCAACGAGCAGAAATGCAAACATGTTACATTTACGCTTAACAGAAGAAACTGTCCAGCTCTAATGCTAAACAACGTACCAGTTCCTCAAGCCGAGGATGTCACTTACCTTGGCATCCACCTAGACAGAAGACTAACTTGGCGCAAGAACATCGAAGCAAAAAAGTCACAGCTTAAACTGAAAGCGAGTAGCCTACATTGGATCATCAATGCTCGGTCCCCTCTACGTCTGGAGTATAAAGTCCTCCTATACAACTCCGTACTGAAACCCATCTGGACTTACGGAGCCGTACTATGGGGAAATGCAAGTACCAGCAATGTCGATATTATACAAAGAGCGCAGTCGAAGATTTTAAGATCAATCACGGGGGCCCCGTGGTATATACGAAACGACAACATTCAAAATGATCTAAATATACCTAGCGTAAAATCTGAAATAGGTACTCAACAACTAAAGTATTCTGCGAAACTGGATGCACACCCAAATGTTCTTTCCAATTCCCTTACGCGAACTAATAATAGAACTCGTCTTAAAAGAAATGACAGACCAACCCAATAACAAGTGATTAGGGCCGCCTAAAATATCCCCAGGATTTATCTTAAGTACTAGTCTAAGAAAAATATCTCAAACTTGTTGTTAGGCTCTAATTTAAGAGTAGATTCAACAAATATATATTAAACGTTAAAAAAAAAAAAAATATTCCCTTTTTTAGTTAACTTATTTATACTTTTTTAAAAATCTTTTCTCAGTTTTCTTTTCAACATTCACTTTTCAGCATTCTCTTTTACCGGTCGCGGACGAGCGCCCAATTTTGTGAGACTGGGTTCTGATTCCGTGCAAATATATAGTCCCGTGTATATTTATATTTTTATATATGGCAATAGGTTTTATTTTAGATTATAATTAGGTTTTAGTAACTATAAAAACGATTATGTTGGAATGGTAAATGTTTCGTCTTCAGGTTTTTATTGAGAGCGTCGTTTCTCATTCGTCTTTTATACTTTTTCTTTTATACACTTATAATTCTCGTCGTTGGCTCGTCTTAAAAAGTGTTCTTCCTCGTCGTCTTCTAGCAGCATTGCCACATCATCGTTTTGTGGGTCGCTTTTCACATCGTTTCTTATGGAGCGCTTGCCACATCGTCGTTTAACAGCTGTTCTAAGGTGGTCTGGCCATTCATGGCACACATACATTGGCATCTAATTAAAGGACCACGACCTTATGGAGTACAACACAAAAAAAAAATAATTCAAAAATAACTTAATAAAAATTGTCTGCATTGCAACGGCTTCATCCTGGCTCTATTCGCTTTTGGACTAGACTGGTTACCAATTTTTAATTAAATTGCTTTCACAAGGACTTGTAAAATTTTATGCACACCGTGGACTCTCTATCAAGAGAGAGAGACAGAGAGTTTTGCCCTCTTTTTAAAGTTTGGCTGAAGCAATAAATCAATGTACTTACTTTTCGTTTTCTGAGAGGTAGATTGATTAATCATTAATTTTCGTGCCAAATGCAATTAGTGGTTAATAAATTAGTTAAGCCTTTTGCCAAGTATCAAAATGGAATTCATAGAATTTTTTAATAGACGAAGATGGAATGCCCTCAAAGGTAATGGGTTAAAAAAATTCATGCGGCTTGCCAAATAAAAAAAACAATTGAATAGAAAAGAAATATCTCGAAAATAATTGCAGAACAGAAAAGTCAATTAAAGTCACAAAAAAGGATTTTTCATTGATAAATGGCTTTAGTTAGAATAGTGTCTTAATCTAATTAGATGACGTTATCAGTTGAAGTTCATTAAGTTGGTAATATTGATTATACAATTTACATATTTAACATATATTAATAAAATATAATAAATAAAACAATAAGAGAAAAAATACCGTTTTGTCGGACCACCCACAAACTTAGCAGTAAATTAAATAGTAAGTATAATACAGTTTATAATAATTTCATCAAAGACAATGATTCTAATGGAATAGTTATTTTTGGTGAGTAGAAAGTGAGTATATAACTCTTTCAAAAATTTGCACTGCACAACTTGACCCAAATCAATTTCGTCAATTCAACATCTCATTCAATAATAATTTCAAAGGCAATCTTGAGGGTCAGAGTTTAAACCTAGAGTTTGACTTGAAGTTTAGCAATAATTTGCTGTTTGGTTTTTTTTCCGCCCATTCTGTTGTTCCCTCGATATGTCTCAAGTCTTAGACCATATAATAAGCTCACATGTGACAATGTAGAGTTCTGTTTGCGGTTAACTAAGAGATGATTGTATTGGCCTTAAAGCCTGCTCTAGATTTTTATTCATTGATGTGTTGATATAGCAGTTAAGCAAAGACAAAATATGTTTGCTGGTAAACCACAATTTTTTTTAATGAAATTTAATCTATAATATTGTTGTTCGTGGAGGGGCGGAAGCATCCAAATAAAAATACAAATGGTTGGCGGGTGCCAATTATTTCCGATATGGTGAGCTGGTAAATAGTTAAAAACGCGCGGGAACTTCGTTTAAAACTATGATTTTATTATACCATACACCCATAGGGTGAAGTGGTAAATTAAAGTCGCCAAAATGTATGTAACAGGCCGAAGGAAGCTTTTCCGTCCCCATAAAGTATATATATTCTTGATCAGCATCAACAGCCGAGACGATCTAGCCATGTCCGTCTGTCCGTCCGTGTAGACTCGTATAGTATGTAGAGTGATCAAGTATTTTTCAAATTTCTGCCACGCCCCCTACCGCCCCCGCAAATTAAATAAAAGCGATTTTCTAAAACTATAGCAACTAGAGACACAAAATTTGGTATGTATATTTGCTTAGTAAATGGGCACATTTTGTATTTGTAAAAATTTTGCCACGCCCCCTACCGCCCCCGCTAATTAAATAAAACCGATTTTCTCAAAAACTGCTCTAGCTAGAGACACCATAGTTGGTATGTATATTTGCTTAGTAATTGCGCACATTTTTGATGTGTAAAGATTTTGCCACGCCCCTTTCCGTCCCCGTAATTTGAAAAAACGCGATTATCTCCCGTAATTTCATCTTGTGCAATCAAATTTACCACACTTAAATTCGATACTAATATCAAGCAAAATACCAAATTTGATCAAAATCGGAATAAAAATAGCCAAGTTATGCATATAAACGTTTTGCCGGAGTTGGGCGTTGGCTGGTGGGGGCGCAAGGGTGCTCGTATGCTTGAACGAGCGAAATACTAAAATATGCTTGTAAGAAGCATGTGAGCAGTTTTTTTTAAATACGAAAATGCATTGCTTATTATAAATTTAAAATATTTGTTTTACTGGTGTGTGGTATACCCAAGTCGGCGCGACAACTTACTTACTTCATTTTATTTACAGAACAATCTTTCACACGCAATAGTTCGATTTTAAGGAAACTAGGTTTTTTAAAAAAACAAAGTAAATGTGTTCGTGGAAAATTCGCGGACTGCAATGATGGCGATATACAGGAGAAATCCAGCTTTCTTGATCGCCAAGACACTGGTGGATAGATTCTAATGAAATAATTAATTTTGGTGAGTATAAAGTGTGACAATGTAGAATTCTGTTTGCGGTTAACTAAGAGATGATTGTATTGGCCTTAAAGCCTGCTCTAGATTTTTATTCATTGATATGTTGATATTGCAGTTAAGCAAAGACAAAATATGTTTGCTGTTAAACCACAAATATTTTAATTTTATCTATAATATTAGCAGTAATATCTCACATTCTAAAGCCATTCCATAGAATTAAATATGGAGTTCTTTTTGACATAGTTAGTAAGAAGGCAATATGGATTAGCGCTAGATCGGTAATGAGTGACTGAGCAAAAGTGAACAACTCATTATTCTTATGCATAACTCATTTTGACTTACGACAAAAAAGTCGGTTACTTGTTAAGTTCACTAATTTACTAATTAGTTTTCTCTCGCTTACCTTCTGTACATTCAAATAAGTTGCTGATATTTTGTGTTTCTTTATAAGGATACCTCTTTTTAATTGTTACTCTATTGGAGATCCTATTAAAAAATCTAATAATTCTATGCATCTATAATGCATTTATTATATAATCTTTATTCTTTGGTAATAATTTAAAAAAAGATTTCTGGTGAAGTTATATGAAATTTGTTTAATTATAGTCAACATAAGAAGTTTGAATCATCAATCCAGGTGAAGAAGATGAGTATGAAATCATTCTGTCTTAATAAAAAACCATTTCGAAAATTCTTTTTCTCTTTAACGCATTTTCGTTTCCATTAACCAAGGATAATGTCCTGCTATAATAGCTTTCTTTTGCACTTACACAAATAAATTTTCGTCTAGTTGGCGTCTAACCCTTTTACGATTATTTCTTATTGATTTACGATTATTGTATGACTATCGCGATTTGGCCATCGCTAGCATAAGAATCACATCAGTAATCGATAAAATTAATCTGAAAGGTCTTGACTCTAATTTCCCCTCCCATTTTGTTAAGGTACCTGCTCTCGATCTGGATTCTATTCTCGGACTGTTACGAGTTAACAATACATTTTTCGGCTAAACACTTTTACACACGTGTTTTTTTTAAACACAAGCAAAGTAAGTGGTTGATAACGAAATTTATACATACAAAGTTTTATATTGTTTGTGATATATTTAGCTCTACATTTCTGCTCTACATTTCTGTGGTGGCTGTGGTAAAGCGGATTTTATGATCCTTGCTTTGGCTCCAAAAGTGGACCATTCAATTCCAGAAGTGGAACAAGCGGGACCGGATTTTGGGGCGGAAGGTATTGTTAAAAATGCTTGATTGCAGAAAAAGAGGGCGGAAAATACATTACACATCTGTTTTACACTACCCAACGGTAAGACTGAAGCATTTTAGAAGTATCCTTTGTGAGGTGTAACCAGTATTATTTCACAGATTCCCCCGACAAGAAACCCCCAAAATTTACACTGTAATTAATAGTTTTAGAAAAAAAGTAAAAGTCGAAAGGTTGGACACAAAAAATCGGCTATTGAAAATATAATTTTTTGATTTTTTTATTAATGAATCTGTTTAAAAATAGCTTGTGGCCTGAAGCCAAATGACCCATGGCTAATGTGATTTTGTTTTTCTACAGAGCTTGTAAATTAAACATTTCATTGTAAACTCTCTACTTTTTCTGTAATTAATCCCTTGGGATTGTCTTTATATTTTCCGATTTTTATTTCTTTTCAAAAAATTACACATGTGGTCTTATTGACTATGTTTCGAAAGAGTGTGCCCGTACCCCGCCTTAGTGTTTTATACCCTTTTAGTGTGACCAATTTCGGTTATCGGGGAAATTCACTGAGACGAAGAGCGGGCTTATTTAAAATATTCTTAATGTTTACATTCGGCCAATCCTGACATTTGATCGACCTCGATCATATAATATAACATATACAACATACAATATACATATACAAATATTGCTTATCAAATATATATTACAAACAGAAACTCACAGTTTTATCACACGCATGCATCCACGGCTTGAGTCGGGCTGATTCTAAGATACCTTTGTAGGGCAATTGAGTAAGTTGACAATCGTCAATATCAGTGACTTCGTAACGGTCATTTGGAACAACTCGATTTGTCTTACATATAAGGTCCACGGTACTTACGAGCGAACTTATCGCACAACCCGGGAGTTACATCAACATTGCGAATGGCAACAAAATCATTGACTCTTTAGGATAAAAGTGCCTTATGCCTTAAGGCGTACCGCTTTTCATTGCGCTCCTGCGATAATTGAATTTTCGCACTTGCCTCTTGCCTAGTGGCCTGAAAGATACTGGGGTTTTCTGAACTTAATTTCTCGTCAAGATACTCGGTTAATTCGTCTACTAAGGGGCCTCGCTGATCGCAACCAAACAACAACATTGACGGAGTTTTACCGGTACTACACTGCACTGAGTTATTAATAGCGAACTCCACAGGATTAACTAATTTATACCAATCGGCTTGGGCTAAAGGTTCTGACAGCTTTCCCAACATTGGGGTTGACCTGCCCATTGGCTTGAGGGGCAGCAGTCGCTACTTTAATGTGGTCAATATTTCGGTTTTCTACAAATTCAGCAAACTCAAACGACGTAAAACACGTACCTCTATCGGATATAACTCTTCTTGGTCGGCTATAATAATCAAAATATTTTTCTAATGCAGCGGTAACTTCTTTGGTACTAGTGGAATTTACGGGATACAATTTCACAAACTTTGTAAATGCGTCAATCACTACTAAAAGATGCTTTCTTTTTGATGTAACACTCGGTAAGGGACCTAAGTGGTCAACATGAATAGTATCAAATGGAATCGGACTTTTCGGAATACTATGCAAGATTCTATTATGTAGAATACACGGCAGACAATCTTTTATAAACGCCTCAACCTTTGGATTCATTAACGGGAACCAGTACTTTTCTTTCAAATTGACACCTTCTTATTAATTCCCCCTGCAGGCATCAAAGAGGCACCAAAGCACTTTGAGCTGGCGTCAGTATGCAACTCAGTTTCGTAGTTAGGGTTAAACATAGCTAATACGGGCGGACTGGATAAGGCGGATCTTAACGTAAGAAATACGTTATTAGCGGTTTTGTTCATCGGGAATGGACCACCTTGTCTAAGCAACTCTGTTAACGGTTTGGCTATGCGGGAGAAATTCGGAACAAATTTCCGAAAATAAGAGAATAAGCCTAAGCACGAGTGTAATGCTTTGCTGTTAAGTGGTTCTGGGTATTCTTGAATAGCTTTTACGTGTGTATTATTTGGTAAAATTCCCTTATCACTGACTTTATATCCTAAATAATCTATGCTCTTCTGTAGGAAAATACTTTTCTTCAAATTGAGCTCTAAATTGTACTGAATAAAACGATCTAACAGTTTTGCTAACAATTTAAGATGCTGATCTACGGTGCATGTGGCAAGAATAATGTCGTTCATATCTACTACAAGTCCTCGATCTCTAATCATATCACTAAGTATGTTCGATATAAATCTCTGAAATACAGCTGGTCCGTTCTTAAGACCAAAAGGCATTCTCAGATATTGGAACTGCCCATCGGGCGTAACGAATGCGGTGTATTTAATTGAATCCTCTTCCATGCCTACATGGTAAAAACCACTTTTCAAATCTATGAAATGGTGTTGTATCTGTCAGACATATTCTCATCATATATTTGGGCAGCCCGTAATCAATTGAAAAACGGTCAATGTAATGCTCATTCACAATGTCTCGACACTCACGCATCACGCCTAATCCAAATTCACTGCCAACAGTAGTATTCCCGGTATCTGACAGCGTTGCACAAACGGTTTCCAACTCTGTTAGCCATTCTCGAGGGTTACATTAGGGTTATTACAGTTATTATCTAGATCAGTGGTTTTATTACTAATGGTACTATGCTTAGGATATTTAGTAAACAGGGATGCACAGAAGGATTTGTAAACAAAAGCAATGGTACTCTTTAATGATGCGGAATTCTTTTCATACTTTCTTACATTTTCAATCAATAAGAACTTAAGACCTATTTTATTCAAGGCGAAGTAGTTGCGTCGGCATAAATTATCGGGAATAACGAAAAATTTAATTTCATAATATTTTTTGCAAAACAGAACTAAACATTTGACTGTTCCAAAAGTCAGAATAGAGCCCCCGTCAGCCCATGAAAAAAACTTTTAACTAAATTATCGCAATCCAAATGCGGCATCAACGGTCTACTAAAGAAACTTACTGGGCTTCTGGAATATAATAAGGCAAAAATATTATTAACATCAGTGCATCCCCCTTTACAAGATATTCTTAAACTTACTAATTGAATAAATGACTTATCATCAATGGTGTCCGGGTCTTCACTAGCGCTCATGGCGGCAATCTCGGTTCGTATTGGACAATTCCGGTATTGATGACCCACTTTGAAGCACCGATAGCAACTTCCTTTTGGTCTCTCCGGGCCTGAGGAACGTAGTTTTTGGCTGGTGGCTTTACTGTCTGAAAACGCATCATCTTCTCTCGTTAAGAGAAGTACAATAATACAACTGTGCGGACAATCCGGTTCGATCTTGTAGTCCGTCAACAATGTATTTGACCACATCGGTGTCTTCAAAATTGCCCTGCTGAGCAATATTTCGCATAATGATGAAATACTGCAAGAGTGGCTCTCCTTTGACAATCGGACGCGTCCTTATCTGGTTAGCAATCTCATTTGTAGGCCAAATACCTTCATAAGGGCATATTTCAGCTCGTTCCAGGTTGTAGTCTTTTCATATGTCATGTATGCTTTAGCAGATCCCTCTAGCAGTCGGTTGCCCAACGACCAACATTGGGCATCACTCAGTACATACACTCTAGCCGCTTTCTCTAGCTCACGAATCCATACGTGAATGGACAGATCACCATCACCAGAGAATTTAGGTACAGTAGTTTCGACATCCTTTAAGTTCATGCGGCAATTATATTCCGGTCTGCTTAAGTTCTCCTCCAGCTCTATAATACGTGTTTTTAGCTCCACCAGGTTTTTACGTGCTGTATACAATTCGATGCTACTAAGCATCGAAGCCAATTCGTCGGTTTCGCTCGCTTGTGCGTTTTCGCAAACATGCATGTTCGCGTCTGGTCCTACAGGGGTCTCACGAGACATCGTCGGCAACTGGTTAGTACCCACTTGATAAGGTGGCTGTTCACTGTTTCCCAAGCCGCGCTGCTCAATAAGAGGCTCCGGACCATTATCCACAAGTTGTCCGGCAAGCACATTCGCAGACACTGCTGGGCTGACTGCCTGCTCTACATCACTTTCTCCAGACGCTGCCAATTGATTTTCTGACATGACTGCTTTTACCAATGCTCGCAATTGGTAAATTGACGCTTCTTTGTCGCAAGATGTATGTCGCACAATGCGGTTTTATTTAATTTAATGATTTTGGTGTATTTTCTGAAAATACTTTCTTTAGGGCAAACCCCACACCTAATTTGTAAACTCTTTACTTTTTTAGTAATTAATCCCTAGGGATTGTCTTTATAATTTTATTTCTTTTTAAAAAGATCGCACATGTGGTCTTATTGCCTATATTTTTAAGAGAGTGTGCCCGTACCCCGCCTTAGTGTATTATACCCTTTTAGTGTGACAAAATTCAGTTATCGGGGAAATTCACTGAGGAGAGAAGCGGGCTTATATAAAATATTCTTAATGTTTACACATGTTTGACAGGCTATAACTATTACTTCTACTTTCTTTTTCATACCGGGGGAAAAAAATTTCAATAAAATTTGCTTTTTGTTTTTGCTTTTGGATCTTTCCCATAATACTTTCGGAAGTGAAAATACCATTTACAAGTCTAGGATCCATTTTTGCTTTTAAAATTGTTACAATATCGCTCTCTGAATAATTTCTCCTCACTACTGTATGTCTATGGTATGTAGGGAACGGTAGCTCGAATGTCGTCGTTTCGTTATCGCCAGTGCGAATTATTAATTGGTTTTTAAAGACTGTGAATGTCCATTGTTGGTATAAGTTTATGACCTAAGCTTTCATCGCTATGCACGGTGGCTGCTGACGTGCTGCTAGCATTTATGCTAGTAGGATTTCTAGAAAGTGCGTCTCCTACCACGTTTGAGCTA
The DNA here is from genome assembly GCA_018903935.1 of Drosophila insularis. Classification (NCBI taxonomy): domain Eukaryota; kingdom Metazoa; phylum Arthropoda; class Insecta; order Diptera; family Drosophilidae; genus Drosophila; species Drosophila insularis. The sequence continues at coordinate 45,917 of JAEIFP010000560.1, forward strand.
CCTGGTTTATACTTCAATTCGTAATTGTACTCCTTCAGGTAACTTTTCCACTTTTTCAGCTTTGCATTGTTGTTTTTCGGACTAAGTGCATAGGTTAGCGGTTGATGATCAGTGTAGATGGTCACTTTTGACTTGCCGTAAAGGTACATCCTCAATTTTTCCATACTATGGCTAACATTTCACTCTCTTTTGCAGCATAATTTTCTTCCGTTTTTGTTAACGCTCTAGATATAAATTAATCAGTCTCCCGTTTTGTTGGAGTGACGTACCTATTGTAATATTCGAGGCATCTGTAGTCAGATGAAATTCTTGATTGAAATAGGGATATGATAATACTACGTCTTGTTTAATAAATGAATTTTTTACTTTCTCAAAAGAGTCATGTTTTTCTTTGCCAAAACGAATTTCGATTTTATTGGAAACATTCTTTTTAGTTCTGCCATGTTCGCCACGCAATAAAGCTGTAAGGGGTCTTGCTTATTTAGCAAAATCTTTAATGAATCTCCTATAATAGCTGGCTAAACCCAAGAAGGACCTTAGTTGTTTTAGGTTCTTTGGTGTGGGGAAGTTTTTGATAGCCTGCACTTTTTAAATGTAATCTTTGTAAGTGAGTACAGTATATGTCACTTTTTTTCATGTTGTACACCACTGGAACAGTGAATATATTTTGTCATTCATCTGTACAGATGAGTATAATATTGTGAACAACGAAGACATGGCTGCCAAAAAAAATGACGCAAACGCAATAAATGCGAACGTAAGCATAAGTTTTTGCTAAAATAAAGTTATATATAATTTATTAATGTTAAATTACAAAGAAATTTGTTAAATTAGTAAATAAAAAGAGCTTTCTCTGTGCCAAAAACCTTATTCATTACAAACGCTGTAAAATCGCAACCACAGATGATAAGGTGAATAGGATTATGTTCTTGCACTCAAATGTTGAAGTTGTATATAATGAGTTATTTTCTGAAATAAATTTGTAATATTAAAAGTTATATTGGCTAACTTTTCTTGCATATGACATTCTGATTTTTTATTTATTTTCTTTATTTTATACATTTTTTTTTATTTTTTTAAGCAAATAATCTTAACTGACTGTACAGTAAGTGAACTTACACTAATATAGTGTACAGTAAAAGTGCTGTACAGTAATTTTAGTGTACTCATTAACTGCTGTACAACATGAAAGTGAGTATGAAGTCTAGCTGTCAATCAAAAAAATTTGTACAATATACACTTGCACCCATTTAAAATTGTACAGAAAAAAGGTGTACACGTTTTTAGAGTGAATGATTCATTTGCCCTTTTGGATGCATTCATGCAGATGTCTAGTTTACATCATAATAAAAGTATTTCTATAGCACCCATGAATCTCAACCGATTTTAAAAATTTTTTGGATTCATAATCTCTGAAGTATTTCCTACCGGTTGTATAAGTTAAGATTAGGCATGCTATAAACTTATAAATATTTTATGACCGCGCCCACGCTCATCTTACAAATAGTCAGGACTCGTCATAATGGTCATCGGCACAAAAAAAAACTACTAGCAAGTCACCCAATTCTACAATTCGGTAATAAACAGATTAATTTCGGTACACCAGACTTCAAGTTGCCTAAATCAATTGATCGATAAACAGATCCCACGCCAGCATTGGACTTATGGACTCAGCAGACGTCGCTGTCACCAGCCGCTGTCACCCAATACCAGAGGCTTCATCCAAACATAATAGATCTACCCAAAATCAGTCTTCAACCTGAGTGCAACCTATAACTTCTTTGTAGCTCCGCGATCCTTGTTCATAGTAATTCTCTTAAAGTCTTCCAGTAAATTAAAAGATTTGTGAACGTAAAACTAATAGAGATTTTTAAATAAATTTTATTTTTTCCATACGGAGAACAAGGTAAGTGCTGCTAAATAAAACTTGATCGAGTGTTAGTGATAGATACCAGTGAACGTGACCAAGATCCATTCCGACGTTCCTTCAACGTTGGAAAAGCGAGCCCTTCTACAAGCCGATCAGTAAAAGCACCGAAGATGTTGGTAATAATGTAAGTTAAGTAAAATAAAATTAAGAGAAAATTATGAATCAAAACGAAAGTTAAAATTTAAAAAGGAAGAAACGAAACAATAATTATCTAAGAAAAAAAGAAAATCAATCAGTTAAGTCCTAAAAAGGAAACAAAAGAATCAAAAGAAGAAAATCAATTAGTTAAGTTCTAAAAGAAAATTAAAAGAAAAGAAAAGAATCAAAAGAAGAAAATCAATGAGTTAAGTTTTTTAAAAAGAAACAAAAAAAAAAACAACTAACTCCTAAAATATTTATCCTTACTAACAACTATCCTGTGAACCAAAAGCCATTTCCAACCGCGCCGCGAACTTGCCTATTCTTACAAAAAACCTGATTACATATTCCACGCGATTGTGTTGCGTATTTGTTTTTCTTTTGAGTGAAATACTTCCCCTTTCAAATTGAAAAATGCCTGATGATAGTTGGGTAAAAGCCTCAGTTCTTCAGCCAGGAAATCGTCAAGCTACAGAGCCACAAATGGCATCAACCTCAGGTTCTGCAGGTAGAAATATAGAAGCAGTTTCTATCCAAGGCTTAGATGCAGCTATAGATGTTATATTAGCAGCTAGAATGGAGAATTATATTGAGCGCTGAACTCGTCACAATCAGAAAACCCAGTATATAAAGATTTAACCCCAAATTTAAATGACAATTGGAACGATTTGGAAAGGGTTCCAGATTTAGTGAAAGGACTTAGAGAATTTTCGGGTAATACAGCAGAGTTCACAACATGGTTTTCAACAGCCTTTTGCTCCCTTACAGGGAACACCAAAATACTTCGCGATACTGTTAACGGCCAGAGACAAAATTACTGGTCATGCAGATTCAGTGTTGAAAGCAAATGATACCGCATTGCATTGGGATGCAATCTCGAAATGCCTTTTAGAAGAGTATTCGGATAGACGAAACTTAGGTACATTAGAATACCAATTATTTTCCATGAGCCAGAAGAATAGTACCATCCATGATTTCTATTTTGCAGTCCACCAGCAAATGTCCTTAATTATTGATCAAATCAAGAATATGGGGCACAGTTCGAAGTTAGAATGGTCATGTCGAAACAAATAAAGGACAGAGCTTTGGATACTTTTATTACAGGCTTGAATGGCTCCATCATGACCAGAAAAGTAAACTAGATAAACAGACCAAATACCAATCCCCCAAAACAACCAATTTTGTTGAAAAGAGTAAACCAGCCTATAACAAATTTTCAGAATAAAATTCATCTCCACATTGGAGATGAATCATATAGTACTCCAATGCAAGAAGAACCTCAGGTTAATATGTCCGAAGTTGATTTCCAAGTAGTTCCACATTGGAGATGAATCATATAGTACTCCAATGCAAGAAGAACCTCAGGTTAATATGTCCGAAGTTGATTTCCAAGTAGTTCCATATTAACAGTTTTCACAGTATCAACAACAGCAAGCATATTTCACCGCTAAAGGTGATATGTCCGATTTAATTCCGCAAAATAAAGAGGTATCACAATCCATAGTCCAAGATCCTCTCCCACAAATTGAGGATACTGTCAATTTTTTAGGATGAAATGTTCCTCTTTGCCGTACTTTGTTGTCCGGGACAAAGACGGGACAGTATTCAATTTCCTAATAGACACCGGTTCAAATAAAAATTAAATCCCACCAGAAATAGCCAGAAATGTACAATCAAACGACCACAAGTTCTATGCGAGAACTGTAAGTGAATGAACCCAACAAACCTATAATCTTTTTTCTACTGCCAAATTTGGAATCGTTTCATGGAATCTTAGGCAACGATACATTAAAAGAACTTAATGCCATTATAGATGTCATAAAAAATCTATTATACGTCAACAACTCTCATGTTGTTAAAATGAGACAAATGCAAACACAGCTAGTCCATACGATCACGATCAAAAAAGTGAAAGCTAGAAGCACTTCAAGAGGTATACAAATCGCTATTCACGAGCCCAGACATGAAGTTGACTTATGCTAGCAACGTCCAAGGAGAAATTCGAACGACGTCAGACAATCCAGTCTATACAAAACATTACCCGTATCCAGCTTCTCTGAGAGAAGCAGTTGAAGAACAAATACAAGAATTACTACAAGATGGTATAATACGACCCTCACGGTCGAATTATAATTCCCCCTTTTGGATTGTCCCAAAGAAAAGTGACAGTCTGGGAAGAAAAAAATATAGGATGGTCATTGACTATCGGAAATTAAATACAGTCACCATTTCGGATAAATATCCAATTCCAGAAATTGGAGAGATGATTGTTCAATTGGGCAACAATAAATATTCTTTCTTCTCGATTTGAAAAGTGTATTTCATCAGATTCCTTTAAAGAAATCTGATATTGAGAAAACAGCATTCGCTGTAAACGGAGAGAAATACGAATTTACTAGACTAGACTGAAAAATTCCCCATCAATATTTCAAAGAGCCCTTGATGACGTATTAAGAGAACATATAGAGAAAAACATGCTATGTTTATATCGATGATATCATAATATTCAGAAAATCTGAGGAAGAACTTTTCGTCATTTGGCCGAGGTATTCTCTACGTTGTCAGAAGCAAATATGAAAGTACACACACCAAAGAATCTAAAACAACTAAGGTCCTTCTTGGGTTTAGCCAGCTATTATAGGAGATTCATTAAAGATTTTGCTAAATAAGCAAGACCCCTTACAGCTTTATTGCGTGGCGAACATAGCAGAACTAAAAAGAATGTTTCCAATAAAATCGAAATTCGTTTTGGCAAAGAAAAACATGACTCTTTTGAGAAAGTAAAAAATTCATTAATTTCACAAGACGTAGTATTAGCATATCCCTATTTCAATCAAGAATTTCATCTGACTACAGATGCCTCGAATATTGCAATAGGTACGTCACTCGAACAAAACGGGAGACTGATTAATTTCTATCTAGAGCGTTAACTAAAAATTAAAAAAATTATGCTACAAACGAGAGGGAAATGTTAGCCATAGTATGGTCCGGTCACCTACGCACTTAGTCAGAAAAACAACAATGCAAAGCTGAAAAAGTGGAAAAGTTACCTGGAGGATTACAATTACGAATTGAAGTATAAACCGGGTAGCTCAAACGTAGTAGCAGACGCACTTTCTAGAAATCCTAATAGCATAAATGCTAGCAGCACGTCAGCAGCCAATTAATAATTCTCACTGGCGATAACGAAACGACGACATTCGAGCTACCGTTCCCTACATACCATAGACATACAGTAGTGAGGAGAAATTATTCAGAGAGCGATCTTGTAACAATTTTAAAAGCAAAAATTGATCCTAAACGGTAAATGGTATTTTCACTTCCGAAATTATTATGGGAAAGATCCAATCTATATTCCCGGAACATTTTGGGAAATATAAAGCCAGATTCACGCAGATTCAAACTACAGAAGTCCATGACAATAGACAGCAACAAGAAATCATAGCCATAGAACATGTTAGAGCCCATAGAAACGCATTGGAGAACAAAAAACAAATTTTATCGAAATTTTTTTTTCCGGGATGAAAAAGAAAGTAGAAGCAGTAGTAAAAGCAAACTTTCAAAATATCAAAGACACCCCCAAATCCAAAAATTCAACGATCACCCATTCCTAGTTATCCAGGAGAAATCATAACCATAGATTTGTATTCAACACAGAATAAAATTATCCTGAGTTAGAAATCCGAAGACCTAATATACATAGCCGTAGATGAGTATAATAGAACGATCCATAGCACCACTAATAGAAAACGAATAGAAGCATTCTTTGCGATAGACTTAGCACACTCACCAGAAAAATTAGTACTCGAAAGGGAAAAAATTTCAAAGAAAATTTCAGATAAGCAGGATTCCGACTTACAATATAACAACAGAAAAAAAAACCTATAAAAATCTACGATCCAGGTGATACAATATATGTTAAGATCAACAGAAGGTTAGGTTCTAATTAACTCCAAGATATAAAAAAGAAAAAGTAGCTGAAGATTTGAATACAAATGTTAAAACCAGGTCAGGCAGGATAGTGCATAAGAATCAACTAGAATCAGAAAAAAAAACCTATAAAAATCTACGATCCAGGTGATACAATATATGTTAAGATCAACAGAAGGTTAGGTTCTAAACTAACTCCAAGATATAAAAAAGAAAAAGTAGCTGAAGATTTGAATACAAATGTTAAAACCAGGTCAGGCAGGATAGTGCATAAGAATCAGCTAAAATACTGATCAACATCCTTTTTCGACAGGTTAATCTTGTTACCAGCCTGCTGGGGACACACGACCATCTTGGGATACGAAAAATCTTGGGTAGTAATGTTGGAAACCGGAATAGCATCAAGGTAGATGGTAGAGATAGAAAAGTATCAACAGGCCTTGTCGGTATTGAAGGAGGTTGTACAAAACAAAACGAAAACAAATCCGTACTACATTTTCTTAATTTACGAAATAACTCGAATCCAGAATGAAATTGAACGACTAAAGCCAATGAGATTCAGAGCCAAACGCTCTCCCGATATACTTGGAACAGCGTGGAAGTGGCTCAAGGTACCCCAGATCACCAAGATCACAATAAAATCAATGAACAGCTAGAGAATAATAACAAACAAGTAATAATAAATAACTTAGAAGAAAAAAAAATAAAAAAAAATAATTAAAAATAAACCCGAAACAGATGATAAAGCAAAAGAAATAGAAATAGAAATAAGAGAAGAAATTACTAATTTCATTTATGCAATAGATTGGGCCAAGGCCAACACCATAAACTCTTTAATTCTATCCCCAGCAGAAATAATTGCTATTGAATCAATTGCCGAAGATCGTTAAACATTTTTAAATATTGAAGAGCTAATAAAATTTGCCGAAGTAAGCATTGCATATGACTGCAGAGCCCTTCTTTATATTGTTAGTATTCCTAGGGTAATAAGAGAACAATGTAAAAAAATTATGGCACTACCTATAAAAAATGAAAAAACAATATAAATGAAGTAAGTAAGTCGTCTCGCCGACTTGGATATACCATACACCAGTAAAACAAATATTTTAAATTTATAATAACCAATGCATTTTCGTATTTTTAAAAAAATCTGTTTGCATGCTTTTTAGAAGCATATCTTAGTATTTCGCTCACTCAAGCATTCGAGCACGCTAGCGCCCCCACCAGCCAACGGCCACTTCCGGCCATATGGAAAAACGTTTATATGCATAACTTGACTATTTTTATTCCGATTTTGATCAAATTTGGTATTTTGCTTAATATTAGTATCAAATTTAAGTGTGCTAAATTTGATTGCACAAGGTAGAAAATTACGGGAGATAATCGAGTTTTTTCATATTACGGGGGGCGGAAAGAGGCGTGTCAAAATCTTTATACATCAAAACTGTGCGCAATTACTAAGCAAATATTTATACCAACTATGGTGTCTCTAGCTAAAATAGGTTTTGAGAAAATCGGTTTTATTTGATTTGCGGGGGCGGTAGGGGGCGTGGCAAAATTTTTATAAATACAAAATGTGCGCGTTTACTAAGCAAATATACATACCAAATTTTGTGTCTCTAGTTGCTATGGTGTTTAAGAAAATCGGTTTTATATCATTTGCGGGGGCGGTAGGGGGCGTGGCAAACATTTGAAACAAACTCGATAAGCGTACATATGACACGAGTCTACATACCAAATTTGGTGGCTCTAGCTCTTATAGTCTCCGAGATCTAGGTGTTCATACAGACGGACGGACGGACGGACGGACAGACGGACATGACTAGATCGTCTCGGCTATTGATTCTGATCAAGAATATATATACTTTATTATGGGGTCGGAAAAGCTTCCTTCTGCCTGTTACATACATTTTGGCGACTTTAATATACCATTTAACCCTATGGGTGTATGGTATAAAAATAGAATATAGACATATACTAAAATGTAAGAAACAATACTTTGTAAGGAAGCTCTGGCTGGGGTACAGTTCTCAGTCACAGAGTCCCGTCTACAGAACATTTATTTGATCTGGAGACCTTGATGAGTATTAGGATATGGGACTGAGACCACATAAAGGGTAGGAAAGGAAAGGGAAAGGGAGAAGGAGAGTCCAAGAGGAGTAGCAACGTCTGATCTTGTCTGCCAAGCGAAACCCGCTTTGCCAAGATCCATTGCCTCTTGGACTGGGAAAAGGAAGCGTGAAAGGAAATGTTAGAGGGGGTATTAGAAAGGGATGGTGAAGAGGAACTGCAGCGACTGATCTCGTCTACCAAGCGAAGCCTGCTTGGCCGAGATCCGTTGCCTCTTCACTTTGAGTGACCGAGCCTAGAGACCAGGGACTGACTTTGACTGCAGGAGAATAACTCATCCTGCCGAAGTCCGCTGATCCTTTGGCTCCACTCAAATGGTTAAGTGGGCAAGGAAAAGGGAAGGGAAAGGGTATGCACAATTTGGTCACATATAAAGAAATAATGCTGCTCTATTTAATGTTAATGTATATTTTATTGTTGATTAACTGATACTAAACATCTTTAATAAGTTGGTTCCCTACCGCACTCAAGTGAAAATAAAGGATGTTTTCCCAAGGGCACTATGCCTATTATTTTCCGATGCTATTGTTCACACTTGTCGACCTTTCACTCTCGTGGTTACTGGCGAAGTGATTTTCTCCTAATTCTAACTCTCTGTTCAAACCCACCCTTGCTCTGCCTACTTATGTCCTAACGGTGAAAACATTCGATGAGTCTTGTGCTTTGACACGCGTCACGATCGCCGTCTCTCTCTTTCACTTTCGATTTTCTCATGGTTTCTTCAGCGACGACATGCAGCGCAGCGTCCGCTGTCGGGAGGTTGTTGTCTCCGCGACGCGTCGATGCTGCAGCGGTATCAAGACGGTAGTTAGAAAGAGAGGGAGGCGGCGATCAGAAAAAAAAGGAACTACAGTTAGTTTGAGTATTGAAATATTTAATGTAAAAATAGAAGAAACAATAAAGAGGGGCCCCACATGGGCGTAGTTTAAACTGCAATGGAAATATGACTCGTCACACGGTGTCCTTATTTCGAACGGACGAAACGGATCGCGACTCGCCCATGTAACTTGATCTCGATTGTCAGAAGCAAATATGAAAGTACACACACCAAAGAATCTAAAACAACTAAGGTCCTTCTTGGGTTTAGCCAGCTATTATAGGAGATTCATTAAAGATTTTGCTAAATAAGCAAGACCCCTTACAGCTTTATTGCGTGGCGAACATAGCAGAACTAAAAAGAATGTTTCCAATAAAATCGAAATTCGTTTTGGCAAAGAAAAACATGACTCTTTTGAGAAAGTAAAAAATTCATTAATTTCACAAGACGTAGTATTAGCATATCCCTATTTCAATCAAGAATTTCATCTGACTACAGATGCCTCGAATATTGCAATAGGTACGTCACTCGAACAAAACGGGAGACTGATTAATTTCTATCTAGAGCGTTAACTAAAAATTAAAAAAATTATGCTACAAACGAGAGGGAAATGTTAGCCATAGTATGGTCCGGTCACCTACGCACTTAGTCAGAAAAACAACAATGCAAAGCTGAAAAAGTGGAAAAGTTACCTGGAGGATTACAATTACGAATTGAAGTATAAACCGGGTAGCTCAAACGTAGTAGCAGACGCACTTTCTAGAAATCCTAATAGCATAAATGCTAGCAGCACGTCAGCAGCCAATTAATAATTCTCACTGGCGATAACGAAACGACGACATTCGAGCTACCGTTCCCTACATACCATAGACATACAGTAGTGAGGAGAAATTATTCAGAGAGCGATCTTGTAACAATTTTAAAAGCAAAAATTGATCCTAAACGGTAAATGGTATTTTCACTTCCGAAATTATTATGGGAAAGATCCAATCTATATTCCCGGAACATTTTTGGGAAATATAAAGCCAGATTCACGCAGATTCAAACTACAGAAGTCCATGACAATAGACAGCAACAAGAAATCATAGCCATAGAACATGTTAGAGCCCATAGAAACGCATTGGAGAACAAAAAACAAATTTTATCGAAATTTTTTTTTCCGGGATGAAAAAGAAAGTAGAAGCAGTAGTAAAAGCAAACTTTCAAAATATCAAAGACACCCCCAAATCCAAAAATTCAACGATCACCCATTCCTAGTTATCCAGGAGAAATCATAACCATAGATTTGTATTCAACACAGAATAAAATTATCCTGAGTTAGAAATCCGAAGACCTAATATACATAGCCGTAGATGAGTATAATAGAACGATCCATAGCACCACTAATAGAAAACGAATAGAAGCATTCTTTGCGATAGACTTAGCACACTCACCAGAAAAATTAGTACTCGAAAGGGAAAAAATTTCAAAGAAAATTTCAGATAAGCAGGATTCCGACTTACAATATAACAACAGAAAAAAAACCTATAAAAATCTACGATCCAGGTGATACAATATATGTTAAGATCAACAGAAGGTTAGGTTCTAATTAACTCCAAGATATAAAAAAGAAAAAGTAGCTGAAGATTTGAATACAAATGTTAAAACCAGGTCCGGCAGGATAGTGCATAAGAATCAACTAGAATCAGAAAAAAAAACCTATAAAAATCTACGATCCAGGTGATACAATATATGTTAAGATCAACAGAAGGTTAGGTTCTAAACTAACTCCAAGATATAAAAAAGAAAAAGTAGCTGAAGATTTGAATACAAATGTTAAAACCAGGTCAGGCAGGATAGTGCATAAGAATCAGCTAAAATACTGATCAACATCCTTTTTCGACAGGTTAATCTTGTTACCAGCCTGCTGGGGACACACGACCATCTTGGGATACGAAAAATCTAGGGTAGTAATGTTGGAAACCGGAATAGCATCAAGGTAGATGGTAGAGATAGAAAAGTATCAACAGGCCTTGTCGGTATTGAAGGAGGTTGTACAAAACAAAACGAAAACAAATCCGTACTACATTTTCTTAATTTACGAAATAACTCGAATCCAGAATGAAATTGAACGACTAAAGCCAATGAGATTCAGAGCCAAACGCTCTCCCGATATACTTGGAACAGCGTGGAAGTGGCTCAAGGTACCCCAGATCACCAAGATCACAATAAAATCAATGAACAGCTAGAGAATAATAACAAACAAGTAATAATAAATAACTTAGAAGAAAAAAAAATAAAAAAAAATAATTAAAAATAAACCCGAAACAGATGATAAAGCAAAAGAAATAGAAATAGAAATAAGAGAAGAAATTACTAATTTCATTTATGCAATAGATTGGGCCAAGGCCAACACCATAAACTCTTTAATTCTATCCCCAGCAGAAATAATTGCTATTGAATCAATTGCCGAAGATCGTTAAACATTTTTAAATATTGAAGAGCTAATAAAATTTGCCGAAGAAAGCATTGCATATGACTGCAGAGCCCTTCTTTATATTGTTAGTATTCCTAGGGTAATAAGAGAACAATGTAAAAAAATTATGGCACTACCTATAAAAAATGAAAAAACAATATAAATGAAGTAAGTAAGTCGTCTCGCCGACTTGGATATACCATACACCAGTAAAACAAATATTTTAAATTTATAATAACCAATGCATTTTCGTATTTTTAAAAAAATCTGTTTGCATGCTTTTTAGAAGCATATCTTAGTATTTCGCTCACTCAAGCATTCGAGCACGCTAGCGCCCCCACCAGCCAACGGCCACTTCCGGCCATATGGAAAAACGTTTATATGCATAACTTGACTATTTTTATTCCGATTTTGATCAAATTTGGTATTTTGCTTAATATTAGTATCAAATTTAAGTGTGCTAAATTTGATTGCACAAGGTAGAAAATTACGGGAGATAATCGAGTTTTTTCATATTACGGGGGCGGAAAGAGGCGTGTCAAAATCTTTATACATCAAAACTGTGCGCAATTACTAAGCAAATATTTATACCAACTATGGTGTCTCTAGCTAAAATAGGTTTTGAGAAAATCGGTTTTATTTGATTTGCGGGGGCGGTAGGGGGCGTGGCAAAATTTTTATAAATACAAAATGTGCGCGTTTACTAAGCAAATATACATACCAAATTTTGTGTCTCTAGTTGCTATGGTGTTTAAGAAAATCGGTTTTATATCATTTGCGGGGGCGGTAGGGGGCGTGGCAAACATTTGAAACAAACTCGATAAGCGTACATATGACACGAGTCTACATACCAAATTTGGTGGCTCTAGCTCTTATAGTCTCCGAGATCTAGGTGTTCATACAGACGGACGGACGGACGGACGGACAGACGGACATGACTAGATCGTCTCGGCTGTTGATTCTGATCAAGAATATATATACTTTATGGGGTCGGAAAAGCTTCCTTCTGCCTGTTACATACATTTTGGCGACTTTAATATACCATTTAACCCTATGGGTGTATGGTATAAAAATAGAATATAGACATATACTAAAATGTAAGAAACAATACTTTGTAAGGAAGCTCTGGCTGGGGTACAGTTCTCAGTCACAGAGTCCCGTCTACAGAACATTTATTTGATCTGGAGACCTTGATGAGTATTAGGATATGGGACTGAGACCACATAAAGGGTAGGAAAGGAAAGGGAAAGGAGTAGAAGGAGAGTCCAAGAGGAGTAGCAACGTCTGATCTTGTCTGCCAAGCGAAACCCGCTTTGCCAAGATCCATTGCCTCTTGGACTGGGAAAAGGAAGCGTGAAAGGAAATGTTAGAGGGGGTATTAGAAAGGGATGGTGAAGAGGAACTGCAGCGACTGATCTCGTCTACCAAGCGAAGCCTGCTTGGCCGAGATCCGTTGCCTCTTCACTTTGAGTGACCGAGCCTAGAGACCAGGGACTGACTTTGACTGCAGGAGAATAACTCATCCTGCCGAAGTCCGCTGATCCTTTGGCTCCACTCAAATGGTTAAGTGGGCAAGGAAAAGGGAAGGGAAAGGGTATGCACAATTTGGTCACATATAAAGAAATAATGCTGCTCTATTTAATGTTAATGTATATTTTATTGTTGATTAACTGATACTAAACATCTTTAATAAGTTGGTTCCCTACCGCACTCAAGTGAAAATAAAGGATGTTTTCCCAAGGGCACTATGCCTATTATTTTCCGATGCTATTGTTCACACTTGTCGACCTTTCACTCTCGTGGTTACTGGCGAAGTGATTTTCTCCTAATTCTAACTCTCTGTTCAAACCCACCCTTGCTCTGCCTACTTATGTCCTAACGGTGAAAACATTCGATGAGTCTTGTGCTTTGACACGCGTCACGATCGCCGTCTCTCTCTTTCACTTTCGATTTTCTCATGGTTTCTTCAGCGACGACATGCAGCGCAGCGTCCGCTGTCGGGAGGTTGTTGTCTCCGCGACGCGTCGATGCTGCAGCGGTATCAAGACGGTAGTTAGAAAGAGAGGGAGGCGGCGATCAGAAAAAAAAGGAACTACAGTTAGTTTGAGTATTGAAATATTTAATGTAAAAATAGAAGAAACAATAAAGAGGGGCCCCACATGGGCGTAGTTTAAACTGCAATGGAAATATGACTCGTCACACGGTGTCCTTATTTCGAACGGACGAAACGGATCGCGACTCGCCCATGTAACTTGATCTCGATGCTTAACAGATGATCTTCCGCCCACATGAGGAAGCGGTGGTTTCGGCGGAGTCCATCGTGACGGATTACCGCCACCCGATCTCGGATCTCAGCGGGTATTCGTCTATCCGGGGTGTCGACGATTCATTCTGGTGGTGTCAGGACCCAGTCCTTGCCCGGCAAGGTTAATATTAGTATAAATGTCTCGCAGAAGGAACGGAGCGAAGTGCTGAAGAGCCACTTCCTCGTTTATGAAACTCTTGTTCGCTCCTGAATCCGAGGTAGCTACCACTGGTTTTCTATTGAGGTTTGGCCCGTTTCCCCAACGACGGCAACATTCGATGGTACGTACCCCCTTCGTCCGCATTGCCAACAGAACAACACACGGGGCTTCGTGCATTCTCGTGCGAAGTGACCAGCTCCCGCACATTTGCGGCAAGCTGTACTGGTATCCACGAGTGCTTCGGAGAGTTGACATATAGCAGTCCCGTTTAGGCTGGAAGGCATATGATCCAAGGGCTTATTTTTAACGGCGTTGCTCATTTTCCAAGAATGCGCTGAGTCCTCGCTGCCTTGCTCCAATCGAATTGTCTCATAATTTACCACCAACTTGGTTAAGCCGGGTAACGTTTGGAAATCATTTCGTCGGGTATACAGCTTGTAGTCTGATAAAAGATTTTCGTAGATCCTGTCGAGTTCCTGTAACGTCGAGTAATGAGCTCTCTTCATCATCAATCGAAGGTCTACTAGATACTCCTTGTATGGTTCCTGATGGCGTTGCTTTCGAGCGCGTATGCTATCCTCTAGTTTCTCAAAATACCGTGGGGGTAGAAAGAACTCTAAGAATTCGGACTTGAAGTCGACCCATGTCATCTCTGGAGAGCCGCTGGTTTGCCACCAGCTTTCGGCCCGTCCGGTCAATAGGATGGCTATCATCGGAGGCAGTGTCTCCAAGCTCAAACGGTAAGTCGCGTCTCGAGCCTCTATTTGCTCTATGAAATAGATAGGACCGGTGGATCCACTAAAGGCAATTCCCCATTTAGTTATTCGTTCCGCGATCGAGGCATAGCTCCCAGTAGTACGGCCTACCACAGATTCATGGACTCGGTTCCGCTCACTGGGTTCGATGTTGATCTTTGAGCCAGGCATGCCGAAAGGTGTCGGAGAACCGGAACGAGAACCAGAATGCGATTCAGAACGATAGTTAGTGTCTTGTGGCACCGGTAGTTGAGAAACAATTCCTTCGGGAGTAGGCGACGGTGCTCTAGACTGTGGTTTTACATCTAATTTTTTGTCCCCCGCACTGAATTTCTTCAATTTCTGCGAGTCTTCCACTATTCCATCGGTGTCTAATCCGAATTCTTCACATAGGACTTCCAACTCGGCTTTGCGACGATGATTTATCCAATGAACGCCCATTGCTAGTATGTTAGTAAAGACTCGGAGTCGTAGTATAAGTGATAAGCAGCTAAATCAATAAAGCTTCTGCTCTCTGACGTGACGGTCGTGTTTTTTCATAGCTCCTGAGTTTTTATCAATATTTATTGTTTTCTCTCAATTTTTAATTGTGCTTAGTCTGTTTACTTTTTCGTTGGTGTGGTTTGCTTGAGACCCGTGTGTTTTATTTGCAGAATTTGCCAAATTAACTAGTTTTTTTTCGTGATTAGTGTTTAGTGCATTTTATATATATATATTTTTTTCCCCTTTTCTCTCTCGTCATTACTTCTATAGTTCCTCTCCTCACCGCTCCGATCATACCATCAGTGCTAGTGTTTTTTTTTTTATTATTTTATTTTTGTTGTTCTCTCTTCTTTGTGCTTGTGCTCTCTGCCGCGTAATTACTTTTGTAACGCCGCCTCTCAAAGCTTGGCTTATAACTGTTCTTGCACTCTTTCTTGTGCTGTGTACTCTAGCTGTCTCTTTGTTTTATTTGTATTTATTGATTTTATATCGATAATTATCTTAGTGCTTTGTATTTAAATTTTAAATTTTGTATATATTTTTGCCTTGTGTTCCTTTTGGCGTTTCAATGGCTTGTTGTCTACCTACTTGCAAGCATTCTGATCGTTTTGATGATCAGTATAGAGCAATATCGTGTTGGCTCTGCGATAATCTTATTCACTTAAAATGTGCTGGCCTCAATGGCCGCGACTACGACAAATTTTCTGGTTTGTCTGTGTCTAAGCCTGAGCTTGGCTTAATGCGCTGGACTTGCCCATCTTGTGCCAGCCAGCAGCTTGATTTTAGCCATATGTATAGGGATCTTCGTTTAAAGTTTCTTTCTTTAAACAAACTGGCCAAACAGCTGTCTAACGAGTGTGAATCTAGCGTACATTTATTGTCGCAATTTAAGTTTAATCCACCTTCTGAGAAGTTACCCAAGAAATGTACCCTTGAGTTGCCTCGTAAGCAGTCGCCAGCACTCTCTATTACATCGTCTCCCATTTTACTTTCGCCTACACCATCTTCTTCTCCCTCTTTATGTTCTTCTTTTCAGATTGAAGTACGCATTACAAGCCCTGGTGTACCTCAATCTATCCCTCACGGGAACTCTGATCAATCACAGGATCATGCTGGCTCTCAATCACTTGCGGATCCCAATGCTCCTCCGCCTCCACTAACTGTAGTGCCTCATCGCAAACAATTATTTATCTCTAGGCTTGCTCCAGATACGTCTGAGTCGTCTGTGGCAGCTTACATTGGTAATATATGCCCTGCTAAGGTTTTAATTCAAAAGCTTAAGTTTTCAAGGCCTCGCGAAATCTCCTCTTTTAAAATTACAGTACCAAATGAGTATTTTTCAGCTATGGTTGACACTAATTTCTGGCCAGAGGGCCTAGTTGTACACGAGTTTGCGCCCAATAAGCGCTCCCGTCCTTTGCCTGTCCACCTTCCTAATTTATCTTCTGCTTCAAAAAACTAATAACGTCTAGTCTTTGCATTCATTATCAAAATGTAAGAGGACTTCTTACCAAGCTCTCGAACCTGTTCTGTGATAGCCAAAACTTTTCGGCTGACATATTAGCTTTCTCTGAAACTTGGCTTAACTCCTCTGTTTTGGATAATGAAATTCTTTCTAATAACTTTATTTCTTATAGGCTTGATCGTGTTGGTCGTCGAGGCGGTGGAGTACTCATTGCTGTTAACTCGAATCTGTGTTCAAGTGTCGTGCCGATTGATCTGCCCTTAGGTGTTGAGTTTATTTGCGTCGAAGTTACATGTTCCAACTTTAGCTTATATATTTCTTGTTCACATATTCCTCCAGCTTCTGATATCATGACCTATATGCACCATGCTGATGCTTTGCAAACTATTTCTAATAGTCTTAAAGATCGTGATATCCTTATAGTTTTAGGTGATTTCAATTTACCTAATATTTCTTGGCTTGTTGATGATAATCTATCTTTCTTAATTCCTTCATCTCAACATGTTTTTCTTGATTGCCTACTTGAATGTCCGCTATATCAGTTGAATTCTTTCCTTAACTCTTCTAAAAGAATCCTTGATCTTGTTTTTGTCTCTGATCCCACTGTTAGTGCTGTATCCCGAACACAGCCCCTAGTGAAACCTGAAGATCCTTATCACCCTACCATTGAAGTTACTATTTCTTACAATTCCGTTACTAAATCACTTAATAACATCGTAAATTCTCGTCGTAGATGTTTTCGTAAAACAAATTTCAATCTTCTTAATAGCCTTATTTTCTCTTTTGATTGGTCATTTCTATTTGAGTGCTGCGATATAGATTGTGCAGTGAAGTTTTTCTACTCTGCTCTTAATTCTCTAATTGATAAATGCGTTCCTTATGTGAATGTCTCTACCGTCTCCAGCGCGCCAGTCTGGTTCACACGTAGGCTCTCTAATCTCCGCAATATTAAATCGAGATATTTTAAAAGATTTAAAAAAACTGGTTCGCGACTTGACTATGCAAATTACTGTATAGCCAAATCTCAATTTTGTCTTTTAAACACACAATGCTACAATAATTATATCGTTCGCTGTAAGGTTGAATTTTATAAGAACCCCAAAAGATTTTACAACTTTGTTAATTCCAAAAGACGCACTAATGTACTACCTTCCACCTTCAGACTTAATGACCAGACTGCTAATAATGACTCAGATATTGCAGATCTGTTTGCTAAATTCTTTCAGTCGACTTATTCTACTACTGTTTCGGATCCCACAACCTATCCCCTTTCAATCCCACATTTAAATTGTATGTTTTTTTCCTAGTATTACTGAAGACTGTATTATCTCTAGCTTGTCATCTATGACGTCTTCCTTCGTTCCCGGTCCTGATAATATACCTAGTTGCATCCTTAAAATGTGTTCGATTTCCCTATCTAAGCCTTTATCTCGGTTATTCTTTATATCGAGTGAGACTTGTAGCTTTCCCGATATTTGGAAGGAGTCTTTTATTATTCCGCTTTTTAAAAAGGGTAGCAAATCGGATGTTTCTAACTACCGTGGCATTGCCAAACTTTCGGCAATACCAAAGCTGTTTGAGAAAATTATTACGTCTTCCCTTCAACACCTATCCAGATCCACTATTTCTCCTTGTCAGCATGGCTTCATGAAAGGTCGTTCGTCGCTTACTAACCTTTTAGAATTGACTACCCTTGTACACCATGGCTTCCGTAAAAAGTGTCAAACTGATGTTATTATTATACTGACTTTAGTAAGGCTTTCGATACGGTTGATCATTCTATGCTTCCCGCGAAACTTAACATCATGGGTTTTTCCCCGAAACTGTTGGCTTGGTTAAAGTCGTATCTTATTGGCAGAACCCAAAAGGTATCTTTTCGTTCCTCATTATCTAAAACTATTATAGTTACGTCAGGTGTACCCCAAGGCAGTCATCTGGGCCCACTGTTATTTACCCTCTTTATAAATGATTTACCCTTGGCTTCACTCACGCGTGCTCATGTTTGCGGATGACGTCAAGATTTGTTATTCCTATAATGATCCTTCTTTCCAACAGTACTTGCAATCTGATCTCGATGCGTTCTGTGATTGGTGCCACGTTAATAAATTACACCTTAATGCCTCTAAGTGTTCTTTTATGACTTTCAGTCGTTTGTCTCCGTTCCTAGCTCATTACTCCATTAAGTCTGTTCTGTTAGATTGTGTACCATCCTTTAAAGACTTAGGCGTTATGTTTGACCCAAAACTTTCATTTAATGTTCATATTGCTTCAATTGTCAATAGAGCATGCAGCCTTCTTGGCTTTATTAAACGTTGGGCCAAAGAATTTGATGATCCCTATGTAACAAAGGTTTTATACACTTCGTTAGTTCGCCCTATTCTCGAATATTGCTCGCCAGTGTGGAACCCGCAATATGATGTTCACCAGCGTAGTATTGAATCGGTACAGAAGCAATTCCTTAAGTTTGCGTTACGCGGTCTTAATTGGGACCCGAGTCTTCGCCTACCTTCTTATTCTAACAGACTTCTTCTTATTAATCTCCCTTCACTTTACAACCGTAGGCTCGTTTTTGGCATTCTCTTTCTCCATAAACTAGTCAACGGCGAAGTCATTTCTACTAATTTACTAAGTACGCTATATTTTTGTGTTCCCTCACGTCGGACCAGAAACTTTTTTCCTATTTACCTTAGTAGATGTCTGACTAACTACTCTCTTCACGAACCTTTTCGTGTTCTTTGCCAATCTTTTAACAACCTTTCTCACCTAATTTCTCCTCATCTTTCTGTCACTTCTCTTCGCGCTATACTTTTTAATCATCTAAAGCGAAACCAATGAAAATATTCTGGACTTGGATTGGCTGCAACTCATCCCTGACCACATTGGCTGTGAATCCTTATGCAAATAAAACACCTCCACCGGGTCGGGGATGTTTAGTTGTGTATATAGCTAAGCTAGCTTTTTCAATTTAATTACTATCTGTCTTTAGCTTAAGCTTTTTCGTCGACTGCTGTGTTAGTTGACGTAAATAAATAAATAAATAAATAAAGGATATCTGAGTTCGCTCAGTAGGCTACGCGATACTGATTAAAGATGGCTACGGTAAACCGATAGGCTATGGTATGGATGTGCAATTTGACCAATGCGTATATATATATGTCGGATAGTGTTGATTAAGTGACTAATAAGTCAAAGCCTACTAGTTAGTTCCAATAGATTGACAGGTGTGTCAGTTGTAGCCCTGGTTGAGCATCTAAGCAACCTTATCAACTAATGTTGAGAGCTGTCTTCACGTCAGGTCTTATATAAAGGGGGGCTCCGGGCTAGAGAGCTCAGTCAACAAGCTCCCCGGGAACTAGCCACACAGCAAATAGTACAAGTGAAACTAAAAAGTCTAAAGTGAATATTATAAATTAAAAACATGAGTGAAACAAACGAAAATCTTGGCGTCCCGACATATATATTTTATTTAATTTTTAATAAATTCTGCAAGGGAGGGGTCAGAAAATATAAAATGTTCAAAAAAGAGTAAGTAACGGTGACGCATAAAGGAGAATTATCGCCGCCGCGGAAGCTTTCGAGGTGGTTTTTGGTTTAAATATTTTGAACAAAATCTTTGCAATGGTTCGAATATGTATAAGAAAGATCTTGCCTCTTGGTAGAATTCGATCCAGTTGGTTTATTTGAAATAGGTAAATCCTTGAATGTAGAATATAGTTATTGGAGACGGGGTAGCTCCTCCCTCGATGTTGTCCAAAGAAAACAAACGTTTACTCCGATTACTGTTTAGAATATCCTAGAGAAAATAGTGGTCCTTGCTGTCGAAATTCCTAATGTCCTTTGCATTAATCTCCGTTGTATCCTTGAAGCTTAGTTCACCTTGGCGATGAATGTCCTTGTCCTATTGTCCTTCCGTTTAGGTTACCCATGCCCAGGTCCCGTTCAACTCGTAATGCGGTAGGTTACAACCTCACTAATGGCTTTCTAAGAGAGGCTCCTAGACTCGTTCTACCTGCCTCTGGTAACTTTAGCTCCTTTTTTTTCTTGTAAAATTTTATTTTAATAAAACTAATTCCTATATGCGACTCTGTCGATGGCTCCGTTGACGACCCTATTGCTAGCTCTGTCGGTAACTCAGTAGCTGACTACATTAATAATTCTCTCCGAAATATGCTGTTTAAGATGTTATTAATCCTGTCGAGAACTCTGTTGATGACTCTGCTGATAAATCTGTCGAAACCCTGCCCGAGACTCTGCCGATTTTCTCACATAGCATGGCGTGAATGTCTGCGTGTTATATATATATATGGATTTTTTTTTTTTTTTTTTTTTAAATGTTGCTTTTGTTTCAACAAAACTCCACGCGCGACTGTACTTGCAAATCAGTGTGAATGAAGGAAAGACAAAAAAAACGGTCGAATCAAAGCTGTGTGTAACAGTGAGGGAGAAATGGCGAGAGAATGCTCGTAGCTCACACACATGCCCCGAATCAAACGAAGAATTGTCTGCTCTCATTCTCACTAGCCACTCGCGTGTCCCTGTCTCTTTCTCGCATGTAACTGTTGCTTGCAAAGAAAACTAACAGCACGTGGCACATCGACAACGTATATGCGACTTTTAAATACCCTAACCACAAATATACATATATATATATATATATAAAAAAAAATAATAATTTTTGCCTCGGTTGACTCCGATATATCTATATATATATATATATATATATATTAATGAATAGACATACATCTAAATTTTTCGCCCTTGTGTGGACTCATATATGTATATATATATATATATATCTATAAATGTGCATACATATATATATATATATATAATTTAACATTTCCTCCATAATACTCATCAAGGGCTCTGCTCGGGCGGCATCTGTAAGGAAGCTCTGGCTGGGGTACTGTTCTCAGTCCCAGAGTCCCGTCTACAGAACATTTATTTGATCTGGAGACCTTGATGAGTATTAGGATATGGGACTGAGACCACATAAAGGGGAGGAAAGGAAAGGGAAAGGAGTAGAAGGAGAGTCCAAGAGGAGCAGCAACGCCTGATCTCGTCTACCAAGCGAAGCCCGCTTGGCCGAGATCCGTTGCCTCTTCACTTTGAGTGACCGAGCCTAGAGACCAGCGACTGACTTTGACTGCAGGAGAATAACTCATCCTGCCGAAGTCCGCTGATCCTTTGGCTCCACTCAAATAAGTAAGTGGGCAAGAAAAAGGGAAGGGAAAGGGTATGCACAATTTGGTCACATATAAAGAAATAATGCTGGTGTATTTAATGTTAGTGTATATTTTATTGTTGATTAACTGATACTAAACATCTTTAATAAGTTGGTTCCCTACCGCACTCAAGTGGAAATAAAGGGGATCTAAGGACATCAGCTCACCAGCTAATCCTGGATGTTTTCCTTAGGGCACTATGCCTATTATTTTCCGCTGCTATTGTTCACACTTGTCGACCTTTCACTCTCGTGGTTACTGGCGAAGTGATTTTCTCCTAATTCTAACTCTCTGTTCAAACCCACCCTTGCTCTGCCTACTTATGTCCTCACGGTGAAAACATTCGATGAGTCTTGTGCGTTGGCACGCGTCACGATCGCCGCGTTAATTAATAAGAACAAATGTAAATTGTTCTTATTATTTAAATTAATAATTAAAAATTAATTATTAAAAATCAGAATAATAAGATACTATGTAAACTGGAGGATTTAATTCACTTAAAGCACAGCAAATGTATAGGAGCGTAATTCCACAGGAAAAAACCAAATTGCCAAACTACGAACAATCAACATCAGAGAACTGCAACGAGTATGATTGACTTCTCAATCAAACTTCAAAAAATGAAATCATTCCGCTCAACACCTATGTTATAACGGACGTTGACGATACTATGCGCAGTACGTTCAAGTGGCCCCTACGACACCAGGACAAAGCCTGTTACGCGCGAGCCCAAGCAGATAACTGCCCAACTCCCACCCGACCGACCGAGGGGTGCAGCCGTATAACGCACGGCACGAATCGCGTGGACAAATACACAAGAGAAAAAACAGACAAACAAATAATACTATAGTTATCTATTAACTAAATGGGATAGGATAGATGTTTTGAGCATATTGATAGAAAACTCTGAGCTGATTACAGGGAATAGAAGGTTGTAATCAGAGCAGAGGACCCTAAAAGGTTCATGCATGGCATAGTTAGAAGAACAACGACTAAGGGATAAAGGTATCAAAAGATGTCTACTCCGTCTACATGGTACCGACAGATTTACCTGAGCTAATAACTCAGGCGATTCGATATCACCAATTAGGAGCTTGTGCATGAAAATGACACCAAGCATAGTTCTACGGTTAGTTAGGGAAGGAAGGTTAATCAAGAGTCTACTAGAATACGAAGGCAAATTGACATTGCGATCCCAGCTTAAGCCACGAAAAGCAAATAGCGAGAACTGCTGTTGAACGGATTCAAGTCTAATCTGGTGCGACTTATATTGAGGTGACCAAATGCAAGATCCATACTCTACAATAGGACGGACAAGCGAAGTAAAAAGAACTTTAGTTGTTATAGGGGTCATCGAATTCTTTTGACCATCTTTTAATGAAACCCAGGACACTCATGGCCTTTGAGACCGTGGTGGAAATATGGGTGTTAAAATTTAACTTATGGTCCATAAGTACGCCCAAATCATTCATATTATTTAGACGTTCTAAAGGGCTATTGTTTAAAAAATAAGTGACCAGTTGAGGAGAGTTACGAAAAAAAGTCATTACCTTACATTTGGTAGTGTTAAGATTTAGTAGATTAAACTGGCACCAGGATTGAAAGTTTTTAAGATCAGCTTGTAGCCGACTAAATGAATCTGTATCTTTATACGTTAGACAAAGCTTGACATCGTCAGCATACATAAGCACACGCGAATGAACAATGACTGATGGAAGATCGTTAATGAATAATGTGAAAAGCAGAGGGCCAAGATGACTACCTTGAGGTACACCAGAAGTCACAGGAATGGAAACGGAAAAAGAAGACTTAAAAAGTACCTTCTGTTTTCTATTTGTTAAATATTCTCGAACCCAAGATAGGAAAAGGGGTGGAAACCCAATGTCGCTCAGCTTCGAAAGTAATAGGGTATGATTAACGGAATCAAAGGCTTTGCTGAAGTCAATGTATATGACATCAGTTTGTTTACCATTTTTTGAACCCCTTGATAATTATTGATGTAAATTCTAAAAGGTTAGTGGTTGTAGATCTACGTTTCACAAACCCATGTTGGGATGGCGAAATAATAGAGCTGCAAAAATGTTGCAATTGAGAAGTTATAATTTTCTCAAAAGCTTTCGGAATAGCGGACAATTTTGAGATACCCCTATAGTTAGAGGCTTCGGACTTTTTGCCATTTTTATGCAGAGGAATGATATACGACTCCTTCCAAATAGATGGAAAAGAGGAAGATTCGACAGACAATAGAAACAATTTTAAAATGGGTTTACATAATGCGTTTGCACAGAACCTGAGTACACATCCAGGAAGACCATCTGGCCCCGGAGAATAAACGGGTTTAACTAATTTAAGTTCGCTAAGAATAGAACCTTCATCAATCACTGGATTGAAAATGCAATTAGCCTTTTCTAAATGATAAGGATACGGACTTGCTCGATATTCCGTTGAGGAATAAGTTGTTTTGAAAAAACTCGCAAACATATCGGCAATTGCCTGATCAGTGCTCGCTTTTTTATTTTGAAAAGACAAAAAAGATGTGTGCACAGAGGTCTTACGTTTAGAATTAACAAAATTATAAAATTGTGCGGGGTGCAGCCGTATAACGCAAGAGAAAAAACAGACAAACAAATAATACTATAGTTATCTATTAACTAAATGGGATAGGATAGGGAATAGAAGGTTGTAATCAGAGCAGAGGACCCTAAAAGGTTCATGCATGGCATAGTTAGAAGAACAACGACTAAGGGATAAAGGTATCAAAGGATGTCTACTCCGTCTACATGGTACCGACAGATTAACCTGAGCTAATAACTCAGGCGATTCGATATCACCAATTAGGAGCTTGTGCATGAAAATGACACCAAGCATAGTTCTACGGTTAGTTAGGGAAGGAAGGTTAATCAAGAGTCTACTAGAATACGAAGGCAAATTGACATTGCGATCCCAGCTTAAGCCACGAAAAGCAAATAGCGAGAACTGCTGTTGAACGGATTCAAGTCTAATCTGGTGCGACTTATATTGAGGTGACCAAATGCAAGATCCATACTCTACAATAGGACGGACAAGCGAAGTAAAAAGAACTTTAGTTGTATAGGGGTCATCGAATTCTTTTGACCATCTTTTAATGAAACCCAGGACACTCATGGCCTTTGAGACCGTGGTGGAAATATGGGTGTTAAAATTTAACTTATGGTCCATAAGTACGCCCAAATCATTCATATTATTTAGACGTTCTAAAGGGCTATTGTTTAAAAAATAAGTGACCAGTTGAGGAGAGTTACGAAAAAAAGTCATTACCTTACATTTGGTAGTGTTAAGATTTAGTAGATTAAACTGGCACCAGGATTGAAAGTTTTTAAGATCAGCTTTTAGCCGACTAAATGAATCTGTATCTTTATACGTAAGACAAAGCTTGACATCGTCAGCATACATAAGCACACGCGAATGAACAATGACTGATGGAAGATCGTTAATGAATAATGTGAAAAGCAGAGGGCCAAGATGACTACCTTGAGGTACACCAGAAGTCACAGGAATGGAAACGGAAAAATAAGACTTAAAAAGTACCTTCCGTTTTCTATTTGTTAAATATTCTCGAACCCAAGATAGGAAAAGGGGTGGAAACCCAATGTCGCTCAGCTTCGAAAGTAATAGGGTATGATTAACGGAATCAAAGGCTTTGCTGAAGTCAATGTATATGACATCAGTTTGTTTACCATTTTTGAACCCCTTGATAATTATTGATGTAAATTCTAAAAGGTTAGTGGTTGTAGATCTACGTTTCACAAACCCATGTTGGGATGGCGAAATAATAGAGCTGCAAAAATGTTGCAATTGAGAAGTTATAATTTTCTCAAAAGCTTTCGGAATAGCGGACAATTTTGAGATACCCCTATAGTTAGAGGCTTCGGACTTTTTGCCATTTTTATGCAGAGGAATGATATACGACTCCTTCCAAATAGATGGAAAAGAGGAAGATTCGACAGACAATAGAAACAATTTTAAAATGGGTTTACATAATGCGTTTGCACAGAACATGAGTACACATCCAGGAAGACCATCTGGCCCCGGAGAATAAACGGGTTTAACTAATTTAAGTTCGCTAAGAATAGAACCTTCATCAATCACTGGATTGAAAATGCAATTAGCCTTTTCTAAATGATAAGGATACGGACTTGCTCGATATTCCGTTGAGGAATAAGTTGTTTTGAAAAAACTCGCAAACATATCGGCAATTGCCTGATCAGTGCTCGCTTTTTTATTTTGAAAAGACAAAAAAGATGGGTGCACAGAGGTCTTACGTTTAGAATTAACAAAATTATAAAATTGTGCGGGGTGCAACCGTATAACGCACGGCACGAATCGCGTGGACAAATACACAAGAGAAAAAACAGACAAACAAATAATACTATAGTTATCTATTAACTAAATGGGATAGGATAGGGAATAGAAGGTTGTAATCAGAGCAGAGGACCCTAAAAGGTTCATGCATGGCATAATTAGAAGAACAACGACTAAGGGATAAAGGTATCAAAGGATGTCTACTCCGTCTACATGGTACCGACAGATTAACCTGAGCTAATAACTCAGGCGATTCGATATCACCAATTAGGAGCTTGTGCATGAAAATGACACCAAGCATAGTTCTACGGTTAGTTAGGGAAGGAAGGTTAATCAAGAGTATACTAGAATACGAAGGCAAATTGACATTGCGATCCCAGCTTAAGCCACGAAAAGCAAAATGCGAGAACTGCTGTTGAACGGATTCATGTCTAATCTGGTGCGACTTATATTGAGGTGACCAAATGCAAGATCCATACTCAACAATAGGACGGACAAGCGAAGTAAAAAGAACTTTAGTTGTATAGGGGTCATCGAATTCTTTTGACCATCTTTTAATGAAACCCAGGACACTCATGGCCTTTGAGACCGTGGTGGAAATATGGGTGTTAAAATTTAACTTATGGTCCATAAGTACGCCCAAATCATTCATATTATTTAGACGTTCTAAAGAGCTATTGTTTAAAAAATAAGTGACCAGTTGAGGAGAGTTACGAAAAAAAGTCATTACCTTACATTTGGTAGTGTTAAGATTTAGTAGATTAAACTGGCACCAGGATTGAAAGTTTTTAAGATCAGCTTTTAGCCGACTAAATGAATCTGTATCTTTATACGTAAGACAAAGCTTGACATCGTCAGCATACATAAGCACCCGCGAATGAACAATGACTGATGGAAGATCGTTAATGAATAATGTGAAAAGCAGAGGGCCAAGATGACTACCTTGAGGTACACCAGAAGTCACAGGAATGGAAACGGAAAAATAAGACTTAAAAAGTACCTTCTGTTTTCTATTTGTTAAATATTCTCGAACCCAAGATAGGAAAAGGGGTGGAAACCCAATGTCGCTCAGCTTCGAAAGTAATAGGGTATGATTAACGGAATCAAAGGCTTTGCTGAAGTCAGTGTATATGACATCAGTTTGTTTACCTCTTTTGAACCCCTTGATAATTATTGATGTAAATTCTAAAAGGTTAGTGGTTGTAGATCTACGTTTCACAAACCCATGTTGGGATGGCGAAATAATAGAGCTGCAAAAATGTTGCAATTGAGAAGTTATAATTTTCTCAAAAGCTTTCGGAATAGCGGACAATTTTGAGATACCCCTATAGTTAGAGGCTTCGGACTTTTTGCCATTTTTATGCAGAGGAATGATATACGACTCCTTCCAAATAGATGGAAAAGAGGAAGATTCGACAGACAATAGAAACAATTTTAAAATGGGTTTACATAATGCGTTTGCACAGAACCTGAGTACACATCCAGGAAGACCATCTGGCCCCGGAGAATAAACGGGTTTAACTAATTTAAGTTCGCTAAGAATAGAACCTTCATCAATCACTGGATTGAAAATGCCATTAGCCTTTTCTAAATGATAAGGATACGGACTTGCTCGATATTCCGTTGAGGAATAAGTTGTTTTGAAAAAACTCGCAAACATATCGGCAATTGCCTGATCAGTGCTCGCTTTTTTATTTTGAAAAGACAAAAAAGATGGGTGCACAGAGGTCTTACGTTTAGAATTAACAAAATTATAAAATTGTTTAGGGTCAGAAGAAAACTGAAGCTTACACCGCTGAAGATAATTCTTATAGCATTGTGTATTAAGCATCATGAATTTTGAACGAGCGACTGTATACAGAGCATAGTCTGATGAACGACGTGTTTTTTTAAACTTCTTATAATATCGTGTCTTCACATTTTTCAAATTGCACAGCTCACGAGAGAACCAGGGAGGTTTGTTAAGCCGCTCCAGCCTACCAAGAGGCACACAAATATCAAAGAGTGAATTCAGAGTATCATAGAAAAAACGAACAGCTGAGTTCATATCTCTACAATTGTACACATAAGACCAATCGGTAGTAGCAATGTTTTCATTAAGGCTGGCAAAGTCAGTCTTACGAAAGCACCTAGTTAGAGGTAACTCATTTGAACAAAGTAATGGTGAAAGCAAGGGCAGATCAATTTTTAAATTTAATGTAGGATGAAATTTGTCTTCTGGAAGAACAAATGGTTCGATCCTAGAAACCTCACAATAAGAAGAATCCAATACAAAAATAAGATCTAACGATTTTCCATTAGAATTTAAGACAGGATTGACTTGGGATAAAGATAAGCCTAGAAGGCCATCAATAAAGTCATGTGACAAAGAGGGCAGCAACATGGTACATTCATCTGTTGGTGCTAAAGCGGGTAAATTAAAATCACCTAAAACTATGAACATGTCTTGACTGGAAACCAAAGAGGAGACAAACTGAATTGCCTCTAAATGATTTGAATATACCACCATGTCTGACAATGGTGGAATATAGGAACAAGTAATAAAAGCATTAAAAGATTTAAAATTTACTTTAACACCGACAAACTCAATCTCCTGGGTACTAGAAAATTGAATCATTTCAGATGATAAAGCAGCATCAACAGCTATCAGAACGCCACCACCTATGCGAGAAATCCGGTCACGTCTGAATATAGAAAAGTTTGTGGGAAAAACCGCTGCATCAGCAATATCAGGTTTAAGCCACGTCTCTGTAAAAGCTAGAATGTTATGCTCAAAAGAAAGACTATCTACATAGAGATTAGGAAGTTTAGATTTCAGTCCTCTAACATTCTGGTAACCCAGGTTAAGGGACGAAGCTAGTTTTTTGACACACCAGCAGATGCTGATGTGGCAGGAATAGTATTAGTTGTTGTTGTTGGCAAGCGAATCGGTTGCCGATTTTTCTTTTTTACAGTATATTCCTTAACTATTATATGTTTCGGCCAAAAATCTTCTCGACATATGGTAACGAAGATATTGGCAGAAACACTAATTTTAAAGGACGAAATGTCCCGAGAATAAGAAAATTTAAACTTCTCCACCGCAATATTCGAGACGTTAACTTTCTTCCGAATATAGGCTATTACATCATCAGATGTGACAACAGGGTCTAGCCTAGAAACAAATATATGTTTCTTTGGTATGCCAACGAGAGGCCGCGGTCCCGAAGCGTCAGCCGCAGCAGTAACGTTGGGCAAGTCACCCACTGCAGCAGTCAACTTGTTTACGGGGCCCTCGATACTTTTAGAACTATCGGCAATTTCCATTGGAATGGGTAATTGCCCGGACTTATCGGACACTACAATAGGCATCGTTTTTAAGAGATCATTCCCAGGTGATATCGGTAATTCCTTACTAATAGCATTCACAACCGGGCTCTTAAACGATATCAATTGCTGTACATTAGGAGTGGACGGTGCATGAGACCGGTCGGGGACGATAAAAGATGCTGGCGGATCTACAGATACAGAAACACCCCAAGGACTGGTCCTTTTACGTTTCGGAGACTCATTCATAAGCGATAAACTTCTGAACTGAGTCTCCACCGCAGTAAACTCTGTTTGGAGTTTATTAAAACCTGCCCTTAAGGTGTCAAAACTATCTCTAGTCCGCCTCATGAAAGAGCGCATCTCATTCTCGACCTCCCGGCAAGCATCACATCCATATTTTAAGCCACCACCTTTAGCAATAGACTCCTTGATTCCGCCTGTGTAACCTGCACACTTAACGTGAACCGCATTGTCACACAACCAACAAAGAATATAATCATGGGAGTCAACCGCATTAGTGGCAACTATACAATTATTTTTTGAGCAGACAACCATTTTATCAAAGAGTTAAATTTATTTTAAACAATGAAATACAAAAAATTAAAAATATAAATTCTAAAGGTAAAATTTCTGTGAATAAGAATATACTGACCAGTTCTGACACAAGGGTTAATGTGCAGAGTAAGCCTTCACAACTAAAGAATTAAAAGAGATGAAAGCACAAAAACAAAAACACGTATCACAGAGTCGCGGGTAGGCAAAAGACGAGAGCGCAAATCAATCAAGAATAGGAAAGAGCGGGAGAGCGCGTCAAATTGAACACATGCAACAACAATTTGTACGCAAGAGCGCGAGAGTTAGTTAAAAACGGTAAAGACACAAAAGCAAAAGAGATAAGCAAAACAACAACACCGCTAATGCGAGAATTGTTGTAAGTTTTGATTTTATTTAAATTTAAACAAAAGCGACAGCAAGTATTCGCAAAATGAAAATGAAATTCGGATGCTGAAATTATTATTAATTAATTTAACAGATAATAAATTTAAAAGTTGTGGAAAAGTATTTAATCGCGAGAAAAAATAAAAGTTGATAAGCGCAAAAAAAAAACACGTCCGTCCTCTGCAACGAGTAGCATTTTTCTTTCTTTCGTTCACTCACTTAAAACGATAAAATCATTCAGGGTATCGCAACCAATTGGTTTGAATCAGTTGCTATAATATTAGCTTCTCGAACAAGTCGCAACCTTGATTGTTGTAGCAAAAACGCTCACCCGAATTGATCGTTTGTAAAATTCGATTCAAGACAAATGAATAAACCCGAACTAACATCGGATTTTGTGCACATGATTTGATTAGAGTTTGACATTTAAAATCGATATGAATGGCGATATGACTGTGTCCGTAATTATTACAGTTATAAGGAACAAGTTTAACTATGTGAAAAAAAAAAAAAACACGAAAATAATAGACACAACCCTTTAACTT
The DNA here is from genome assembly GCA_018903935.1 of Drosophila insularis. Lineage (NCBI taxonomy): Eukaryota > Metazoa > Arthropoda > Insecta > Diptera > Drosophilidae > Drosophila > Drosophila insularis. The sequence continues at coordinate 76,844 of JAEIFP010000560.1, forward strand.
TATTAAATTTAGATTAGCCCATTTTTTTCTATTACCTTAATCAGCAAAATTTAAATGCAGATTTCTTTATTGAAGTTTTATTTATAAAAATACTTTAATTTAAAAAAGAGAATTAATTTTATAACTTACTCCATACTTCATCCATTCATTATTCATTTCTTCCAAGAACTTGTATTTTTTGTTTTGGCGATGACAAAAATTCGAAAATAAGAAAATAATTCTTATAGTCAGTCAATCACACACAATCAGAAAGTGTGATTGTGAGCAAACAGACGAAAAATCCTTCGAACAAAACAAAAATCTTCGGTCACTCCCATTTGCCTAAGCAAAAGATTCGTTCCGCTCAATCAAGTTGTAGGAAAATGAACTGAACTACTAGGAATACTTTTTTGAGCGTTCGTGAGCGCTTGATTCGAACCGATACAGCCCATTCACTCAATACATAGGACCGCATCGAACAAAATCAAACTCAATGATTGGGTGCACCGTAAAATTTATTACTCATTGCAGTTCTCTGACACACACTACGAAGCAAGAGCATGTATCGACGAGTGTACACATACATAGACAGAACGAAATCACAAACGACATAGGCCTGCCTTGATCGTTCTGTAGTCTGTGCTACACTAAATTATTTTCGTAGCTGCTTGGCGCTCTCCCCACTTTCCGCTCTCATTGAGAACGTCTCATTACGAACGTTCGGGGTTTTGCCGAAGTTCTCTGGGGTTCCATGACTAGGCTAGCGTTTGCAATCAAAAAATCATGCGTTTGTCCCATCTATGTGTTGTATGGTTAGTGGTTGTACTCTATATGGTCGTGGTCCTCTAACTAATTAATTGACAATCTATGTCAGAGGATTGCAGTTGCTTGAAACTGGTAAAAAACTTAAAGGTCAATATGAATGCAAAGAAAAGTTTAAATTTTTGACTGTTGCCTCCTTCAATTGCTAGAGCTTAGCACTGAGCTTCAAACTTCTTATAATATAATATCAACAGACATACACACATACACAAAAATGTATATGCATAAGAGAATCAGAGAATAAGAAAGTTGAGATCTCTGCGATATGGAAATGGTGATGAATCGACAGCTATTCAACTATAAAATGCCGTGAAGTCGTCATAGCTGCCATTTGTAAAAGACATAAGCTGCTTTTATTGTGTTATATATGTCATAGATAAATCTCTATATGTGGGGTTGTGTTGGTAGTGCCGAATGACCAGACCACCTCAGAACAGCTGTTAAACGATAAGTGTGGCAAGCGATCCATAAGAAACGACGTGGCAAGCGATCCACAAAACGATCATGTGACGTTGCTGCTACGAGACGACGAGGAAGAATACTTTTTAAGACGAGCCACTGACGAGAATACGTAAAGAAGAAGTAAAGAAGTATAAAAGACGAAAGACGTGTAAAGACGAATGAGAAACGACGGTCTCATCAAAAACCTTACGGCGAAATATTTACCACTCAGCTAAATTACTTTTATAGTTACTAAAACCTAATTATAAAAATCAACACAATGCTTGGTTGGCTCTCGAACATTCTTACCATAATTTTTATCTTGTTAGTTTTCATTCCCATTTGTTTTATGAAGTAAATCAATAGAATATGTTTCTCCACTGCCTTCAGTCAACTCAATAGTTAATTGGTCCGAAGGAGTAGTATACATATTTTTCCCATTATGAATTGTTCACGCCACCGGGTGAACAGCAGTGAGCGGCGAAGAGCAGTGAGGAGCGAGGAGGGTTTTTTAATCCTCGGCGGATACGGTCAATGTATCTACCATCTTCTATCGGGTATGAGACTTTGATTCGAACAGACATTCGAAAATCCTGTATTTAAAAAAAACGAAACATTTCGTGTGTGTCGGGTTATCTGTGAATAAATATATTATTTAACTGCTCACCATACCCCGAAGAAATTGGCACCCGCCAAAAGTTGTATTCTCATCGGATCCTTCCGCTCCTCCACAATCATTGGTCCTTCGAGCCGGATATCCTTTCGCTCCTCCAGCTTGCATCGGAGGAACTCCTGATAAGTACAACATTTCTTTATTTACATTTCATTTACCTCCTACATACTGATAAAATAGTGAGGTTTCCCCTCTTCCAAAGCGACCTACACACTTTTATATACTTGTATGTTCATACCTGACCTGTCCCAAAGGTCCCGATCCTTGGTGTGTTTGTCCAACGTTTTTCCATTCCACTCAAACTCACTTTTTCACTTTTCTAATTCCACTTTTATTTTTTCCATCCACTTACATATGCACATGCATCCATACATATGCAAAACTTGTTACACCTACACGTATATGTATTCTCCACAGCTGTTCGCCAAGTCCGCGTAAAAGATTAAAAGAAATGGAAAAATTATTTCTTGTGTGTTAAAACTAATTCAATGGTCCAATTTATTACAATTAATGAATTACAATTAATTTACTAACGCGCGTATCCGCATATCGAACAGGTATGTGCACACATACATACATACATACATCGTCATATGTTGAAAATTAAAGTGTTCACCGCGATTTATTGTGTGTTAAAACTAATTCAATGATACAAATTATTACAATTAATTTCCTCACGCGCGTATTCGCATACCTGTGCACATACATACATCATCATAAGTTGATGTAAGCACATACATATGTACATACACATAATCCATATTGGTGCCGCGCACTTATTAAAAAAAAAAAACCCAACAAATGTATTGAATTTCCTATAATCCGATCGAGTTAGCTAAATAACAAATTACTTACGTTTTTTAACATGCGTGCATACATATATACTTACCTGTGTACATACGCATGTACATACATATATATAAAGACACTTGTCCATATGCACTGATCGTTTTTTTTTCTTTTGGTCACACGGTGTGTGAAAAAGTCTTTTTTTGGTTTTCCGCACAACAACAAAAAAAAATTATAAAACAATTAATCAACAAAAACAAAAAATAAATTTTAACATTGGCCGGCAGCTGTTTCGGAGTAGCGGTGACACGTGAGTCGAGTCGTGATATCGATAGGCAGCTCGAGTGCGCCAATTTCATATTACATTATTTCCGATTCCTTTATTTTCCTAAATATATATCCGCCCATATTTATAAAAACATATGTATATATATAATTTTTTCCGCCCTTTTTTTTTGCCCATATATATGTATATGCGCCCATATTGATAACTAAATATATATATATATATAATTTTTTCCAGCCATTATTATGCCCATATATATATACACCCGTACATATATATAAATAAATATATATATAACTCTTTCCGTCCATTATTTTGCCAATATGCGCCCAGATTGATAATTAAATATAGTTTAGTTATTTATAAATAAATGTATATATATAATTTTTTCCGCCCTTTATTTTGCCCATATATATATGCGCCCATATTGATAACTAAATATATATATATATATAATTTTTTCCAGCCATTATTGTGCCCATATATAAGTTAAGACCAGGCATGCTATAAACCTATAAACTACGACAAATTTTCTGGTTTGTCTGTGTCTAAGCCTGAGCTTGGCTTAATGCGCTGGACTTGCCCATCTTGTGCCATCCATCAGCTTGATTTTAGCCGTATGTATAGGGATCTTCGTTTAAAGTTTCTTTCTTTAAACAAACTGGCCAAACAGCTGTCTAACGAGTGTGAATCTAGCGTACATTTATTGTCGCAATTTAAGTTTAATCCACCTTCTGAGAAGTTACCCAAGAAATGTACCCTTGAGTTGCCTCGTAAGCAGTCGCCAGCACTCTCTATTACATCGTCTCCCATTTTACTTTCGCCTACACCATCTTCTTGTCCCTCTTTATGTTCTTCTTTTCAGATTGAAGTACCCATTACAAGCCCTGGTGTACCTCAATCTATCCCTCACGGGAACTCTGATCAATCACAGGATCATGCTGGCTCTCAATCACTTGCGGATCCCAATGCTCCTCCGCTTCCACTAACTGTAGTGCCTCATCGCAAACAATTATTTATCTCTAGGCTTGCTCCAGATACTTCTGAGTCGTCTCTGGCAGCTTACATTGGTAATATATGCCCTGCTAAGGTTTTAATTCAAAAGTTTAAGTTTTCAAGGCCTCGCGAAATCTCCTCTTTTAAAATTGCAGTACCAAATGAGTATTTTTCAGCTATGGTTGACACTAATTTCTGGCCAGAGGGGGCCTAGTTGGACACGAGTTTGCGCCCAATAAGCGCTCCCGTCCGTTGCCTGTCCACCTTCCTAATTTATCTTCTCCTTCAAAAAACTAACTTCTTTCAATCTTCTTAATAGCCTTATTTTCTCTTTTGATTGGTCATTTCTATTTGAGTGCTGCGATATAGATTGTGCAGAGAAGTTTTTCTACTCTGCTCTTAATTCTCTAATTGATAAATGCGTTCCTTATGTGAATGTCTCTACCGTCTCCAGCGCGCCAGTCTGGTTCACACGTAGGCTCTCTAATCTCCGCAATATTAAATCGAGATATTTTAAAAGATTTAAAAAAACTGGTTCGCGACTTGACTATGCAAATTACTGTATAGCCAAATCTCAATTTTGTCTTTTAAACACTCAATGCTACAATAATTATATCGTTCGCTGTAAGGTTGAATTTTATAAGAACCCCAAAAGATTTTACAACTTTGTTAATTCCAAAAGACGCTCTAATGTACTACCTTCCACCTTCAGACTTAATGACCAGACTGCTAATAATGACTCAGATATTGCAGATCTGTTTGCTAAATTCTTTCAGTCGACTTATTCTACTACTGTTTCGGATCCCACAACCTATTCCTTTTCAATCCCACATTTAAATTGTATGTTTTTCCTAGTATTACTGAAGACTGTATTATCTCTAGCTTGTCATCTATGACGTCTTCCTTCGTTCCCGGTCCTGATAATATACCTAGTTGCATCCTTAAAATGTGTTCGATTTCCCTATCTAAGCCTTTATCTCGGTTATTCTTTATATCGAGTGAGACTTGTAGCTTTCCCGCTTTTTAAAAAGGGTAGCAAATCGGATGTTTCTAACTACCGTGGCATTGCCAAACTTTCGGCAATACCAAAGCTGTTTGAGAAAATTATTACGTCTTCCCTTCAACACCTATCCAGATCCTCTATTTCTCCTTGTCAGCATTAAAGAAAACAAATTAAAGTGTTCACCGACATTTCTTGTGTCTTAAAACTAATTGAATGGTCCAATTAATTACAATTAATTTCCTCACGCGCGTATCCGCATATCTGTGCACATACATACATACATACATCGTCATAAATTGATGTACGCACATACATATATACTTACAAATAATCCATTTTGGTGCCGCGCTCTTATTAAAAAAAAAAACCAACAAATGTATTGAATTTCCTATAATCCGATCGAGTTAGCTAAAAAACAAATTACTTACGTTTTTTAACAATACGCGTGCATACATATATATGTACTTACCTGTGTACATTTTCATATGCACTGATGGTTTTTTTTTCCTTTTGGTCACACATTCGGTTTGTTCTTTCTTTCGCGCACAACACTGTGTATGAAAAAACATCCTTTTTTGGGTTTTCGCACAACAACAAAAAAAATTATAAAACAATTAACCAACAAAGAAAAAAAAAAAATAAATAAACATTGGCTGGTAGCTGTTTCGGAGTAGTGGTGACACGTGAGTCGAGTCGTGATTTCCAATTCCTTTATTTTCTTATACATATAAATTAACACTTTCCTTGCTCTCCTTAGGAAAAAAATAAAATTTATTTAAAAATCTTTATTAGTTTTTACGTTCACAAATCTTTTAATTTACTGGAAGACTTTAACACAACTACTTTGAACAAGGATCGCGGAGCTGCAACGAAGTTACAAGTTGCACTCAGGTTGAAGACTGATTTTGGGTTGTTCGATTATGTTTATGCTGTCTGATGTACTGAACACGACACCATTCCCATAGGAATGTTTAGTCTGGTAGTTATTGTTTGTGCCGATGCCCATTATGACGAGTCTTGACTATTGTAAGATGAGTGTGGGCGCGGTCATAAAATATTTATAGGTTTATAGCATGCCTGGTCTTAACTCCTCCCCTCCCGGGCGTCCTCGGTCGCTACCACATACTGTACGGGTGTGATCGGCAGACCATTGGTGGATTGCTTTCTGTTGGTCTGTGGATGCATCGCTTCTTGATGACCCAGTAGATTATTGCTGTAATACTCAGGAGTGCTAAAATGATCCAGTAGGATGATGAAATGATAACGTTATTAGTTTGAATTTGTTCCAGGTTTTCTGTATTGTTCAGATGTAGTTCATTAAACATTTCCAATGATAAGATCTCGCCTTGTTATTTTTTATCTTATATGAGTTGTAGTAGTGTCGGCTGGACTTCGACTTCACGTTTGGTCTTCATGATGTACCATGCATCGTCTATATTGATGGTTGCGTTTTGCGACTGGATCACGAAGGTTCCGTCCAACGTAAGATTTTCTCCGTCAATGTTGATGGTTCCTTTAAATTGGTTTAGCAAAAGTGTGCCGGGAGCCACCTCTGAATGCGTTTTAACCTGTTGATTGTTCGTAGTTAAACAATTTGGTTTTTTTCTGTAGAAATACGCTCCTATACATTTGCTATTCTTTAAGTCTATTAAATCTTCCAGTTTACATAGTATCTTATCATTTAGATTTTTACATTTGTTCTTATTAGCTAACCCGAAATGTTGTTTATTACATTTTAGTATATGTCCATAGTCTATTTTTTCTATTGTTTTTTCATTTTTTATATGTAGTGCAATAATTTTTTTACATTGTTCTTTTATTACCCTAGGAATACTAACAATATAAAGAAGGGCTCTGCCATCAGATGCAATGCTTACTTCGGCAAATTCTATTAGCTCTTCAATATTTACAAGCGTTAGGCTTTCTTCGGCAATTGATTCAATGATAATTATTTCTGCTGGTGATAGAATTAAAGAATTTATGGTATTGGCCTTAGCCCAATCTATTGCATAAATGACATTAGTGATTTCTTCTCTCAATAAGCTTAATTTGTATTTTGACATTTCTATTTCTTTTGCTTTATCTTCCGTTTCGGGTTTGTTTTTAAGTAACAAAGAGTTAGTTATTTTGACCAAATCATTTATCTTATTTTCTACTAGGTTATTTATTTTTACTTGTTTGTTATTATTCTTTAGCTGTTCATTGATTTTATCGATTACAATCTTGTGATCTTGGTGATCTGGGGCACCCGCGAGCCACTTCCACGCTGTTCCAAGTATATCGAGAGGGCGTTTGGCTCTGAATCTCTTTGGCTTTAGTCGTTCAATTTCATTCTCGATTCGAGTTATTTCGTAAATTAAAAAAGGGTAGTACGGATTTGTTTTCGTTTTGTTTTGTACAACCTCCTTCAATACCGACAATGCCTGTTGATACTTTTCTATTTCTACCACGTGGATGATCTTAAAGGTACCGTTCTTAAAGGTACTTTCTGCCTTGCTGCTATTCCGGTTTCCAATATTACCACCCTAGATTTTGAGTAATCTAAGATAGTCGTGCGTCCCCAGCAGGCTGGTAACAAGATTAACCTGTCGAAAAGAGATGTTGATCAGTATTTTAGCTGATTCTTATGCACTATCCTGCCTGACCTGGTTTTAACCTTTGTATTCAAATCTTCAGCTACTTTTTCTTTTTTATATGTTGGAGTTAATTTAGAACCTAACCTTTTGTTGATCTTAACATATATTGTATCACCTGGATCGTAGATTTTTATAGGTTTTTTTTTCTGTTGTGATATTGTAAATCGGAATCCTGCTTATCTGAAATTTTCCTTGATATTTTTTCCCTTTCGAGTACTTATTTTTGTGGTGAGTGTGCTAATTCTATCGCAAAGAATGCTTCTATTGGTTTTCTATTAGTGGTGCTATGGATCGTTCTGTTATACTCGTCTACGACTCTGAAAATCAGGTCTTCGAATTCCAACTCAGGATGCTCAACCTTTAAACATCTCATAATTTCTGTGAATGTCGAATGGAATCTTTCTACTTGGCCGTTGCTAGACAATGTATATGGTGGGGTTGTATGGACATTTATTTCTAGCTGATTATTCAAAAGAAATTTTATTGACGCGGAATTTAGGGATTTTTCATTATCCATGACTACCGTTTTGGTCACAACAAAAGCTACTAATAACTCAGCATCTGCTGGTGTGTCAAAAAACTAGCTTCGTCCCTTAACCTGGGTTACCAGATCCTTTATTTTCATATACATATAAATTAACACTTTCCTTGCTCTCCTTAGGAAAAAAATAAAATTTATTTAAAAATCTTTATTAGTTTTTACGTTCACAAATCTTTTAATTTACTGGAAGACTTTAACACAACTACTTTGAACAAGGATCGCGGAGCTGCAACGAAGTTACAAGTTGCACTCAGGTTGAAGACTGATTTTGGGTTGTTCGATTATGTTTATGCTGTCTGATGTACTGAACACGACACCATTCCCATAGGAATGTTTAGTCTGGTAGTTATTGTTTGTGCCGATGCCCATTATGACGAGTCTTGACTATTGTAAGATGAGTGTGGGCGCGGTCATAAAATATTTATAGGTTTATAGCATGCCTGGTCTTAACTCCTCCCCTCCCGGGCGTCCTCGGTCGCTACCACATACTGTACGGGTGTGATCGGCAGACCATTGGTGGATTGCTTTCTGTTGTTCTGTGGAAGCATCGCTTCTTGATGACCCAGTAGATTATTGCTGTAATACTCAGGAGTGCTAAAATGATCCAGTAGGATGATGAAATGATTACGTTATTAGTTTGAATTTGTTCCAGGTTTTCTGTATTGTTCAGATGTAGTTCATTAATCATTTCCAATGATAAGATCTCGCCTTGTTATTTTTTATCTTATATGAGTTGTAGTAGTGTCGGCTGGACTTCGACTTCACGTTTGGTCTTCATGATGTACCATGCATCGTCTATATTGATGGTTGCGTTTTGCGACTGGATCACGAAGGTTCCGTCCAACGTAAGATTTTCTCCGTCAATGTTGATGGTTCCTTTAAATTGGTTTAGCAAAAGTGTGCCGGGGAGCCACCTCTGAATGCGTTTTAACCTGTTGATTGTTCGTAGTTAAACAATTTGGTTTTTTTCTGTAGAAATACGCTCCTATACATTTGCTATTCTTTAAGTCTATTAAATCTTCCAGTTTACATAGTATCTTATCATTTAGATTTTTACATTTGTTCTTATTAGCTAACCCGAAATGTTGTTTATTACATTTTAGTATATGTCCATAGTCTATTTTTTCTATTGTTTTTTCATTTTTTATATGTAGTGCAATAATTTTTTTACATTGTTCTTTTATTACCCTAGGAATACTAACAATATAAAGAAGGGCTCTGCCATCAGATGCAATGCTTACTTCGGCAAATTCTATTAGCTCTTCAATATTTACAAGCGTTAGGCTTTCTTCGGCAATTGATTCAATGATAATTATTTCTGCTGGTGATAGAATTAAAGAATTTATGGTATTGGCCTTAGCCCAATCTATTGCATAAATGACATTAGTGATTTCTTCTCTCAATAAGCTTAATTTGTATTTTGACATTTCTATTTCTTTTGCTTTATCTTCCGTTTCGGGTTTGTTTTTAAGTAACAAAGAGTTAGTTATTTTGACCAAATCATTTATCTTATTTTCTACTAGGTTATTTATTATTACTTGTTTGTTATTATTCTTTAGCTGTTCATTGATTTTATCGATTACAATCTTGTGATCTTGGTGATCTGGGGCACCCGCGAGCCACTTCCACGCTGTTCCAAGTATATCGAGAGGGCGTTTGGCTCTGAATCTCTTTGGCTTTAGTCGTTCAATTTCATTCTCGATTCGAGTTATTTCGTAAATTAAAAAAGGGTAGTACGGATTTGTTTTCGTTTTGTTTTGTACAACCTCCTTCAATACCGACAATGCCTGTTGATACTTTTCTATTTCTACCACGTGGATGATCTTAAAGGTACCGTTCTTAAAGGTACTTTCTGCCTTGCTGCTATTCCGGTTTCCAATATTACCACCCTAGATTTTGAGTAATCTAAGATAGTCGTGCGTCCCCAGCAGGCTGGTAACAAGATTAACCTGTCGAAAAGGGATGTTGATCAGTATTTTAGCTGATTCTTATGCACTATCCTGCCTGACCTGGTTTTAACCTTTGTATTCAAATCTTCAGCTACTTTTTCTTTTTTATATGTTGGAGTTAATTTAGAACCTAACCTTTTGTTGATCTTAACATATATTGTATCACCTGGATCGTAGATTTTTATAGGTTTTTTTTTCTGTTGTGATATTGTAAATCGGAATCCTGCTTATCTGAAATTTTCCTTGATATTTTTTCCCTTTCGAGTACTTATTTTTCTGGTGAGTGTGCTAATTCTATCGCAAAGAATGCTTCTATTGGTTTTCTATTAGTGGTGCTATGGATCGTTCTGTTATACTCGTCTACGACTCTGAAAATCAGGTCTTCGAATTCCAACTCAGGATGCTCAACCTTTAAACATCTCATAATTTCTGTGAATGTCGAATGGAATCTTTCTACTTGGCCGTTGCTAGACAATGTATATGGTGGGGTTGTATGGACATTTATTTCTAGCTGATTATTCAAAAGAAATTTTATTGACGCGGAATTTAGGGATTTTTTATTATCCATGACTACCGTTTTGGTCACAACAAAAGCTACTAATAACTCAGCATCTGCTGGTGTGTCAAAAAACTAGCTTCGTCCCTTAACCTGGGTTACCAGAACGTTAGAGGACTGAAATCTAAACTTCCTAATCTCTATGTAGATAGTCTTTCTTTCGAGCATAACATTCTAGCTTTTACAGAGACGTGGCTTAAACCTGATATTGCTGATTCATCGGTTTTTCCCACAAATTTTTCTATATTCAGACGTGACCGGATTTCTCGCATAGGTGGTGGCGTTCTAATAGCTATTGATGCTGCTTTATCATCTGAAATGATTCAATTTTCTAGTACCCAGGAGATTGAGTTTGTCGGTGTTAAAGTAAATTTTAAATCTTTTAATGCTTTTATTACTTGTTCCTATATTCCACCTTTGTCAGACATGGTGGTATATTCAAATCATTTAGTGGCAATTCAGTTTGTCTCCTCTTTGGTTTCCAGTCAAGACATGCTCATAGTTTTAGGTGATTTTAATTTACCAGCTTTAGCATGGTCACCAACAGATGAATGTACCATGTTGCTGCCCTCTTTGTCACATGACTTTATTGATGGCCTTCTAGGCTTATCTTTATCCCAAGTCAATCCTGTCTTAAATTCTAATGGAAAATCGTTAGATCTTATTTTTGTTTTGGATTCTTCTTATTGTGAGGTTTCTAGGATCGAACCATTTGTTCTTCCAGAAGACAAATTTCATCCTACATTAAATTTAAAAATTGATCTGCCCTTGCTTTCACCATTACTTGGTTCAAATGAGTTACCTCTAACTAGGTGCTTTCGTAAGACTGACTTTGCCAGCCTTAATGAAAACATTGCTACTACCGATTGGTCTTATCTGTACAATTGTAGAGATATGAACTCAGCTGTTCGTTTTTTCTATGATACTCTGAATTCACTCTTTGATATTTGTGTGCCTCTTGGTAGGCTGGAGCGGCTTAACAAACCTCCCTGGTTCTCTCGTGAGCTGTGCAATTTGAAAAATGTGAAGACACGATATTATAAGAAGTTTCAAAAAACACGTCGTTCATCAGACTATGCTCTGTATACAGTCGCTCGTTCAAAATTCATGATGCTTAATACACAATGCTATAAGAATTATCTTCAGAGGTGTAAGCTTCAGTTTTCTTCTGACCCTAAACAATTTTATAATTTTGTTAATTCTAAACGTAAGACCTCTGTGCACCCATCTTTTTTGTCTTTTCAAAATAAAAAAGCGAGCACTGATCAGGCAATTGCCGATATGTTTGCGAGGAATTCCTCAACGGAATATCGAGCAAGTCCGTATCCTTATCATTTAGAAAAGGCTAATTGCATTTTCAATCCAGTGATTGATGAAGGTTCTATTCTTAGCGAACTTAAATTACTTAAACCCGTTTATTCTCCGGGGCCAGATGGTCTTCCTGGATGTGTTCTCAGGTTCTGTGCAAATGCATTATGTAAACCCATTTTAAAATTGTTTCTATTGTCTGTCGAATCTTCCTCTTTTCCATCTATTTGGAAGGAGTCGTATATCATTCCTCTGCATAAAAATGGCAAAAACTCCGAAGCCACTAACTATAGGGGTATCTCAAAATTGTCCGCTATTCCGAAAGCTTTTGAGAAAATTATAACTTCTCAATTGCAACATTTTTGCAGCTCTATTATTTCGCCATCCCAACATGGGTTTGTGAAACGTAGATCTACAACCACTAAACTTTTAGAATTTACATCAATAATTATCAAGGGGTTCAAAAATGGTAAAGAAACCGATGTCATATACACTGACTTCAGCAAAGCCTTTGATTCCGTTAATCATACCCTATTACTTTCGAAGCTGAGCGACATTGGGTTTCCACCCCTTTTCCTATCTTGGGTTCGAGAATATTTAACTTTTTAAGTCTTCTTTTTCCGTTTCCATTCCTGTGACATCTGGTGTACCTCAAGGTAGTCATCTGGGCCCTCTGCTTTTCACACTATTCATTAACGATCTTCCATCAGTCATTGTTCATTCGCGTGTGTTTATGTATGCTGACGATGTCAAGCTTTGTCTTACGTATAAAGATACAGATTCATTTAGTCGGCTACAAGCTGATCTTAAAAACTTTCAATCCTGGTGCCAGTTTAATCTACTAAATCTTAACACTACCAAATGTAAGGTAATGACTTTTTTTCGTAACTCTCCTCAACTGGTCACTTATTTTCTAAACAATAGCCCTTTAGAACGTCTAAATAATATGAATGATTTGGGCGTACTTATGGACCATAAGTTAAATTTTAACACCCATATTTCCACCACGGTCTCAAAGGCCATGAGTGTCCTGGGTTTCATTAAAAGATGGTCAAAAGAATTCGATGACCCCTATACAACAAAGTTCTTTTACTTCGCTTGTCCGTCCTATTTTAGAGTATGGATCTTGCATTTGGTCACCTCAATATGAGTCGCACCAGATTAGACTTGAATCCGTTCAAAAGCAGTTCTTGCTATTTGCTCTTCGTGGCTTAAGCTGGGATCGCAATGTCAATTTGCCTTCGTATTCTAGTAGACTTCTCTTGATTAACCTTCCTTCCCTAACTAACCGTAGAACCATGCTTGGTGCAATTTTCATGCACAAGCTCCTAATTGGTGATATCGACTCGCCTGAGTTATTAGCTCAGGTAAATCTATCGGTACCATGTAGACGGAGTAGACATCCTTTGATACCATTATCCCTTAGTCGTTGTTCTTCTAACTATGCCATGCATGAACCTTTTAGGGTCCTCTGCTCTGATTACAACCTTCTTTTCCCTGTAATCAGCTCAGAGTTTTCTATCAATATGCTTAAAACATCTATCCTATCCCATTTAGTTAATAGATAACTATAGTATTATTTGTTTGTCTGTTTCTTCTCTTGTGTATTTGTCCACGCGATTCGCGCCGTGCGTTTTACGGCTGCACCCCTCGGTCGGTCGGGTGGGAGGTGGGCAGTTATCTGCTTGGGCTCGCGCGTAACAGGCTTTGTCCTGGTGTCGTAGGGGCCACTTGAACGTACTGCGCATAGTATCGTCAACGTCCGCTAATAACTCGCGAAGTAGGATTTCTAGAAAGTGCGTCTGCTACTACCTTTGACCTACCTGTACTCCTCCAGGTAACTTTTCCACTTTTTCAGTTTTGCATTGTTGTTTTTCGGGCTAAGTGCATAGGTAAGCGGTTGATGATCAGTGTAAATGGTCATTTTTGACTTACCATAAAGGTACATCCTCAATTTGTCCAAGGACTATACTATGGCTAACATTTCCCTCTCGTTTGTAGCATAATTTTCTTCTGTTTTAGATAACGCCCTTCTAGTGACGCACCTATTGCTATATTCGAGGCATCTGTAGTCAGATGAAATTCTTGATTGAAATCGGGATATGCTAATACTACGTCTTGTGAAATTAATGAATTTTTCACCTTCTTAAAACAGTCATGTTCTTCTTTGCCAAAACGAATTTCGATTTTATTGGAAACATTCTTTTTAATTCTGCCATGTTCGCCACGCAATAAAGCTGTTAGGGGTCTTACTAATTTAGCAAAATCTTTAATGAATCTCCTATAATAGCTGGCTAAACCCAAGAAGGGCCTTAGTTGTTTTAGATTCTTTGGTGTGTGGAAGTTTTTAATAGCCTGCACCTTTTCTGGGTTGGTTTTAACACCTTCCCTTGATATTACTACGCCTAGGAAATCAACACTATGTTTGAGGAATTTACATTTGTCTACCTGTACTTTCATGTTTGCTTCTGACAAGGTAGAGAATACTTCGGCCAAATGACTAAAATTTTCTTCCTCAGATTTGCTGAATATTATGATATCATCGATATAAACATAGCATATTTTTCCTATATGTTCTCTTAAAATGTCATCAAGGGCTCTTTGAAATATTGATGGCGTATTTTTCAAACCGAAGGGGAGTCTGGTAATTATTTCCGTATTTCCCTCCGTTTACAGCGAATGCTGTTTTTTCAACATCAGATTTCTTTAGAGGAATCTTTGTTGTTAGAGGAATATTTGTTGTTGCCCAATTGAGCAATCATCTCTCCAATTTCTGGAATTGGATATTTATCCGAAATGGTGACTGTATTTAATTTCCGATAGTCAATGACCATCCTATATTTTTTTCTTCCCAGACTGTCACTTTTCTTTGGGACAATCCAAACAGGGGAATTATAAGGCGACCGTGAGGGTCGTATTATACCATCTTGTAGTAATTCTTAAATTTGTTCTTCAACTACTTCTCTCAACGAAGCTGGATACGGATGTTTTGTATAGAGTGGAGTGTCTGACGTCGTTCGAATTTCTCCTTGGACTTTGGTAGTAGCGTAAGTCAACTTCATGTCTGGGCTCGTGAATAGCGATTTGTATTCCTCTTAAGGTGCTTCTAGCTTTAATTTTTGCTGACCCGAGAGTTGATCTGAATTGATCGTGTGGACTTGCTGAGTTTGCATTTGTCTCATTTTATCAACATGGGAGCTGTTGACGTATAATAGATTTTTTCCCACATCTATAATGGCATTAAGTTCTTTTAATGTATCGTTGCCTAAGATTCCATGAAACGATTCCAAATTTGGCAGTAGAAAAAAGATTATAGGTTTGTTGGGTTCATTGAAAAGACCAAAGTGGACATGTTCCGAAATTAGGATGCGTCCACTTACAGTTCTCGCATAGAAGTTGTGCTCGTTTGGTTTTACATTTCTGGCTATTTCTGGTTGGATGTAATTTTTATTTGAACCGGCGTCTATTAAAAAATTGTATACTGTTCCGTCTTTGTCCCGGACTACAAAGTACGGCAAAGAGGAACATTTTATCCTAAAAAATTGACAGTTTGTGGTAGAGGATCTTGAAAAATGGTTTGTGATACCTCTTTATTTTGCGGAATTAAATCGGACATATCACCTTTAGCGGTGAAATATTCTTGCTGTTGTTGATACTCTGAAAACTGTGAATATGGAACTATTTGGAAATAGTCATCTTGCGCTTGATATTCGGACTGAACTTCGCACATATTAACCTGAGGTTCTTCTTGCATTGGAGGAATAAACACATAAAAACAAAACTAAATCATAAAGATTCATATGACAATTATTGCTTAATACCAAACAAAACATGCATCCACACTCTGTGCAAAACACTTAAGATTATAACAGCGGCGCGATATCAAGTAATCAACGCTTAGCATGAAATATAAACAATTTTCAACCCCTGAAAAACGTGGGTCATTAGAATAACTATTTTTAAGAACAAATGTCGCCTCCTAGAGTTTAAGAATTCATTTATATACACAACAATTCTTTAAATAAAATCAGTTCATATTTTGAATTCAACGAATGAAGATCTTTCCTTCGCGCTGGAAGCCCTGTTCATTTTAGTTCT
This sequence comes from Drosophila insularis, assembly GCA_018903935.1. Classification (NCBI taxonomy): domain Eukaryota; kingdom Metazoa; phylum Arthropoda; class Insecta; order Diptera; family Drosophilidae; genus Drosophila; species Drosophila insularis. Next base: position 92,921 of record JAEIFP010000560.1, read on the forward strand.
TCGATAAAAAGGAACTCTGTAGTTTTCCCCCACCAGTGGTAAGAGACTCAGAGATTGTATCAGCGCCTTAAAGACTGGATTATTATGCAAGTGTAAATGCTAAGATCAGCTAAAGGTAGCAAAATAAAATAACTCTTGTTTTCCCCCACCAGTGGTAAGAGACAGAGTATAATATAAAAGCAAAATATTGCTTTAATAAATAAAAAGTGCGTGCGTCCGAATTTAAAGGCAGTTTGCCTAGTGCAGCAACTGTAGTAATTTCGGCGACGGGAGTGTATTTGTGCGTGGCCCTGGGTCGCTGGAGAACGTACACTGCCAATATAAGGCACTCTGGTGCGATGACCGGCACCGTTACCGGCTGAGCCCATATGCCCTGGACAACAGCAGCTGAGCAACGACACAGCAAAAAAAAAAAAGGGGGTCCAGAAGCAGAAGCGAATACGTCAGAAATGGGTGATGATAGCAAAGGAGAGTCGCGCGGGAATGCGAACTCCAGTAATGAGAACGCTAAGGTTAGCCAGGAAAAATTTGAAGAAAAGGTCCGTCAGCTCCAGCAATATTTGGATATGCTGAGCAAAGATTTACTATAGACAGGCGACATGTATATTAAGAAAATAAAATTCTTGTTTAGGAAGGTAAGGGCAGATATAATGAAACGTGCAAAGAGGTCATAGAGGAATTGGAGTTCGATCTTCATAATACCTTGGTAGCATTAGAAGAGAAAATAAACGATCAGAAAGATTTGAAAGTTGAGAATGTAACCGTGAGGAGCGAATTACCGGTGTTGCCAAAAATTCAGGTACCCACATTCTCTGGAGAGCCAAGAGAATGGGAACTGTTTGTAGAGTTATTTGCAGAATTAATTGAAAATAGAGAGGATCTAAATCTTACTCTTAAATTCAATTATTTAAAATCCGCATTAAAGGGCGAATCGAGGAGCATGGTAGCTCATTTATTGTCAGGTTCAGCTGACAGTTATAGTGCCGCTTGGGAACTGTTGACCAAGTGGTATGAAAATAATCGGAGGGTATTTTCCGAACAATTAAGTCGGATCGTTGATTTACCGATGATCAACAATGAATCCGCAAAGAGTGTAAAAAGAGTGATTGACATAGTTAATGAGTCAGTGCACTTAATTAAAATTAAAACAAATTTGTCCGATGAAGTTGACGTAATATTCGCACAACTCATACTTAGGAAATTTGATAGAGAGGCTCTACAACTGTATGAGAGTCAGATTAGAAAAAACAAGGCAGATACAAATGCTATCTGATGTCATGGAATACTTGGAGCAAAGATATTGTTCACTAAGTGCAATGAGGAAAGAAGAGAAAAAACCCGCAAAAGTAATTTCATATGCGGTTTTTGAAAATAACTGTCCGATTTGCAAAGTTGCCGGGCATAAAGCGTATAAGTGCTATAAATTTAAATTTTTGACACCTATGGAAAGATATGAAACGGTAGAAATAGATGTGAAGACGAGAAATCCCTGGAGAAGACATCTTAAGGTTGAGGCGATTGTGTTGCCAAAGATAATGAAAGCTCTTCCATTAAAAACGGTAGACGTGCATATGTCAAAATGGCAATCCTACGTACTAGCTGATCCTACCTTTAATAAACCTGGTAAGGTTGATATAATAATGGGGGTAAATGTATATACCCAAATCTTAAAAGGGGGAGTTACAAAGATTGATGGCCTTCTAGGCCAAAATTCTCAATTTGGTTGGATCGTTTCGGGATGCACCAAATCGAAAAGTAATAAATCGGTAGTGGCAACAACAATAGACAGGTATGCAACAGCGTTGGGAGAAGAACAAAGGTAAACATGGAAATAAATACAATACAATTCAAAACAAACTCAACAATAAAATTCAAGAAATAAGTCAGCATTTCACTCCTTCAGCAGGACCTCACCTTGGAGGTAAGATTAAAGCTGAGGTAAAAGAAATAATTATTCACAGTAATAAAGAAATAAATTTATGCCCCCGGCAGGGACCTCACATTGGAGGTACAGTGAAAACTGGGGAAGAAAAAGTGGATATCCCAGTACAAAATAAGAATATTCAGGAGGCAATGGTTGAATTAAATAATGATTATAAAAAAAATAATGTCAAAATAGATTCCGGTAATAAATTTTCCGAATCTGCATTACAAAAAGGGCAGACAAAGCAAAATAGTTAAAAAAGGACAACAGCTAAGAAAAAACAGAACAAGAGCTCAAATTTAAGCTATCAGCAATATTTAAAAAAAGTGGAGCAAAGTTCAGATTGGAAAAAGTCGAAAAGTAAATGTAGTTATTTTTTAAATTTTCCACCATATAAAAAGGCTAGAAGTCAACATGGTAATGTACATCAGCAGTGGGTAGATATCCCGAAACAAAAATTGTTAGGCATTGGGCGATATTAGTAATATGCCAAATATAAAATAATATGAAATCCAGTAGAAGCCCATTTAGTAAACTATACAGCAGAATTGGTAAGAATAGGAAGTCAGTTACAATCGGTAAAGAAACATCAGATTGACTAGATTTTGAGCGTCCATCATGTAACTTGTCATGCTTCCTTAACTAATGATAATATTAATAAAAATTTGTATAGAACAATTAACTATAAAAATAAATTCGAAAACGTCGCATTTGGCGGCCCTTGGCAGAATGTTTAAGATTAAACATCGTGTTCATCTAAAATGGCTTCACCAAATCAGATTGACCAAAGAATTATACAAATGAAACAAAAACATAAAAGCAAAACTAAGTCATAAAGATTCATATGACAATTATTGCTTAGTACCAAACAAAATTGGCATTTGGTCTGTTTATGCAGTTTACTTTTCTGGTCATGATGGAACCTTCTACTTCCATTGGAGTAGTTTTTGGTTGCGGTTTTGGGGTGAATGGTCTAGGTGGTGCATTAAAGAATGGCTGGTCATTATTTCGGAACGGTTTATTCTGAGGAATATTATAGCTCTGTATCTGTCTGGGATTATACCAGTTTGTATTAATGTGTGGCTTAGGGTGAAGTACTGGAGGGTACGGTGGTTGAGGGAACATATTGTTCTTGGTGTGTTGTACCGGTTTATGTGATATATTCGGACGAGGGTATTGTTAACCGAGGCCAATAGAATATTTGGCTCGTTTATTATCTATTGCATCTATTAATTGCAATGCATGTATTAGATTAAGAGGCTGCGCCATACTTAACCTGTCTGCTAAGTCACCATTCAAGCCTCTAATAAAAGTATCTAAAGCTCTGTCCTTCATTTTTTCGACATGACCATTCTAACTTTTTTTGTTTCCTTTTTTTCTAAAAAAATTAACTAAATGATTTTCTTCTTTTGATTCTTTCGTTTTCTTTTACAACTTAACTAATTGATTTTCATCTTTTTCTTAGATTATTATTTTTTCGTTTCTTTCTTTTTTTAAATTTTAACTTTCGTTTTGATTCACAATTTTGTCTTAATTTTATTCTTCTTAACTTACATTATTACGAACATCTTCGGTGCTTTACTGATCCGCTTGTAGGAGGGCTCGCTTTTCCAACGTTGAAGGTACTATCGCTCCTGGGCAAACACTTTCGGGTTATCAGTTTTCCTCAGAACGGATCTTAGAGGAAATTGCAGCGATTGATATGACCCTGTCTGATTCTTAGCGTAGCTCGATATAGTGTTTTAATTTTCGTCGACACTTGCCATACCTGCAAGGACGTCATAATACTCTGTTGCATCCGAGTGATGTGTCCGTGTCCGTACCGTCCGCTGCGCAAGTCCCATCATACAGCTCCGCAGAGCGTCCGTCCACGAGCAACCAACTCACAAATGCTCAAAGTTATTTTGCATCCACCCCAGGCAGATGGCTCTTAGGCACTGCGATTGTCACTCTGCACCAACGCGGTGTGGAACACCGTATTCGTGCGTTGATCGACTCTGGGGCCGATTCAACTTTTCTATCCGAGCGTGTCTTCAACATGGTCCAGCCCCCTTTTTACCCAGTAGACTCCGCAGTTACTGGCATGGGCCAGAGTTATGGAGGATGTACCGACAAAGTGTGTCTGCTGATGCTGTTCCCTACTTGTGACAGGCTGAACAGGATTAAGGTCTCAGATCTGGTCGTGTCCAAATTGTTGGGGGCCATTAACACGGTTCCGTCGCAGTGTTTCGTGCGCCCCTGACCGACCCGTACTACAACAAGCCCGCGCCTATTGATATGATTATCGGTGTTTCCCCACACCCCCGGAGAGCGAATCAAAAAGGACATTGGTGATTTCGTCGGGTTAGAAACTATCTTTGGATGGGTTCTGTGTGGAGCTATTGTGACTGATACTCCGGTGTCTCGATTAGGTTTCGCTGCGCAGACGTGAGTCAGTCCGGAAGCAAAACTTGATGTACTCCTCACCAAGTTTTGGGAGGTGGAAGACCTTCCCGCAAAGCCGGAAAAGGAGGATGATGTATTCTGCGAGCGGAATTTCCAGGAGACCACCCGAAGAAGTGTTGTGTCCTTACCGTTCAAAAGTCCAAATAGTGCCGACTTGGGTCATTCAAGACCGATCGCGCTGACCCAATTCCTGCGAAATGAAGCCCGCCTTCTCAAGGATCCCGTCCTAAAAACGCAGTACGCTGCCATAATTCAGGAGTACGAGGAATTAGGCCATATGATTCGGAAGACGCCGCCTCAGGATGGGAAAAATTTCTATCTCCCCCATCACGCGGTGTTTAAGCCCTACAGCACTACCACCAAGGTAGGCGTGTATTTATTCCATACAAAAGCTTCCAGAAGCCCTTCAATCGGCGGGTCTCCCGCTTCGGAAGTGGACTTCCAATAAGATGGAAGTACTTCAGGCTGTCCCAAGAGAGCATCTAGTACGAGAGGACTTTCTCGAGTTGGAAGACGCGAGCACTGCAAAAACCTTGGGCACTCGCTAGCAAGCCGCCGAGGACGTCTTCTTTTTTAGCGTCGTGGACCCAACACCGAAGGAGTCGATCTCCAAGAGGTATATTCTGTCTCATATCGCAAAGCTCTTCGACCCACCCGGCTGGTTAGCCCCATTCGTTATTCGAACAAACATCTTCATGCAGCAAATTTGGTTAACCGAACTTGGCTGGGATAACGCTCTTTGCCGCCTCTCCTTCTGCATCAATGGCACGAAGTCCTGCAGTATGATGCAGGCCTCAGTCAAATCCGCATTCCCCGGCGATACTCTCTCGTGGCAGCTTCATGGCTTCTGTGACACGTCCCAGAAAGGGACGCGATCAAGTAAGCGTCCATCTACTAACGGCTAAGACCCGCGTGGCCTGGTCAAAACAGTCTCGCTGCCTCGACTGTAGCTGTGCGGAGCGGATTTGTTAGGTGATCTTTGGGCGTCGATTGCTCCTGAACTTCCAATCCAACCTTCAACCTCCCAGTTGTGGACGAGCCGCTGAATCCCTCCGGTACGTCAAACGTCACCTTGTTCTCCTCCCCTATAGTACCCATTTTACGCGCCTGCTCCTCCAATTCGCCCATAACATCACGCTGCATGACGGCAATCTACGAACCAAATTCTGGATTCCACGGATTAAGAATCTGGCATCCTCCGACCTCACGACTGAAAGATTTCTCGCAGCCTTCTCTCGTTTTGTCGCATGGAGACAATGTCCACAGCCCATTTACTCCGATAATGGCAAAACCTTTCTGAACGCCACCAAGCATAACATCATGAAGGCATTTCCCCAGCATATTTTATCCTGGCATTTCATTCCGCCGAGCGCCCCCCATATGGGAGGCTGGGGTCAATAGTTTCAAGATCCTATTTTACAAGTCCTCGTCTAATGTTAAGTACACGTTCGAGAAACTTTCCACTCTCCTGTGTCGAGTCGAGGCGTGTCTGAACTCCAGGCCAATTTCTCCCATGAGCGAGTACCCAGAGGATCTACTGGCATTGAGCCCGGGACATTTCCTTATTGGAGGACCTCTCTTATCCATTGTGGAGCCTGAGATTCTAGTAGAGCCTATGTCCGACTGAAGGCAATCCAGCATGCTTTCTCCCGTCGTTGAAAGAACAAATATCTTAAGGAGCTCTACAAACGGAATAAGTGGAAATCACCGGCTCGCAGTCTTCAGACAGGCGACCTCGTGATCGGTTCCGAAGACAACCTCCCTTCCAACGAGTGGCGGTTAGGACGAATTGAGCGCACTCTTCCCCGGCCTGAAAGTCTCATCCGAGTGGCTGATGTCAAAACAGCGCGTGGGTCTATCCGAAGACCCGTTGCGAAGCTCATCCTCTTGCAGGACCGATTATCTCTGTTCCTTCCGAATCTTCTCGACTCCGTGCATGTTGTTCGTTCCTTTGAATCGATTAATCCACTTTCCCCTCCGAAATTTGTTTTCGTTTCAATCTTTCATATCGTCTTTCCACAGCGACATGGCCCCCACGAGTTTGCCGCAGTCATCCGGTAGGGGAACGGCTCGAAATCCTTCGAGACCCGTGTCTTCCTAGAAGCGTCTGCGGCTGACAGCCGTATCAACACCTCGTTTGCCCGGTCCCTGGTGCTGACCGTGACCAAGGTCGGTGTCGACCAAGCGTGTACGGCCGTCGTCGAATCGAGTTCCGATCCTACTTTCCGACGGAACATCATTTTTCGTGTAGAAGAGGATCTACTCATCCGCACTCCCATACGGGAAGTGTCGGCGTCGGTCCGTGGGAAACTATCCACTCTGATCCTGGCCGATCCCAATTTTTATCGGCCGGCGTCGGTGTCCGTTGTGCTCGGGGCGGACCTCTATCCTGAGGTCCTCCAACTAGGCTGTGGGCCCGGTCATACCTGTTCTCCCGCAGCCCAAAGCACCGTGTTCGGATGGGTCGTCTCCGGCTCCTGTGGATTCTAGGCGCTCCAGGACGCTGCCGTCTGGACAATTGCAACATCTTGCAAGGGGGGCGGTACTCTACCGGGTGAACAGCAGTCATCGGTGAAGAGTAGTAAGGAGTGAGAAGGGTTTTTTGATCCTCGACGGATACGGTCACTCTAAGGAGCGTGACTTGGAGCGGAACACCCGTTCTTTTTTTCCATTCGAAAATCCTGTATTTAAAAAAAACGAAACATTTCGTGTGTGTCGGGTTATCTGTGAATAAATAAAATATATTAAACGAAGTCCCACGCGTTTTAATTATTTTAACTGCTCACCATACTCCGAAAAAATTAGCCCCCGCCAAAAAGTTGTATTCCCATTGGATCCTTCCGCCCCTCCACAATAATGAATTGTCAGCAATCGGAGACATGCATAAATTCGGCTGTATTTCAGTTTCCAAATCCTTCCTTTCCTCCTCCTCCTCCCCCTCATCCAAGGTAGTAAATTGAACAAAATTGTAGAGCCAATGACTTCCACTTGGCAACATATCAAAATGTAGAAAAGCAAACAATAAAAAGAAAACCATGAAAATTTACGAGTAACAAATGCAGATTAACTACAACAACTATTAAATTTTTAAGACGCTTAATTTTACTTGGCAAGTTTTAAACTATGAATTGGATTTGAAGAGACAACGAAATCACATTAGCTATGGTTCATTTGACTTCAGTCCACAAGTTATTTTAAGACAGATTCAGTAATAAAAGAACCAAAAAATTATATTTTCAATAGCCGATTTTTTGTGTCCAACCTTTCGACTTTTACTTTTTTTCTAAAACTATTAATTACAGTGTAAATATTGAGGGTTTCTTGTCGGGGGAATCTGTGAAATATTACTGGTTACACCTCACAAACGATACTTCTAAAATGTTTCAGTCTTACCGTTAGGATAGTGTCAAATAGATGTGTAATGTGCTTTCCGCCCTCTTCTTCTGCAATCAAGCATTTTTAACAATACCTTCCGCCCCAAAATCTGGTCCCGCTTTGGCAAGGATCATAAAATCCGCTTGGACCACAGCCACCACAGGAATATAGAGCAGCCGAAGGATAACATTGATAATTGCACATGCTAAATATATTACAATTTAGATAAAACTTTGTGTGTATAAATTTCGTTAACAACCACTTACTTTGCTTGTGTTTAAAAGAAACTCGTAACATTCTGAAAGGTTTGAAATTGAGGAAGAAACTGAATAGAAATCAGAACGAGAGCAGGTACCTTAACAAAATGGGAGGTGAAGTTAGAGTCAAGATCTTCTAGATTAATTTTATCGATTAGTGATGTGCTTCTTATGCTAGCGTAGGTCAAATCACGATAGTCTTAAATCGATAAGAAATAATCCAAAAAGCCAACAATACGAAAATTTATTTGTGTAAGTGCAGGACATTATGCTTGGTTCATGGAAACGAAAATGCGTTAAAGAGAAAAAAAATTTTCGAAAAGTGTTTTTCAAAAACACAGAATGATTTCATACTCATCTTCTTCACCTGGATTGATGATTCAAAATTCTTATATTGACTATAATTATACAAATTTAATATAACTTCACTAGAAATCTTTTTTCTAAATTATTACCAAAGAATAAAGATTATATAATAAATGCATTGAGAGGCATAGAATTTTTAGATTTTTTAATAGGAGTAACTATTAAAAACAGGATAAGCTTATTAAGAAACTCAAAATATCAGCAACTTATTTGAATGTATAGAAAGTAAGCGAGGGAAAACTAACAAGTGAATTAGTGAACAACTCAACAAGTACGCGACTTGTTCGTTATAATACAAAAAAGAATAATGAGTTTTTCACTTTTGCTCAGTCCCTCATTACCGATCTAGCGCTAATCCATATTGCCTTCGTACTAACTATGCCAAAAGAATTCCATATTTAATTCGATGCATATGGGTTTAGAATGAGAGATATTACAGCTAATATTATAGATGAAATTTCAATAAAAAATTTGTGGTTTAACAGCAAACATATTTGGAAGGAAGAAAAAAATTGATTATTCCATTCAATAGTTTGCCCCTCTTGGCTTAAATATTTATATCCTACTAGATAACTTCTAGTGTGTGTGTGCATCGGGAAATATTTGTTCAATGAGAGTATTTTGCGAATCAGCGATTGTGCAGAAATCGGTTGGTAATTTTACGTCTCCAGTTTCATCTATAGCAACTTTTCCATCACCGATATCTAAGAGTTGTTTTGAAAATGTTTCAGCGGATTCATCTTTAAGCATTTGAACGCGTGTATTTATTTTTAGGTGTAATTTTAAAACATTACGCCACAATGGAGATGATTTTAAGCAAGCGTTGATCTAATTAGAGTATGTTGAACGTGGAATGACTGGAGGTGTTTGTCTGAAATCACCTGAAAGGACCAACAGAGTTCCGCCAAATAATATAATATCTTATAATGTCTTGTTCAACGCCTCAAGTGAATGTTTTTGTGCCATAGTACATTCATCCCAAATAATAATTTTACACCGTTTCAGCACAGTGGCCAGGGACGATTGTTTCTTAATGTAGCATACTGCGTCAGGGTTGTTCTGAATATTAGTGGCAGCTTAAATACTGAATGAGCTGTTCTACCTCCATCCAATAAAGTTGCTGCAATGCCCGATGATGCAACGGCTAATGCGATGCCATTATTTGATCGTATTTCAGCAAGAATTAGCGAAATAACGAATGTTTTTCCAGTTTCACCCGGTGCATCCAAAAAGAAGAACCCACCTCGTCTAGATGAAATTGCGAGCATAATGCGATCATAAATGATTCTTTGTTCCTCATTCATTAGTGGGACATTGCGGGCAAAAATCGCTGCCATTTCTACAGTACTGTACTGATCGTGATTCATTTCAGTATTCATTAAATCATATGCAGTTCGATTTGGCAAATTCATACCGAAATTGCCAGAATGCAAAGATCCTCAATAGCAATCAATGCTTCATTGTACATTTCGTAGCTGAATGTTATGGTGAGATCGTGACACCGTATACGATACTGATGCAATATATCATCACTCATTGAATCTTTGTGAGTTTCCCATAATATCTGTGCTCGGGCTGGGAAACATGTAGTCAACATTATAGCAAATAGTCGACGAATTTGTATTGCTGTACAGTTCAATGCAGCTTCAGCAAACATGCATTCAACCAGTGGGATCAGTAGTCTTTCAGCAAGTCGAGTGCAAGGCATGCATCTTTATAAAACTACATCCATACACTAGCGTGTGATTCGAACCCGGATCCTCGTTGTTCAGTTGCCTAATTGACTGGCCCACTTAGACAACTCATCTACCGAGGACTGCAAAAAATAGCTTAGTTATTGAAAGTGTTCAATGAAAGACGTTAGTTTTTTTGAATTAAATTAATCTTTATTTGTTTATAAAAGTTAAGACCAGGCATGCTTTAAACTTACAAGTATTTTATGACCTCGAACACACTCATCTTACAATAGCCAAGACTCGTCATAATTGGCATCGGCACAAACAATAACTACCAGACTAAACATTCCTATGGGAATGGTGTCGAGTTCAGTACATCAGACAGCAAGTCGCCCAATTCTACAATTCGGCAATAAACAGATCAAGTTCGGTACACCAGACTTCAAGTCGCCTAAATCAATTCATCCATAAACAGATCCCACGCCAGCGTTGTATTTTTGGACTCAGCAGACGTCTCTGTCATTAACGACGCCCAATACCAGAGGCCTCATCCAAATATAATCGATCTACCCAAAATCAGTCTTCAACCTGAGTGCAACTTGTAACTTCGTTGGAGCTCCGCGATCCTTGTTCATAGTAGTTGTCTTAAAGTCTTCCAGTAAATTAAAAGATTTGTGAAAGTAAAAATAATAAAGATTTTCAAATTTCTTTCCTACGGAGAACAATGAAAGTGTTTATTGGCGCCCAAGCAGGGACCCTGCTAAATAAAACTTGATCGAGTGTTAGTGATAGATACCAGTGATCGTGACCAAGAAAACGCGTTAAATGCCTTAAGTGTCGATGAAAATAAAAACACTGTATTCAGCCACCCTAAGAATCAGACAGGGTCAATTCAATCGCTGCAATTTCCTCTAAGATCCGTTCTGAGGAAAACTGAAAACCCGAAAGTGTTTGCCCAGGAGCGTTAGTACCTTCAACGTTGGAAAAGCGAGCCCTCCTACAAGCCGATCAGTAAAGCCACCGAAGATGTTTGTAATAATGTAATTTAAGTAAAATAAAATTAAGAGAATATTTTAAATCAAAACGAAAGTTAAGAATTTAAAAAGAAATAAACGAAACAATAATTATCAAAGTTCAAAGAAAAAAAGAAAATCAATTAGTTAAGTCCTAAAAGCAAACAAAAGAATCAAAAAAAGAGTTAAGTTTTAAAAGAAAACAAAAGAATCAAAAGAAGAAAATAAATTAGTTAAGTTTTTAAAAGAAACCAAAAAAAAATCAACTAACTCATAAAATACCCTTACTAACAACTATCCCGTAAACCAAAAGCTATTTCCAACCGCGCCGCTAACTTGCCAAGGCTAAGATGCAGCTATAGATGTTATATTAGCAGCTAGAATGGAGAATTATATTGATCGCTTAAACTCGTCACAATCAGAAAGCCCAGTATATATAGATTTAACCCCAAATTTAAACTACTATTGGAATGATTTGGAAAGGATTCCGGATTTAGTCAAAGGACCTAGAGAATTTTCGGGTAATCCAGCAGAGTTCACAACATGGTTTTCTACAGCTTTTTGCACCCTTACAGGGAACACCAAAATACTTCGCGATACTGTTGACGGCCAGAGACAAAATTACCGGAGTATTCGGATAGACGAGATCTAGGTACACCTAAATACCAAATATTTTCCATGAGCCAGAAGAATAGTACCATCCATGATTTCTATTTTGCAGTCCACCATAAAGAATATGGGCCACAGTCCGAAGTTAGAATGGTCATGTCGAAAAAAATAAAGGACAGAGCTTTAGATACTTTTATTAGAGGCTTGAATGGTGACTTAGCAGACAGGTTAAGTTTGGCGCAGCTTCTTAATCTAAAACATGCATTGCAATTAATAGAAGCAGTAGATAATAAACGAGCCAAATATTCTATATCACATAAACCGGTACAACACACCAAGAACAATATATTCCCACAACTGCCGTACACTCCAGTACTTGCCCCTAAGCCAAACATTAATTCAAACTTGTATAACCCCAGACAGATGCAGAGCTATAATATTCCTCAGAATAACCTGTTCCGAAACAATAACCAGCCATTCTTTAATGCACCACCTAGACCATTCACACCGAAACCGCAACCAAAACCTACACCAATAGAAGTAGACGGTTCCATCATGACCAGAAAAGTAAACTACATAAACAGACCAAATACCAATCCCCCACAACAACCAATTTTCTTCAAAAGAGTAAACCAGCATATAACAAATTTTCCGAATAAAATTCAAAGACAGTTCCACATTGGAGCTGAAGCACAAAATGAATCATATAGTACTCCAATGCAAGAAAAACCTCAGGTTAATATGTCCGAAGTTCAGTCCGAATATCAAGAGCAAGATGACTATTTCCAAGTAGTTCCATATTCACAGTTTTCAAAGTATCAACAACAGCAAGAACAGCACCGCTCAAGGTGATATGTCCGATTTAATTTTATAGTCCACGATCCTCTCCCACAAATTGAGGATACTGTCAATTTTTTTAGGATGAAATGTTCCTCTTTGCCGTACTTTGTAGTCCGGGACAAAGATGGACAAATAAAAATTACATCCAACCAGAAATAGCCAGCAATGTACAATCAAACGAGCACAAGTTCTATGCGAGAACTGTAAGTGGACGCATCCTAATTACGGAGCATGTCCACTTGGGTCTTTTCAATGAACCCAACAAACCTATAATCTTTTTTCTACTGCCAAATTTGGAATCGTTTCATGGAATCTTAGGCAACGATACATTAAAAGAACTTAATGCCATTATAGATGTTTGAAAAAATCTATTATACGTCAACAACTCTCATGTTGTTAAAATGAGACAAATGTTACCTTAATATGTCCACACAATCAATTCAGATCAACTCTCGGGTCAGCAAAAATTAAAGCTAGAAGCACTTCAAGAGGAATTCAAATCGCTATTTGCGATCCCAGATATGAAGTTGACTTACGCTACCAACGTCCAAGGAGAAATTCGAACGACGTCAGACACTCCAGTCTATACGAAACATTACCCGTATCCAGCTTCGTTGCGAGAAGTAGTTGAAGAACAAATTCAAGAATTACTACAAGATGGTATAATACGACCCTCACGGTAGGATGGTCATTGACTATCGGAAATTAAATACAGTCACCATTTCGGATAAATATCCTATTCGAGAAATTTGAGAAATGATTGCTCAGTTGGGCAACAATAAATATTTCTCTCTCAGATTCCTCTAAAGAAATCTGATATTGAGAAAACAGCATTCGCTCTAAACGGAGGGAAATACGAATTTACCAGACTCCCCTTCGGTTTGAAAAATTCCCCATCAATATTTCAAAGAGCCCTTGATGACACATTAAGAGAACATATAGGAAAAATATGCTATGTTTATATCGATGATATCATAATATTCAGCAAATCTGAGGAAGAACATTTTAGTCATTTGGCCGAGGTATTCTCTACCTTATCAGAATCAAACATGCAAGTACAAGTAGACAAATGTAAATTCCTCAAACATAGTGTTGATTTCCTAGGCGTAGTAATATCAGGGGAAGGTGTTAAAACCAAACCAGAAAAAGTGCAGGCTATCAAAAACTTCCCCACACCAAAGAACCTAAAACAACTAAGGTCCTTCTTGGGTTTAGCCAGCTATTATAGGAGATTCATTAAAGATTTTGCTAAATAAGCAAGACCCCTTACAGCTTTATTGCGTGGCGAACATGGCAGAACTAAAAAGAATGTTTCCAATAAAATCGAAATTCGTTTTGGCAAAGAAAAACATGACTCTTTTGAGAAAGTAAAAAATTCATTTATTAAACAAGACGTAGTATTATCATATCCCTATTTCAATCAAGAATTTCATCTGACTACAGATGCCTCGAATATTGCAATAGGTACGTCACTCCAACAAAACGGGAGACTGATTAATTTATATCTAGAGCGTTAACAAAAACGGAAGAAAATTATTCTGCAAAAGAGAGTGAAATGTTAGCCATAGTATGGAAAAATTGAGGATGTACCTTTACGGCAAGTCAAAAGTGACCATCTACACTGATCATCAACCGCTCACCTATGCACTTAGTCCGAAAAAAAACAATGCAATTACGAATTGAAGTATAAACCAGGTAGCTCAAACGTGGTAGGAGACGCACTTTCTAGAAATCCTACTAGCATAAATGCTAGCAGCACGTCAGCAGCCACCGTGCATAGCGATGAAAGCTCAGGTCATAAACTTATACCAACAATGGACATTCACAGTCTTTAAAAACCAATTAATAATTCGCACTGGCGATAACGAAACGACGACATTCGAGCTACCGTTCCCTACATACCATAGACATACAGTAGTGAGGAGAAATTATTCAGAGAGCGATATTGTAACAATTTTAAAAGCAAACATGGATCCTAAACTTGTAAATGGTATTTTCACTTCCGAAAGTATTATGGAAAAGATCCAAAAGCAAAAACAAAAAGGAAATTTTATTGAAATTTTTTTCCCCCGGTATGAAAAAGAAAGTAGAAGTAATAGTTATAGCCTGTCAAACATGTGTAAACATTAAGAATATTTTATATAAGCCCGCTTCTCTCCTCAGTGAATTTCCCCGATAACTGAATTTTGTCACACTAAAAGTTTATAATATACTAAGGCGGGGTACGGGCACACTCTCTTAAAAATATAGGCAATAAGACCACATGTGCGATCTTTTTAAAAAGAAATAAAATTATAAAGACAATCCCAAGGGATTAATTACTGAAAAAGTAAAGAGTTTACAAATTAGGTGTGGGGTTTGCCCTAAAGAAAGTATTTTCATAAACTACACCGAAATCATTAAATTAAATAAAACCGCATTGTGCGACATACATATTGCGACAAAGAAGCGTCAATTTACCAATTGCGAGCATTGGTAAAAGCAGTCATGTCAGAAAATCAATTGGCAGCGTCTGGAGAAAGTGATGTAGAGCAGGCAGTCAGCCCAGCAGTGTCTGCGAATGTGCTTGCCGGACAACTTGTGGATAATGGTCCGGAGCCTCTTATTGAGCAGCGCGGCTTGGGAAACAGTGAACAGCCACCTTATCAAGTGGGTACTAACCAGTTGCCGACGATGTCTCGTGAGACCCCTGTAGGACCAGACGCGAACATGCATGTTCGCGAAAACGCACAAGCGAGCGAAACCGACGAATTGGCTTCGATTCTTAGTAGCATCGAATTGTATACAGCACGTAAAAACCTGGTGGAGCTAAAAACACGTATTATAGAGCTGGAGGAGAACTTAAGCAGACCGGAATATAATTGCCGCATGAACTTAAAGGATGTCGAAACTACTGTACCTAAATTCTCTGGTGATGGTGATCTGTCCATTCACGTATGGATTCGTGAGCTAGAGAAAGCGGCTAGAGTGTATGTACTGAGTGATGCCCAATGTTGGTCGTTGGGCAACCGACTGCTAGAGGGATCTGCTAAAGCATACATGACATATGAAAAGACTACAACCTGGAACGAGCTGAAATATGCCCTTGTGAATGTGGTGAAATACATTGTTGACGGACTACAAGATCGAACCGGATTGTCCGCACAGTTGTATTATTGTACTTCTCTGAACGAGAGAAGATGATGCGTTTTCAGACAGTAAAGCCACCAGCCAAAAACTACGTTCCTCAGGCCCGGAGAGACCAAAAGGAAGTTGCTATCGGTGCTTCAAAGTGGGTCATCAATACCGGAATTGTCCAATACGAACCGAGATTGCCGCCATGAGCGCTAGTGAAGACCCGGACACCATTGATAAGTCATTTATTCAATTAGTAAGTTTAAGAATATCTTGTAAAGGGGGATGCACTGATGTTAATAATATTTTTGCCTTATTATATTCCAGAAGCCCAGTAAGTTTCTTTAGTAGACCGTTGATGCCGCATTTGGATTGCGATAATTTAGTTAAAAGTTCTTTTCATGGGCTGAGCGGTGGCTCTATTCTGACTTTTGGAACAGTCAAATGTTTAGTTCTGTTTTGCAAAAAATATTATGAAATTAAATTTTTCGTTATTCCCGATAATTTATGCCGACGCAACTACTTCGCCTTGAATAAAATAGGTCTTAAGTTCTCATTGATTGAAAATGTAAGAAAGTATGAAAAGAATTCCGCATCATTAAAGGGAACCATTGCTTTTGTTTACAAATCCTTCTGTGCATCCCTGTTTACTAAATATCCTAAGCATAGTACCATTAGTAATAAAACCACTGATCTAGATAATAACTGTAATAACCCTAATGTAAATACGAATGCATCCCCGTTTCGAGAATGGCTAACAGAGTTGGAAACCGTTTGTGCAACGCTGTCAAATACCGGGAATACTACTGTTGGCAGTGAATTTGGATTAGGCGTGATGCGTGAGTGTCAAGACATTGTGAATGAGCATTACATTGACCGTTTTTCAATTGATTACGGGCTGCCCAAATATATGATGATAATATGTCTGACAGATACAACACCATTTCATAGATTTGAAAAGTGGTTTTTACCATTTAGGCATGGAAGAGGATACAATTAAATACACCGCATTCGTTACGCCCGATGGGCAGTTCGAATATCTGAGAATGCCTTTTGGTCTTAATAACGGACCAGCTGTATTTCAGAGATTTATATCGAACATACTTAGTGATATGATTAGAGATCGAGGACTTGTAGTAGATATGAACGACATTATTCTTGCCACATGCACCGTAGATCAGCATCTTAAATTGTTAGCAAAACTGTTAGATCGTTTTATTCAGTACAATTTAGAGCTCAATTTGAAGAAAAGTATTTTCCTACAGAAGAGCATAGATTATTTAGGATATAAAGTCAGTGATAAGGGAATTTTACCAAATAATACATACTTAAAAGCTATTCAAGAATACCCAGAACCACTTAACAGCAAAGCATTACACTCGTGCTTAGGCTTATTCTCTTATTTTGAAATTTGTTCCGAATTTCTCCCGCATAGCCAAACCGTTAACAGAGTTGCTTAGACAAGGTGGTCCATTCCCGATGAACAAAACCGCTAATAACGTATTTCTTACGTTAAGATCCGCCTTATCCAGTCCGCCCGTATTAGCTATGTTTAACCCTAACTACGAAACTGAGTTGCATACTGACGCCAGCTCAAAGTGCTTTGGTGCCTCTTTGATGCCTGCAGGGGGAATTAATAATAAGGTGTCAATTTGAAAGAAAAGTACTGGTTCCCGTTAATGAATCCAAAGGTTAAGGCGTTTATAAAAGATTGTCTGCCGTGTATTCTACATAGTGTTCCAAGAACTAATAGAACCTTGCATAGTATTCCGAAAAGTCCAATTCCATTTGATACTATTCATGTTGACCACTTAGGTCCCTTACCGAGTGTTACATCAAAAAGAAAGCATCTTTAGTACAAAGTTTGTGAAATTGTATCCCGTAAATTCCACTAGTAACAAAGCAGTTACCGCCGCATTAGAAAAATATTTTGATTATTATAGCCGACCAAGAAGAGTTATATCCGATAGAGGTACGTGTTTTACGTCGTTTGAGTTTGCTGAATTTGTAGAAAACCGAAATATTGACCACATTAAAGTAGCGACTGATGCCCCTCAAGCCAATGGGCAGGTCAACCCCAATGTTGGGAAAGCTGTCAGAACCTTTAGCCCAAGCCGATTGGTATAAATTAGTTAATCCTGTGGAGTTCGCTATTAATAACTCAGTGCAGTGTAGTACCGGTAAAACTCCGTCAATGTTGTTGTTTGGTTGCGATCAGCGAGGCCCCTTAGTAGACGAATTAACCGAGTATCTTGACGAGAAAATTAGTTCAGAAAACCCCTGTATCCTTGAGGCCACTAGGCAAGAGGCAAGTGCGAAAATTCAATTATCGCAGGAGCGCAATGAAAAGCGGTACGCCCTAAGGCATAAGGCACTTTTATCCTAAAGAGTCAATGATTTTGTTGCCATTCGCAATGTTGATGTCACTCCCGGGTTGTGCAATAAGTTCGCTCGTAAGTACCGTGGACCTTATATGTAAGATAAATCGAGTGGTTCCAAATGACCGTTACGAAGTCACTGATATTGACGATTGTCAACTTACTCAATTGCCCTACAAAGGTATCTTAGAATCAGCCAACTCAAGCCGTGGATGCAGCAAGGCGAGATCTTATCATTGGAAATGAATAAAGAACTACATCTGAACAATACAGATAGCTTGGAAAAAATTCAATCTAAAACCGTAATCATTTCATCATCCTACTGGATCATTTTAGCACTACTGAGTATTTCAGCAATAACCTACTGGGTCAATAAGAAGCGATGCATCCACAGACCAGCAGAAAGCAATCCACCAGTGGTCATGCCGATCACACCCGTGCAGTATGTGGTAGCGAACGAGGACGCCCGCATTTAAGAGGGAAGGAGTTAAGACCAGGCATTCTATAAACTTATAAATATTTTATGACCGCGCCCACACTCATCTCACAATACCCAGGTCTCGTCATAATGGGCATCGGCACAAACAATAACTACCAGACATTCCTATGGGAATGGTATCGTGTTCAGTACATCAGACAGCAAGTCGCCCAATTCTACAATTCGGCAATAAACAGATCAAGTTCGGTACACCAGACTTCAAGTCGCCTAAATCAATTCATCGATAAACAGATCCCACACCAGCTTTGGACTTTTGGACTCAGCAGACGTCTCTGTCACCAACGACGCCCAATACCAGAGGCTTCATCTAAACATAATAGATCTACCCAAAATCAGTCTTCAACCTGAGTGCAACTTATAACTTCGTTAGAGCTCCGCGATCCTTGTTCATAGTAGTTGTCTTAAAGTCTTCCAGTAAATTAAAAGATTTGTGAACGTAAAACTAATAAAGATTTTCAAATAAACTTTTATTTTTTTCCTACGGAGAACAAAGAAAGTGCTAATTTATATAAATAGACACTAGCGCATAAACCAGTGACTAAAGGCTGTCGCAACCAACACATAAATGGGAGGACTTCGGAGTGAGATTACAAAGGTAGAGATTGGGGGCCAAAGACACAGCGATGCACACCCGATGTAACTACAATTGGTATCTGATCTTACTAAGAATAATGAATTTCTTTTATAGTCAAAATAGAGAGCTCACCAGTGCATAGTTCGACAGAGTGTTAGGGCTTTATTGCATAGCAGCTTAATTAACTAGGTCTTTATTGTTAACTGCTGACCATCTCAGATCTACTTATGACTGACGAGCCATCGATATCTATAATCGGGTTACATACTAACTTGACATACATTTCTATTTGTTCTATTTGTGATTGTCTTATTATTATCTTATTTTATATAATCTAAACACCAACATACTCCCGGCCGTTGAACACCTGTTCAACGTTATCCAACTCTGACCGCAAAATTGCTGGGGGCTGGGTTTGCTGCATCGGGAGTCGGAATAGGATTCACGGTTGTCTGCTCTGGACCATTGTGCCTTGAGGTTTGGGAACACCTCCTTATTCCATATGGTGTGCCGGCTGGCTGGAGTCTTCTGGTAACTTCGAGTTTTGCTTAGCTGGAAACTTTCCCTTGAATGTTGCTTTGTGTTGTTGTTGCCGCTTCTTTTGTTGGGCCAATGCTGAAGTTACCAAATCGCACATATGACAATTTCATTGTGTCTGTCGTAGCTATACGGCGACCTGTTATTCGGAAAGCAGAACTCCTTTGCTGTACACGTCGGGTCTAGAGTTAAGAATCCAGTCTTCTTGATAGTGACATATTGTATATTATCGTCACAGGTCACTGTGAGTTCAATTAGTCTGGTGGTGTCATAAATTCACTGATTTTTGTGATACATGTAGTACCACACGAACGACCTGTTTGTGTTTTGTATTTGACACGTTGATGATTTTGTGTTTTTGAATAACTGGAACTGACAGTTCCTATTAGCCGTTTGTTTATCAAAACAAATATATTACTCATTGTTGAGCTGATGGCATCGTTCCAAATCTGCTCTTGAAAGCCCAATGTATTTACTCTGTTCCTTGTTGACAGCAATAATGGGAATTTTAATGTTCATAGTTACAATTCCATGAGTTCCAATTGCTGGAACTGTCAAATCCAAACCAAATGGAAGATGTCTCTTAAGTTGATGATTGATGGTGTCCACGAAGCTGGCCTGGTGATAGTAGTAACGGACTTATTTTGCTATGATGGGCATCTGTAAATACTCATTTGATTTAACCTTTCGTATGGTGCCTGACATCTCTGTTGCATACTGTGAGTCCAGCACACCAAATAAACTACTCCGGCGTTGAGAAAGGGTCTATTCTGAGATACCCGGTGCTCAGGTAAGTCGCCCATGACTTGTTTAAAGAACTGAGGCCGATACTTGGTTGCATGCTACGCAGCTCTGGATCACATTCCGGACCATCGGCTTCACCTTAATGATGTGGTACTTTTGCCGAGCTATTCCGCGTAGTGCCTCATGTCCACAATGAAGATTCTCTTCATGAAGTTTCCTTAGTATCATTTTTACAACCGGATCATTAAACGAAAGAGATATGGATTCCTTGTTTCCATTGATACTGGTGCTTGTTGTACTCTTGCTTGCTTGCTACTCTTTTGATTGAATGTTCATCCAGTATTAGTGGCAATGTTGCCACCGTCCATTTAACAATAAGGTGTGTGTGCTAAGCTGGGCTGCTGACATGCCTCGAGACAGAACATCAGCTGCGTTGAGCGCTGATGACACATGACGCCATTGAATGATACCGCGTGTATTCTGGTCAACCGATTAGCCACAAACGTGTGGAAATGTGATGCCCGTGTAGAGAGAGAGAGTACTGCTGTTGAGTCTGACTAGAGAAATGATTCAACACTTTCTGATCCTAATTGAAGATCCTGTCGAACTCTATCTGTGAGTTCAGCTCCAAGTACAGCAGCACATAGTTCCAGCCGGGGCAGCGTCAGTTTTTTAAGGGGAGTTATTCTCGTCTTGGCGCACAACAATCTGACCGAAATTTGGCCATTTTTATATGTTGACCGGATATAAACTGCCGCTCCATACGCCTTTTCTGATGCATCAACAAATGTATGCAGTTTCTTCGTAGTGGGGACCTTGCTATCAAAAATATGCCTTGGAATTTTCATGTGGTTTAATGCCTGTACATCCTATCGGTAGGCTTCCCATTGCTTCTCCAAATACGGCGGCAGCTCCTCATCCATCTCAATTCGTTCGGTAGCAACATGTTGAAGAAACATTTTCGCTCTTCCCGCTACCGGTGCGAATAGGCCTAGAGGATCGAAGATTTGACCGACTTCAAT
Source organism: Drosophila insularis (assembly GCA_018903935.1). Classification (NCBI taxonomy): domain Eukaryota; kingdom Metazoa; phylum Arthropoda; class Insecta; order Diptera; family Drosophilidae; genus Drosophila; species Drosophila insularis. The sequence goes on from JAEIFP010000560.1 coordinate 114,294, forward strand.
GTGTCACCGAGATTGATGTCAGTAATCGTTTCCTCCTTTGGAATAAGTTGAAACCCTTAGATCTCAGGATTTCTAGCAGCTCTCGTGTCAAATATTTTAGACACTTTGTCCTCTCTCCACACAATCATCTGATTGGATTGATCGGCAGGGTTTATCCAAACTTGACGATACATTTTTTCAATGTCCGCAGTGAACACATATTTGTGTGTCCTGAACCGCAGTAGAATTGAGAAGAGTTGATTCTGTACAACAGGTTTCTTTCGCGGATCTAACGACATGAATCTTCTTATGGCTACTTCCCGAGATTCTCCAAGCGATGAAGCTTCTTCAGCAAATGGAAGCTTTACAATTAGTCGATTGTCAGCCGCCGTGTGTAGGTTACCGAGGAAGAATTTCTCACAAAACTCTTCCTCTGGACTCCTATACCTTTTTATTGGCTCTAGTGTGTGTACCTGCCAGAATCTTTCTGAAGATTCCTCTGGGTTAGTTATGCCTATCATACATGTGATTGCAGCTGACGTTGACATATTAATTCTGCCAGCAACAATCCATCCCAACTCTGAATTCTGTAATGTTGGACGGTTTCGATTGCCCCGTCTTCTTTCTGGTAGCAGTATAGCATAGTGATCATCAGCTCCCAACAGCATATCAATTTTTCCTGGTTTATCAAATGTTGGGTCCGCTAATTGAATGTTGTCTGGTAATGTGACTTTCTGCGTTATTTGTTCTTTGGGTTGGTCACCTATTATGTGTGGCAATACAAATGCCTCAACTAGCATTGCGACCTTGTTGTATCTTGACCTTACAACCACGCTTACTGGCGCCTTGCTTATCTGTGGTTGACCACCCACTCCATTTATGTGCACATGAGACTCGTCAATTTTTATTATACCATACACCCATAGGGTGAAATGGTATATTAAAGTCGCCAAAATGTATGTAACAGGCAGAAGGAAGCTTTTCCGACCCCATAAAGTATATATATTCTTGATCAGCATCAACGAGACGATCTAGCCATGTCCGTCTGTCCGTCTGTCCGTCCGCCCGTCCGAACGTCTGTATGAACACCTAGATCTCGGAGACTATAAGAGCTAGAGCCACCAATTTGGTATGTGAAGAGTGATCAAGTTTATTTCAAATTTCTGCCACGCGCCCTACCGCCCCCGCAAATGATATAAAACCGACTTTCTTAAACACTAGCAACTACAGACACAAAATTTGGTATGTATATTTACTTAGTAAATGCGCACATTTTGTGTTTATAAAAATTTTGCCACGCCGCCTACCGCCCCCGCAAATTAAATAAAACCGATTTTCTCAAAAACTATAGCAACCAGAGACACAAAATTTGGTATGTATATTTGCTTTGTAAATGCGCATATTTTGTATTTATAAAAATTTTTCCACGCCCCCTACCGCCCCCGCAAATTAAATAAAACCGATTTTCTCAAAAACTATTCTAGCTAGAGACACCATAGTTGGTATAAATATTTGCTTAGTAACTGCGCACATTTATGATGTGTAAAGATTTTGCCACGCCCCTTTCCGCCCCCGTAATTTGAAAAAACTCGATTATCTCCCGTAATTTTCTACCTTGTGCAATCAAATTTAGCACACTTAAATTTGATACTAATATCAAGCAAAATACCAAATTTGATCAAAATCGGAATAAAAATAGCCAAGTTATGCATATAAACGTTTTTCCATATGGCCGGAAGTGGCTGTTGGCTGGTGGGGGCGCTAGGGTGCTCGTATGCTTGAATGAGCGAAATACTAAGATATGCCTGTGAAAAGCATGTGAACAGTTTTTTTTTAAATACGAAAATGCATTGGTTATTATAAATTTTAAATATTTGTTTTACTAGTGTATGGTATATCCAAGTCGGCGAGACGACTTACTTACTTCATTAATGATAACTTCTTTACCAGTTTCTTTTTGACGAGATCCATCTTTGTGAGCCATCCAAGAGTGCTCGAAATTCTCCTTTCCCTTTATTGATCTCTTTTACCACTACCTTGGCCGTTGCCAACAGAGTGTATTTTTTGTCAATTCCATATGCAAACGCTGAAGAAGCAGATGTAGCCATTTGGTTGCCTGTTTCTAAATGCAACATCTTATGTTTTTTATCGCATTTAAAGCATCTTCTCCATGAGCAATTTTTTCCCTTATGGTCTGGCATAAAACAATTGACACACAATGTGTGTCTCTGCCCCCAATTTAGCCGCTCTGCTGCGTATTTTATTTTAAACTTTTCACATTGGAAGAGTTTGTGCTTTGATTTCTCACAGAAAGCACACAAGGTAAGGTTTGTCCCAGATGCTGTTGAGCATGTCTTCCTTGGACTTAGTTTTTCAATGCTTCGATTTTCGTTTCTTGGTTTCCCAATCGCTTCTAATGTTAGGAAGCGCTGTTCCTGCAGATCCCTTGTGTTGGAAAAAGATTGCTCATATAGTGCGTGGTTTAATCTATCCAATTTCCTTGTCATATGAAACATTATGACAGCATGTGACGATTCCATATTGACGCCTACATTTTTTAAAGCTTGCAAAGATTCAAAGATGTCATTGCATATTCTTTATAGAAGCTGCGTCATTAACCACATTTTGGTGATCAAACATTTGACTCATGAACCACCTTTTTATAGATGTCATGAAATTGTTGCCATTTCAGATAATCCCCAACAAATTTTGGAATGGGAATTTTGGTTAGTTGCAATGATTGTATCGATTGCACTACAGGCGGTGATTGTATCACTACATTTTCTGCTGGTGCCACACAGAATTTCAGCATTGTATTTTCTGCAGCCACAAACATAGTTATATTATATCCGGCTTCGGCTGGATTGTCAGTTAGCCGATGAATCGCATTTCTTCAATTTGCATCCATAATTTATCAACTACAGATTGGTAATTCGTTTTTTCTCCAGGCACTATTTGTCTTAAAGTTCTGGACAAAGAATCCAGCAGAGCAATTTGCTTGCAAACCAGTGGTTTGATCATGACCTGCTCTTCCTCTCTTTGGCGAGCTCGCCTCTCTAGTTTTACCTTTGGCAAATGGTCCTTGCAATCCTCCAGTGTATTAGCAAATGGTCCTTCCAATCCTCCAGTGTGTTAGTTACCACCGCCTTCATTTCGCTGAAATAGTCCGTTACAAAGTAGTCATCTTCTGTTGGCACGTTATTTAGTTTGTCCATTAGCTCCTGATGACTTTTTTCGAAGTTCTCCCACATGTATTCCAGGAGCTCAAGTTTCCTGAATTGCCTCTCCTCGTTTTATCTGCTGATTATAGAACTCCTCCGTGTTCTTCTATATTCTTATGTATTCTTATTTATACTAGTACTTGACCCAATGGGAGTTTATTTATTTTGTCAAAGACAGGGAACGCTCCGACTCGTTCCTTAAATTGGTCAAGTGTAGCAGAAATAAGAATAAGAAATAAATAGAAGTCTTCTGTCTAGGCGGATACCAAAGTAAGTGACATCCAGGGCTTGAGGAACTGGTACGTTGTTTAGCATTAGAGCTGGACAGTTTCTTCTGTTAAGCGTAAATGTAACATGTTTGCATTTCTGCTCGTTGACCCGGATACGCCAGGTTGCTAGCCAATCCTCTACCACCTTAAGTTGTTCCTCTAATTTTGCAGAGGCTTATATTGGGCATTTGGATCTGATGAGGATTGCCGTGTCATCGGCAAAAGTGGACATTCTAAGTCCTAAACTCGTTGGTAAGTCTGCAGTGTACAGCAGGTAGAGCAATGGGCCGAGTACACTGCCTTGCGGTACACCAGCTTTGATTTCAAAATCAGCCGAGACGGTGCCATTACATCTTACTGCGAATTTCCTATTGTAAAGGTAAGATTCCATGAGTTTGTGGGTGTACTGTGGCAGTTTTTGCCAGCCAAACTCTATCGAAAGCCTGGGCAACGTCGAGAAAGACAGCCGCACAGTATTCTTTTAGTTCAAATGCTGTTCGTATTTCGGATGTTATGCGATTGACTTTTTCAATTGTACCATGTTTTTCGCGGAAGCCGAACTGGTGTGAAGGGATTGTGTTCTCCGATGCCAGAAATGAGTTTAGTCGGATCTGCAGGACCTTTTCAAAAAGCTTCGAAACACATGGCAGCAAACTAATTGGCCTATAGGATGATGGCTGGGTTTTGTCCTTTCCCACTTTAGGAATCATGATGATAGTGGACTTTTGCCATGTTCTTGGGAAGTAGCCAATTTTTATTATAGCGTTGAACAGTTTGCAGATATATTGTATGGCGATGATAGGGAGTTCTAGGATCATTTTCGGTGTGATTAAGTCATGGCCAGGGGCTTTTTTCGGCTTTATGTGGTTTTTAATAACTGCAGTGATCTCGTCCGATTCCGAGTTCAGAGTTCCGAGTACTCACTATCCGTTAATGTGCTCGAAGGGGGAAGTACAGATGAGTTTGATGTTGGATTTGGCTGGAAAACCATTTTAAGATGTGTGGCAAATACGGATGCCCTCTCTTCGTCACTGCGGGCCCATCCACCGGTTGGACTCCTTATCGGTGAAATTGACTCTGCAGGAGCGCTTAAAGTTGGGTGGGCTTTCCACAGAAGATGTTTAGTGCTGGTTGGACTGAGCTTTTCTATGTATTTCCTTTGAGCCCAACTTTCCTCTTGTCTTAACGCCTTGAAGAGGTTGCGATTAGCATGCTTTAGGCGAAGTTTTGCTGCTGGTGAGCGAGTAATCTGCCATTCTCTTCTTAGACGTCGTTTTTCCGTTACTAATTGTTCTATCCGCCGGTTCGTAGGCCTGTCAACAAGTTAAGTGTAAGAAGAGGCATGTGGAGTAGATACTCTTGCTGCAGCTCCCATCATCGACTCAAGTGCAGAGACGCACATATCAATGTCCTCTGCAGCATCCAGTTTCGGCGAACAATCAATGTGGGCACTCATGTACATTTTAAATTTAAGCCAATTTGTTTTGTTGTTTGTAAGCCTATAAGGGCGATCAAGTACTTGAGGTCTTGTTAATAGTGTGAATAGCACTGGAGAGTGATCGGAAGTTAAGTCTAGCAGTGTATTTAAGTGTACATGAGTCTCGTTAATTTTTAATGATAACTTCTTTACCAGTCTCTCTGAGACGACATTTACTTGTGAGCCGCTATCCAAGAGTGCTCGAAATTCTCCTTTCCTTTCATTGATCCCTTTTACCACTACCTTGGCCGTTGCCAACAGCGTGTATACGCTGCAGAAGCAGATGTAGCCATTTCGTTGCCTGTTTCTAAATGCAACATTGTGTTATTTTTTTATCGCATTTGAAGCATCCCCTTCACGAGCAATTTTTTGCCATATGGTCTGGCTTAAAACAATTGACACACAATTTGTGTCTCTGCACCCAATTTAGACGCTCTGCTGCGGATTTTATTTTAAACTTTTCACATTGGAAGAGCTTGTGCTTTGATTTCTCACAGAAAGCACACAAGGTACTGTTTGTCCCAGATGCTGCTGCGCATGTCTTCTTTGGACTCAGCTTTTCAAAGCTGCGATTTTCGTTTCTTGGTTTCCCAATCGCCTTCTATATTAAGAAGCGCTGTTCCAAGAATGATAGGAAATACTGTACTTCCTGCAGATCCCTTGTATTGGAAAGAGATTGCTCATATAGTGCGTGGTTATATCTGTCCAATTTTCTTGTCATATGAAACATTATAACAGCATCTGACGATTCAATATTGACGACTACATTTTTTAAAGCTTGCAACGATTCGAAAATATTATCATGCAAGTTCTTTATAGAAGCTGCGTCATTTCCCACTTTTGGGTGATCAAACAGCTTTGTTAGTATGGCTGTTACTAGAACTCGTTTATTATTAAATCGTTCCTGTAACACTGACCAAGCAGTATTTGGCTTCTGTTAGTTCCAGGTGCCGTATCAATCTTTCTGCTCCTCCAGAAAGGTTTGATTTTAAGTACCACATTTTCTCTGTTGTGGATACATTTGACTCATGAACCACCTCTTTATATATGTCATGAAATTGTTGCCATTTCAGATAGTCCCCAACAAATTTTGGAATGGGAATTTTGGGTAGTTGCAATGATTGTATCGATTGCAACATAGTCGATGACTGTATCAGTACATTTTCTGCCGGTGCCACAGAGAATTTTAGCATTGTGTTTTCTGCGGCCACAAACGTAGTTATATTATATCCGGCTTCGGCTGGATTTTCAGCTAGCCGATGAATTTCATAATGGATTTCTTCAATTTGCATCCATAATTTATGAACTACAGATTGGTAATTCATTTTTTCTTCAGACACTATTTGTCTTAGTGTCCTGGAAAATGAATCCAGCAGAGCACTTTGCTTGCGAACCAGTGGTTTGATCATGACTTGCTCTTCTCTCTTTGGCGAGCTTGCCCCTCTAGTTTTATCTTTGCCAAATGGTCCTTCCAATCCTCCAGTGTATTAGTTACAACCGCCTTCATTTTGCTGAAATAGTGCGTTACAAAGTAGTCATCTTCTGTTGGCACGTTATTTAGTTTGTCCATGTCCATTTGTCCATTTGCTCCTGATGACTTTTCTTAAAGTTCTCCCAAATGTATTCCAGGAGCTCAAGTTTCTCCTCGAAATAGGATGGCTTCGTTTTCCTGGCGATAGAATCCTTTTTTTTATTCCGAATGAAGGCCTGAATTGCCTCTCCTCGTTCTGTCTGCTGATTATAGAACTCCTCCATGGGAGTTTATTTATTTGGGAGTTTATTTATTTTGTCAAAGACAGGGAACGCTCCGACTCGTTCCTTAAATTGGTCAAGTGTAGCACAAATAAGAATAAGAAATAAATAGAATATATTCGTATTCTTTTTACACAGATATACGCCACGACAGTGAAACCAATTTTTTGAGTTTCTTTTATTTGTTAAAAATTGCTGACTGATGCCAAACTATAGTACTCGTGTGTACTACCTGGGTTTAGCTAGGTCAGAGATTGCTGACGCCAAATTTAAAATTTTTTTTTTTTTTATTATTAATTTTTTATGGGAATGCAACAGAGTTGAACAAACTTTATTTTACATAAAACTTATTATGATTTGGTTGTTGTTGTGAGATTGGTTGCCAGAGTTGACCAAATCTTACTTGATGACGGTTTCACCAAGTCTGTTAAGCTTTCAACTTGGAGCCGCCAATGTTGGTGTCACCAATATGTTCAATGAAAGACGTTAGTATTTCTTGAATTAAACTAATCTTTATTTGTTAATATTTATATAGGCACTAGCACATAAACCAGTGACTAAAGTTTGTCGCAACCAACAGCTAAATACGTCTTTATTGCATAGCGGCTTAATTAACTAGGTCTTTGTTAACTGATGACCATCTCAGATCTACTTATGACTAATGAGCCATCGATATCTATAATCTGGTTACATACTAACTTTACATACATTTCTATTTGTTCTATATTGTGATTCTCTTATTGTTATCTTATTTTATATAATCTAAACACCAACAGTAAGTATGTATGTATGTATGTTAGAATGTGTATATTGTATGTATGTAACCATGTGGTATATGCGTGAAATAAGCATGGAGCGCTGTGAACGATGAGGGAATATAAAAATAATAATTGGCAACGTTACTACTACTTTTGATGCATAAACAATAATGATGGCCGACAACTGTGTAGGGAGTGAGAAAGAAAGGAGACCGGCTTCGTTCTCATCCCTACTCCGTGATGTTTACTGAATCTGACGTGACACCTGTAGACATCTTGCGGGGACAACTAATTAAATGACGATTGATCAGTTATCGACCGGAGAAGAAAAATGATTAAATTACTAAAATGGCTATTAAAAAATAAGGGTTGATCGTAGAAGGGTGTAAATGTTGTACGTTGTTTCATAAAAAAATAGAAATTAAAATTATAGATTGCGGATAAGCACAAAAAATTTCATCATAATCGGTCAAGCCGTTTCGAAGGAGTATGGCGACTAAAAATGTGACACGAGAATTTTATTTATATATATCAGCGAGTTGAGGATTTCAGGGATTCCTGCATCGTTGTTTCCATTATTGGCTTCTATTTTTGTCACTGGGTTTGTGCAGCGAGTCTCGACGTGCGTTCAGGTTGAATTCCAGAAGGAAAAAAGACTGAATTCTCTCAACCGCGCACTGAGCCACAATCGATGACAGCCCATACTGCCATCGCACATATCTAGTGTTAAACAGTTATACATCTATTGCCTATTTCAACATTCGTTTGTTTATATATCTTTTACAATTCATTGAACATCCAGTTATATTATTTTTATTTTGGTACGATTTGAACCAATTCCTCACCGATCGGTATCGTGTCCTGGATGCCCCTTTTACCCAGTAGACTCCGCAGTTACTGGCATGGGCCAGAGTTATGGAGGATGTGCCGACAAAGTGTGTCTGCTAATGCTGTCCCCTCAGTGTGACAGGCTGATCAGGATTGAGGTCTCAGCTTTGGTCGCGTCCAAATTGTTGGGGGCCATTCCCGTGGCTCTATTCCTTAACACGGTTCCGTCGCAGTGTCTCGATCGCCCCCTGGCTGACAGGTACAAGCCCGCGCTTATTGATATGAATATCGGTGTAGACCTGTTTCCCCACACCCTCGAAGAGCGGATCAAAAAGGACCTTGGTGATTTCATCGGGTTAGAAACTATCTTCGGATGGGTTCTGTGTGGAGCTATTGTGACTAGATACTCCGGTGTCTCGATTAGGTTTCGCTGCGCAGACGAGAGTCAGTCCGGAAGCAAAACTTGATGTACTCCTCACCAAGTTTTGGGAGGTCGAAAACCTTCCCGCAAAGCCGGAAAAGGAGGATGACGTATTCTGCGAGACCACCCGAAGAAGGAAGGACGGCCGATATGTTGTGTCCCTACCGTTCAAAAGTACGAATAGTGGCGTCTTGGGTCATTCAAGACCGTTCGCGCTGGCCCAATTCCTGCGAAATGAAGCGCGCCTTCTAAAGGGTCCCGTCCTAAAAACGCAGTACGATGCCGTAAGGATGGGAAAAACTTGTATCTCCCCCATCACGTGGTGTTTAAGCCCGACAGCACCACCACCAAGGTACGCGTGGTATTTAATGCGTCGAGCCCATCCACACAAGGGGTCAGTCTTAACGATGTCTTGCACACCGGGCCTACTTTCCAGGCAGATCTTACGCGATCCAAGACCCGCCACAATTGGTACGAGATTTGCAATCGATGTATCCTCAGGCGAGCGAAATTCTTCGGAACTACATGCATGTTGATGATGTCCTAGCCGGCGCTCATACTGAAGACAGCTTCCGTCTCGCCATACAAGACCTTCAAGTAGCCCTTCAATCGGCGGGTCTCCCGCTTTGGAAGTGGACTTCCAATAAGAAGAAAGTACTTCAGGCTATCCCAAGAGAGCATCGACTACGAAAGGACTTTCTCAAGTTGGAAGACGCGAGCACTGCAAAAAAGCCATTGAGGCGTCTTCTTCTTCACCGTCGCGGACACAACACCGAAGGAGTCGATCTCCAAGAGGTGAGTTCTGTCTCATATCGCAAAGCTCTTCGACCCAGCCGGCTGGTTAGCCCCATTCGTTATTCGAGCAAACTTCTTTATGCAGCAAATTTGGTTAGCCGAACTTGTCTGGGATGACACTCTGCCGCCTATTCTTCTGCATCAATGGCGCGAACTCCTGCAGGATTATCCTGAGGTTCTCCAACCAGGCTGTGTGCCCGGTCATATCGGTACTCCCGTAGCCCAAAGCACCGTGTTCGGATGGGTCGTCTCCGGCTCCTGTGGAATCTAGTTGCTCCAGGACGCTGCCGTCCTCCAACCTATATTTGTCCAGGGTGTCAATTGTAACATATTGCAAGGGGGGCGGTATGTTCACGCCACCGGGGGAACATCAGGGAGCGGCGAAGAGCAGTGAGGAGTGAGGAGGGTTTTTTGGTTGGTTTTAATTATTTTAACTGCTCACTATACCGCGAAGAAATTGGCCCCAGCCGAAAGTTGTATTCCCATTGGATCCTTCCGTCCCTCCACAATCATGAATTGTCACAATAAAATTACGTTATCAGTGGCGCCAGAGAAGTCACAAATCGATAGTCATTGCAAATCTAATTCAATCTCCGACACGGTCATCCTGAGAAATTACACGTCCTCGTGTAGCAGGAATATAAACCACTTTTACAATCTCCGACATATAGGTAGATTTGGTTGACTTAACTGTGTCATTGCATAATAATGTTAGTCATTGCATAAGAAATAAGTTTAATTTGTACCAGCTAGTTCGAATCAATGAAAGGAAACATCAATGCTTCCAAATTAAGGTCATCTTTCCATTTCATTGAGAAATACTTTTATTTTGTTGAAATGTTAAATTAATAAGCTCTGTAGAAAAACAAAAGCCACAAGCTATTTTTAAACAGATTCACTAATAAAAAAACACAAAATTATATTTTCAATAGCCGATTTATTTTGTCCAAGCTTTCGACTGTTACGGGGGCAGACTGTAATATAAGTTTTTAAAACTATTTAAGCTAATTACAAATAATTGTCGGGGAAATCTGTGAAATATTACTGGTAACACCTCACAAAGGATACTTCTAAAATGCTTCAGTCTTACTGTTAGAATAGTGTAAACCAGGTGTGTAATGTGTTTTACGCTCTCTTTTTATGCAATCAAGCATTTTTAACAAAACCTTACCCCCCAAAATCCGGTCCCGGTTGGTCCACATCAGGAACGGAATTCGTTGTAATCTGCGGTCATAGTTTGATAAATGACCAAGAACAACCGATGCAGCAATTTGGTCGTGGTCCATGCCACGCTATTTTGTTAAAAGTGACGTCATTAGCCTACTCGCACACACAGCAAGACACTCGCCGGAATTTGGACGACTGTTGAACAAATTCAAAACAGTTGCGGCCGGTGTCTCTGAGTTTTCGTAAGCTCGAAAAGCTGTCTAAATTGTTCCCATGTGATGCCTGGGTAGCAAATCTGGGATAACCACTGCGAAGGGCTTCCTTTCAATGACTTCGCCAAAGCCAAAATTAACCCACTACCTTGCAATGGTTTTTCTTTTAGGACGATGTCCACCGTAGCACACCATTGCGTGGCGTTGGCGTCAACAGCGTCTGAGTTAAATTTTGGTAGAACAATTTCAGCATCTTGTCGAGCCTCACTAGGCCATGCATGAAAAGTTTTTGCTAACTCCCAGAAGTTTCGATTTTCTTGTCCTAATAAAATGCGAAACTGCTCCTCATTTATTGCTGGTCTTGAGTTAGATCTCACTTCTGATATCGGCGAGTTGAGGATTTCAGGGATTCCTGAATCGTTGTTTCCATTTGGGCTTCCATTTTTGTCACTAGGTTTGTGCAGCGAGTCTCGACGTTCAGGTTGAATTCCAGAAGGAAAAAGACTGAATTCTCTCAACCGCTTACTGAGCCACACTCGATGACAGCCTATACTGTCATCGCACATATCTAGTACTAAACAGTTATACATCAGTCATGTTATTCATTACTCAACACTGATCAATTCGCCTTAAAAGTAGGCACACAATTCAAATTATTAGAAATGCCTAATTCTATCTCCGACACGGTCATCCTGACAAATTAGACGTCCTCGAGTAGCATAAATATAAACCACTTTTACAATCTCCGACATATAGGTAGATTTGGTTGACTTAACTGTGTCATTGCATAAGAAATCAGTTTAATTTTTACCAGCTACTCCGAATCAATTAAAGAAAATAGCAATGCTTCCAAATTAATGTCATCTTTCCATTTCATTGAGAAATCCTTTTTGCTTGAAATATTAAATTAATAAGCTCTGTAGGAAAACAAAATCACATTAGCCTTTGGTCATTTGGCTTAAGGCCACAAGCTATTTTTAAACAGATTCACTAATAAAAAAACACAAAATTATATTTTCAATAGCCGATTTATTGTGCCCAACCTTACGACTCTTACAATGGCAGACTGCAATTTGTAATTGTGTTAATTACAATTAATTGTCGGGGCCATCTGTCAAATATTACTGGTTACACCTCACAAAGGATACTTCTAAAATGCTTCCGTCTTACCGTTAGGATAGTGTAAAACAGATGTGTAATGTGTTTTCCGCCACAAAATCCGCTTCCGCTTGGTCCACATCAGGAATTGAATGATCCATTATAGGAGCCAAAGCAAGGATCATAAAAGCCGCTTGGATCACAGCCACCACAGGAATATAGAGCAGGCGAAGGATTACGAGGATAATTGCACATGCTAAATATATCACAAACTATATAAAACTTTGTGTGTATAAATTTCTTTATCAACCACTTACTTTGCTTGTGTTTAAAAGAAAAAGGAGTGTAAAAATGTTTAGCCGAAAAATGTATTTTTAACTCGTAACAGTCCGAAAGGTATGGAAATTGAGGAAGAAACTGAATAGAATCCAGAACGAGAGCAGCTACGTTAAAAAATGGGAGGTGAAGTTAGAGTCCAAACCTTCTAGATTAATTTTATCGATTAGTGATGTGCTTCTTATGCTTCTTCGGTTAGACACCATCTAGGCGAAACATTTTTTTGTGTAAGCTCAAAAGAAAACGATTAGAGCAGGACATTATCCTTGGTTCATGGCAACGAAAATGGGTTAAAGAGAAAAAGAATTTTCGAAAAGTTTTTTTGAAGAAGACAATGATTTCATACTCATTTTCTTCACCTGGCTTGATGATTCAAGGTTCTTATATTGACTATAATTATACAAAATAAATATACCTTCACTGGACTTCTTTTTTAAATAGTATTACCAAATAATAAAGATTATATAATTAAATCGTTATAGAAGCATAGAAATATTATATTTTTTATTAGGATCTCCAATAGAGTGACTATTTAAAAGAGAATAAGTTTATTAAGAAACTCAAAATATCGCAACTTATTTGAATGTATAGAAGGTAAGAGAGGGAAAACTAGTGAATTAGTGAACAACTCAACAAGTTCGTCATAAGTCAAAATGAGTTATACATAGGAATAATGAGTTGTTCACTTTTGCTCAGTCACTCATTACCGATCTAACGCTAATCGAATGTTACAGCTAATATTATAGATTAAATTTCATTAAAAAAATGAAGTAAGTAAGTCGTCTCGCCGACTTGGATATACCATACACCAGTAAAAAAAATATTTTAAATTTATAATATGTTGGAAATACTGTTTCCGAGAGACCCCGCGATATCGATCGCGCAGCTATGTATAAGTGAAAAGGTCAATATACTTATTTGCGAATATACATATGTAACTTTATTGGAACTTAATTACACGTCTGTACAGTGCCAAGAACAGAAGCCGACTCTCTTTCTCTCTGTTAAGCGCTGCCAGATCTCCTTATAATACTAGGGATGCCAGATTGCCACTTTGATATGAACAGCTGGCGCTAATATCGAACACACCCCCACAAAGTTGCAATCTTAAATACAGCTTATTCCTAACGAAATGATACATTCATTATGTTTCTTGCCGCTTAAACCCTTCGTTAGGACGTCCGCCGCCATTAGTTCCGTAGGCATATACTCCACGGATATATCACCACTCTTGTACATCGCTTGAATGAAGTGGTGACGCACGTCAATATGTTTG